>JAABNY020000025.1:11332885-11353167 GCA_015164015.2 Brevimyrus niger | reverse complement strand
TGTTACTGTGTTGGTGTTATACTACATAACTCTCCCTCCTTCGCTGCTCACATAAATGTTTCTTGGAATGACTTTTTTCCATCAGCAGAACATATCTAGACTACGCCCCTCTGTAACACAACAGTGCAGGAGTTTTAGCCGATGCCTTAATTACGCCTCTCGTTGACGAGTGTTATGCTGTTAGGTTTGCACTCCTAATGAGCATCTTCACTGGATTCTACTCATTCACAACTCAGAACAGCAAAGATTATTCGGTGCTCCGAGTCCACTGAGGTTCCCCGACTCCGTGTGTCTCGTCTGTGTCACAAATAGAAAATTTACTGGTAATGCTACGGCCCTTCTCAACCTGGTACCAGACTATTTTATAGATCTCCCCCACACTTACATTCCCCTTCAGTCACTACCCTCTTCATCAGGTATTCTCTCCATCCAAGTAGAACCTCAAAGCTGCTGCCACCCGGGCTTTCCCATGCGCTCCATCCAAACTCTGGACTTCACTTCCCTCACTGGACCTAAAGGACAATTTAAAAACTGCTCAAAACCCGCCTTTTTTTGTCTTCATGTTGTCATTTTCTTTTTTTAATGCTGGTAAAAATTTTACTGTTGAATTTATTACTGATCTTGTGCTTGTACAGCGACTTTGAGTGTCATGAAAAATACAATCAAATTAAAAGGTATTAATCTGCTTGTGTATCAAGTCATATCTAGTAGCAATGACGATGCAAAGATCCCACGTTAAATACACCTGAATCTTGCTAACAAAAGAAGCAAAGACCAGTAAATCCACACAGTACAATCAGCGCAGACTTTTTCTTTTATGATAATCAGCTATACGGTTTTTAATTCAGATACGTGGCGAATTAAAGGCTGCTAGAGCAAATATGGTAGTTTTTTTACCAGTGGCCCCTGTGGGTCTGACTTTCTCCAGTTTTGTGTCATTGCCCTGACCATCCAATGAACATGAGAACGTTTGCAATAAACTACAAACCCATCAAATCACGGTTCATACCTATAGAGTTGGCACGTTCCTGTCAGTCTCACCAGTCTATGCAATGCTTTGACCCTCCTGGCATTCACAATGAAAATCCCTCGCATTTTGAGAGATAAAATAAACAGCAGCTGTGTATTTATCGAAAAAAAAAATCATAGCTCTTAAAAAAATCTGCGACATCAGCTTCCTGTCAAATGTTATCAAATCCATTGCAATATACTAAAAATATTATAGTTGACATTTCATACTACTTCCGTAAGAGCCGTCAGAAGGTGTCCAAACAGTATTATTACATGCTGTTGTCTTATTATTATCAACTAGGAACATTACGCGTTGTTTATTCAATTATTCAATGTCTAGTACACCAGATAGAGCTCAGTAAAAGAGGAAGGAGGGTTCCCTTAGTGAGCCACATGGTTATGTGTTTGTACCTGCTTGTTTCCGTTTGAACACATTCTTTGAAAGCATCGTGCGCATCAACGCCGGCTGGAACAAAGCAGTAAACAGTCACCGTGACGATGACTTCCCTCAGCAAGGGGAAGGAGAGTACAGCGATTGTCATTGGCACAGCCAGCCCTGAACTTCATGAGATAGACAACAGGCCCGAGATTGTTCTTTCATAACCAGTAACAGGAGAACAGCGAGGGACAGCGTCGCATTCCTCAGCTGTGATTCTGCGCTGCCGAGCAGGCGAGTGGCTATCCATCGCCATATACACACCGGAGATCAGCAGGCAAGTAAAGTCACTGATGATGAGTGAGTCAAGGCAGGAACGGGTCAATCCATCATCAAGTCCAGGGTCTCTCCGCCTGTCTGTGCCGGATTCCCTGACTTCCATCTTTATCAAAGCCCTTACTGCACCTGTCGTGTTATATATAAGGGTTATATGACAAAATGTACAAAGAAATGCATAAAATGAGGTTCACTAGAAATGACGGCTCTTAACCATGACCTTAGCATATGCCGACAGATCATGAAAAAAAAAAACCCCCACAGCGCATTACCCGCCCTGAGCATTAACCGTCTACTGCTGTGACAGCATGCCATCAGTTCCTCTAATGTAAAAGCAGAAATATCACTTTAACTGCACACAAATCTCCTCTCCATTTACCATAGTTGGTTTCATACCGTCCCGTACATTAATAAAACATCGGTTAAAGAGACAGTCACTTATCTTCTCGTTCCTCTGCAAGAGTGGCAGCAAATATCCGTTGGCAGTATGCATGCATTCCATCATATTCTCAAATACGAAACTGTTGGCACTGAAAAGGCCGGGCAGTAAAAACACGATATTATAGGTTTCTAACACCAGAAAATACAAACACACATCATGTTCTGTTATAGCTAAATCATTTTTTATTATATTTTTTTTTTTTAAACTTTATACTGATTTTTTTTTTTTTTTACATATTGCCTTCTACCCAAATCCCTTAAACATGTACATTAGTAGGGTAACAAGTTTGGGCAATTATTCCAAGGATATTATAGCATTTGTGTAATGCAGCACTGAAAGTAGGCGAAAGACGCACACAAAGTAATTATGCAAATAAATGACATTTCAAAATAGATAAAAGTACAAATATACCGTCACTATACATATATACAAGCTTATATTGAGGCTGTACAACGAAGAGTGAGTAATTCACAAGATGCTTATAGTACTGTGAATGTTTCTGAACCCTTTGCTGTGCATTAAAATATTTTCCTCCAGGAAACACTATGGGACTCAAACTCCTATACCCAACCTTGACATCTATAATACTTTCACATATGTGACATGTATTTATGGTTCTACTCAAAGCTGGGCAGGGACTGTGCTTTGCTCACTGTCTGCTCTTATTCTATAAAAACCAAAAGTATTGGCTTGAGGTAAAGTATCAAATACTCTCCAAGTGCAGTTAGCAACCACGGTCATTCAGTCTGGACAGTTTCTACACATTTGACCTTCGTAAAAAAGCTTGAAATAGCCCAGTTTATTCACTTCCCTGTTCTCTGCCTCCCCCAGGGCTCTGGCAAAGTCATGTAGGTTACACTACACTCTCTGCGAGTCTCTCACCCCACACACTCTCTGCGAGTCTCTCACCCCACACACTCTCTGTGAGTCTGTCAGCTGCCTTACGTCCGTTCACTGTAGAATTCTCTAATATCAAAGTGCCTGTGCTTCTGGTTTTTGGTAGATTGTAAACTCCAGGAATTTGAAGGGAAGGGTCTTCCTGCCTGAATGCCTTTGTCTGATAGGCAGGTGTGTAGTTTGTTAGCCTGACCAGCAGCCGGGCAGCGTCTGAAGGGCCACCAGTCTGTTTTTTAATGGCTGCCTGCCCAGTGCGGGGTTCATACCTTTGAGCCCCTCACCCAGGAAGCACCGGGCGGGAGGCAGGGGTACATTCTGGACAAGATGTTACAGGGCAGCGTTTCCCAATCTGGTCCTGGGGAACCCATGGACAATCCATGATCCTGCATATCAGGATCTGGAAGGGAGCAAAAACATGGACCTACTATAGATCTCCTTGGACCGGACTGGGAAACACTGTTATAGACTGAAGTCATAGTATGATTCCCGAACACCTGAGATCAAAATAAAAACTGGAAAGCCCGAAGCACTGGAAAGCTCTAGTACAGCCCATTCAATTCTCACAATTTGTTCTTATACAATTGATGCTTAATCCTACTTTTGACACTCATTCTTTTGAAAATCTTATGCAAGATTGCCTGGAATGTCAGACGGCATTCTGATGGCTTGTTCAAGCTACAGCGTAAAAAAACATTACTGACCTACACAATTATCATCTACTTAAAGAAACAGATGGACAAAGGCTTTAGTATAGGTCCACTGTGGAAGAGCGGCCTTCGGCACAGACATGTAATGCCATGACAAGAACACGGCTGGTTCAAGGTGTGTAAATCAATACTCTCAGAAAAAGGGTAAAAATTTGTACCTTTGCTTATCTCTGAGGCTGTACCCTTGTAGTTGTATGTTTTAAGGTTCAGATACATCCCGAAGGTACAAACAACATTATTGTGCCGTCAGTGGTACAGAAATGTTCCTTAGAGTCCAGATACAACTACCTACAGTTAAGAGTTCAAATTAGCATTGAGGGCAAAGCCCAAGTGACAAGCAAAGGTACGAACTGTTTTCTCTGAGTATATATACCATAATGATATGCGGTAGGAAGTCGAAAATCCCTGAGAACGACCGATAAAATACACGACACTCAAGCTTAAAAGGTTAAATACTGCTGCGGACCCAATGTTTGATTGCTTGACCATCTTTTGATGAATCTTTTGCTATAAACCAGTCCAGCACATTAGTGCTGCTGCTAGGCCCAGCCCAGCTTTCATTGTCCCTGTAAGTCCTGTTTGGCTTGCTGCTCTACCAGTATCACCCCAGTGCTATTCTGTGTCGTCATGGGGACGTCAGTCGTGTTACCGGGGCCGTTCGCGCGCTTGCGGCACAGAAGTCGTAAGCAGGACTCCTGAGCCCACTGGATGTCGCGCTGGGCCGTCTCACTGACGAAGCAGTAAAGCAGAGGGTCAGCCAGACAATTGAAACTGGTGAGAATGAGCGCAAAATGGTAGTAGTTGAAGATGTTCTCTATGAAGTGGCAGTCCTTCTCAAAGACGGTGCGCACCAGCAGGAAGAGGTGGTAAGGCGAGAAGCACACCAGGAAGATCACTATGGTGCCGCTCACCAGGTTCTTAATGCGCCTCTTCTGTGAGCTCTGGGTTCCCACGCTCTTGTTCACGGCCCGCAGGACGCGCAGGTACGACACGGACAGAATGCCGAGAGGAAACAGGAATCCCACAAAGAAGCGATAGAAGTTGATGGGCCTCTCCCAATCTTTCATCGGGTAATGTTCGAAACAGACCGACTGGTTGGCTACAGCTGGGGTGAGCTCTTTGTGGTTGAAGAAGTTCACGCCCACAGCCAACTCCTTCAGCCAGATGAGAGCACTGGCTATGATGGCTGCCCGCATGGTCCGGAATTTGGCAAAGCCGAAGGGGTAGACGATGGCGAGGTAGCGGTCGATGGAGATGCAGCAGAGGAAGCCGATGCTGATGTAGATGTTCTCGTAGAGCAGTAGGCCACACAGCTGGCAGAGCCACTCCTTATACTTCCAGTTGTCGCCCTGGAAGACGTACTGCAGCCAGAGGGGCAGCGAGGCCATGTAGAGCAGGTCGGAGACGGTCAGGTTGAGCAGGTACACGCCCAGCTCGTTGCGCGCCCGCAGCTGCTGGCACGCATGGTACAGGGAGTACAGGTTGGCAGGAAGGCCAATCAGCAGCACAAGGATGTAGACCGCAGAAAACAGGTATCGGTGAATCTCATAGCTGAGGGTGCAATTCATGATGTCCTCCAACGTTCCCATAACTTGGAGATTTTCCAGTCTCCCTTCCTAATCCTCAAACTAGGAAGAGGGACAGAACATAAGATACAAGAGTCCTGAAGTCCATTCCGCTGGTGTCTGAAAAAGAAAAGCAATAATTATGTCTCTCTTCAGTGACCACAACATACCTAAACAAGAAGTTACTACTTGGGTACGAATCAAACCATTCTGACTGACAAATGAGGAACGAACATCGGATCAATACGTAACCAACACTTAGTTACTGGGTAATTAATATATTAAGTAATAACGTACTAGTACATTATTTTTGTCCGTCAAGTTAAGTATTACCGGAATCAATGATGCTATTAGATAATGGGGCTCCAAAGAATTATTTCCAGTTCATTTTTTTTCCCAGTGTAATTTCATGCAATTGAATACACAAGACAGACTAAAAGGTGTTTGAAATACCGGAACATGCCCAATATTAGTCACAAGAAACCTATGACATATCTATTAGTCTTAAAAGGTCCCCAACGTGTCTTTGGGAAGAATATGAAAACTACTAAAATTAAAACGACAGCTTACAGTATCTGAATTGCGTCGCAATGATCTCATCACAAGGGCAATACTTACCAAGGAGTATCTAATGAGGAAAACGTTCAAAGAGCCAATATCAAGTAAATCAACACGTTTTCTTTTACCATACAAAACAACCATAAAGCACATACTGTACAAGTGGAACCATAATGATCCTTTCCAATGTCTTGAGGCTGGTCAGCTGATGCAGTTTTGGAAGCTGACAGGAAGATTTACTGTGCATGCAGCAAGTTTTATGCTTAGGACAAATGCATCCCACTTCATGGCTGGATTTATGCTTTTGCCAGCATGTTTTATAGCACAGTGCAACGGCAATAAGCAGAAACTAATTTCCCAGTTGAGAGTAAATTAAACCTCATTTTAAAGGTAATGCAAGGGTAACAACAGAACAAAACTATTATACTGCCTTGCCAAACATCATCTGTAACAGGGTATTATGGTACTTTCATGATAATGTAGTCAGAATAGCGACAGTCCATTTTGGGGGGGGAGTTGATGTACAACCAAAGCTAAAACCATATCTATAGTCACGGGCTGTTAACACACTTTACGGGTAAAGGGGTTTTGCCAGTACAGTGGTGGCTCACTTCCATGCTGCATCATAAATGGGTTGCTATGATTTCTGTGCCCCAAGGACGCAGCCGTAAGAGTAACTCACCCTGCAGTAGCTTCGACTGTCATTTTAAAACTGGACATGGAAACCGGAAACTGCAAGTGTGCCTTCTAAACGTGGGTTAAATCAGTAAAACCGCAAGAGATCTCACTGAGATGTGCCTCAGGCTAAAACCAGAATTCATCATCTAGTTCACAAAATCAAAATGAAGCTGACTGATTGCACAAATACAGCAACTGCTCAATGCTTCAAATAAAGCAGCGGCCTCTAAATTGGATTCACTGTGCAAAATGTACATCTGCAACACCGCAAGGAGGATTAAACTCACTTTTTAAAATCACTTTCGATTGAAGCATTCGCTAAGAAACCATATATCTAACCTTTTAGAAACCAGACAGTTGCCCAATATCACAGGCGATTTGATCCATACTGCCCCCCCGGCTGTTTTATGCAGAAATGCCAGGTATGAGGATCTGGCTTCCAGGGGGGTGGTCATGCACTTTATTTAATGGATGCCAGGTTCACCTCCCAGGAACATAAATCAGCTGATTCATTACAGCATGCATCACACAAGTGTCCGCATCGTGCTGCACTCTGCACACTTTCCCGCGAGAAATCTCCACTCACACACATGATGAACAAGTCCAGCTTGTGCAATTACGCATCCAGGTAATGATTTGCAGTTTTGGGTCTCCAGGTCCCACAGTGATTGACTGGGTGAATGACGCAGCTGGGCTTTTAGTCAATAGTCAGTTGGCCGAGGGGGGAAAAAAAATGGATTCCTTAAGTGTACGTGTGCGACATCATTTTGAAAATAATAGAAACAGATTGAGGGAGGTGCCAAACAACGTTTACAGACCTTCGGTTGTCCTTGGTGAATGTGCATTTGCTATGAGAATATTGCTGTCTAAACACAGTTTTTTTGTCACCAGAAGAGGCAAGTGATTTTCCTCGATTTCAGCTAGAAACGAAAATAATTAATTGCAGACATTCAGTCATAGAGGAACGAAAAATCTGAGCGCAAATGCTTAATATCACAGAAACTTTCCCATAAAGAAGTGGCAAACGAGTTGGATTTTCTTGATTTCAGCTGGGGAAACAAATTATGCATTGCAGGCATTTTAGGGAGAGGAAATGAAACAAATCGGGGTGAAACTCACTGCATAAGCTTTCCATCATTTCCTTCACAAATACTTAATACCACATCACCTTCTTCTGAAGTACCCCCCAAATCTAGCAACAGTAAAAGGAAAGAGGATCGTTAAAGTCAGACTTTCTAGATGCGGATGAAAATAAGTAAATCTATCAATCAAATAAACAAACAAGTGCTTAATAATGACTGTAATGATAAACGCATTTACCACAAAGCTCTTTATGACAGTTGAACACCCATTTTGGAACCGCGTCTCCACATAAAGTGGCTTTTATTTGATTTCATGATGCCTGTCGGCTATACAGGAGTTACACTCATGCTTGTGATATTTGTAAAGCAAGAGAAGGGAAAAAAATACCCAAAATAAGTTCTATTTTTTCTCTAGTTTATCTACCAATAGAGTCTATCGAAGTCGGTGGTGTGACTGTGAGGTGTTTTTTAACACGCTTTGTTAAAACGTACAGTTTTAACGTTGGTTTTACGGTAATACAGAACACCAGGGTGGAAGATTTATTGCTGTGATTTCAAAATACTGGAATAGGAATGCTTTTGAAAATACCATCACATTATCGTAGACTGTGGTATAATGTCTGGACAGGATGAAAAATTAGATTCTGCCCAAGCCTCATCTCAACTCAACTGACTACCGTGGTCCTTGTGATGTTAATATCGACACAGGCAGCTGCCACACCACACACCGTGCAGCTCTGCTGTGCAGTACAATCGGGTCAATAACCATGGCAACAGAATTTGTCAGATGAAACTGCAAAATAATGCATCAATATTTAAAAATCTAAATGCGGTGGAACCTTCTAGAAATCAGTAAAATTCAGAAAAGAGTAAATTATACTAGAGATGATTCAGATACATTAGGAATCGAGTCCTTCAATGCAGTTACTGACATTAGTTGGTTCAAACAGCTACTCATCACACACACAAGCTCCATGCATTTTTATGCATATGGCCTGACGATTATCAAGTGGTACATTATAGACTGAAACCTGTTTTGCTTTAACTTTCAACTTTGTTCTCCTCTGTCTGGTCTTCCTTTAACTGCAACATGTTTTCCACTCCGTCCGCGGAGAATCGTCCACAAAACGTTCCTGATATGTGAATGCTGTGCTAATATCCTCTGATCAGTGCAAAACACAAGTCCTAGAAAAAGAAATAAGCCAACTTTACTTTGGGATTTCTGGGGAGTTTGTAGTAGGTGATATTTATATGATTATTATATAATATGTCTGTTCACCGAAGCAACTTAACTCGAAGTCTTTCAGTGCTTCCCATTGCCTCAAAATAGCATTTTCTGTTGCCCAACTTCACAGTTCTATTTGCTACAAGGCACTGTGATAAACTGGATATTTAAAGACATCAATAACTACTTCCTGTGTTCTTCTGCTATGAAGCGGCCCACACGATTGAACGTGAGATTCACTAACAACATTTAACAACTGAAAGACAAACTAACTGCTTCTAAAAATCATTTCTCACACTGCAGGGATGAATATAACACAATCGTTCTTCCATGAGATCCGCTTAATGTCTTTAATGTTTTAATGTTTCATAATGGCACGAATGGATAACTCCACCCGGGACTCAATATTTTTGTAGCTAAATTAATAAAAATGAATGACTAATAAGCCAGTGGAGTTGAAAGACTGTCTAAAAAAGTGGCCCCAGGGTGGGTGAGGGCCAGCACCCCACAGGACATGGGGGTCACTTCTTATGATCCTCTTTTAAATGACCCCATTCCTCAGCAGAAGCTGGGGGCTGAGACGCGCTGAGGAGACAGGGAGGGGATACATTTTATATCTTCTTTTTTTCCAAAGAAGAGAAAAAAGTGTTTTTAAATAATTATAAATATTTACCAATGTGTCTTTTCAAAGTTACTCAAAAACGGGGGAGTTTCTACCTTTAACTGTGGAACCTGCAACTTCGGTTCTTCACAGATGTTTAGCAGGTAACTGACCTGTCCCCAGATGTTGTTTATTACAACTCTACGGGGTTATTATTCTTTATTATTATTATTATTATTATTACTGCGATAGGCTGGCCCCCTGTCCAGGGTTGTTCCCTGCCTCGTGCCCGTTGCTTCCGGGATAGACTCCGGACCCCCCGCGACCCAGTAGGATAAGCGGTTTGGAAAATGGATGGATTATTATTATTTCCATTAAAGTATACTTTTGACATGGCAAACTGGGTGAAAATCTGCACCAGCCAGGTGGTATCATACTACACTGAGCAGCCCTCAAAGCATAATAATAAATTCAGAATGGCAAGCAATGAGAAATACTACTGCTTTATTTCGGCCTTTAAGCCATGCAGACAGAACTGTAGCTGACGTATACAATGAATAAATATGTAACAGAAACACTTTCATTCATAGTTCTGCAGATAATCACCAGCAATTAATCCTAGTGATGTATTACTGAAGAAGATATCTGAATTATCTGAACTGGAATGTAAAAAAAAGGTTTAAACCAATGTGTGTGAGAGCCGATTAAGTGCGCCTTTAAATATTTATATATGTTACAAAAACATTCTGCAAATACAATAAAGGACATTTCTACAACCAGAAAGCAAAGATACGACACTGACGAACTATTTTAATTATTCAACATCCCCTATGGATTATCCACGTTAGATTTTTCCCCCAATAAAGGTAGCCAAATGTCCACAAAGGATTCACAAAGAGAGACAAATTAGCACGAAATGCCATAATTACAGTGCTATTCAAGTTAAAGGAAACGGAAGTAAATGAAACACTTCGTTGACACCTTTTACCCGACAGATGATATTATTCAGATTTATTTAGATTTATTGTATTATTTCGAAATACAATCAAATACATCGATGAAAACATGACAGAAGTTGTACAACTAAAATATTAAAACCTGTTCTAAGTTTGGAGTATAGGCTATTTAAGGTAGAATTAAAGAACATGCGACTTTACCCACAGTGATGAGCCGAGGAGACGCAGCTGGGGCTCATGGGGTGGAAGTGGGTAGTTTAATCTTCCTCTTAAAAAAATATAACATCAAAATAATAATAATAAAGTTTACATCAAGTGCGTCAGAGGCGCATCTTTATTGCATCGGAGTCGCCAACTCTCACGCTTACAGACTCTCGCGGAGGAAATCTTACGGCAAATCTATATTATTATAAACCTAAAATTAGCTCCATCAAAAGCGTCGGCAGTTTGCAAACCCCACAGGCTATTTACGAGGAAGTAAAACTCTTACAAACATATAAATGCGGGTGCAGACTTGCCTGAAAACGAAAATGTCACTTCAGCCGGCTGACCGACGCTGGCAGCCCTGCCGTATCTTTTACGCTTCAAGCAGAACCATATATGACAATGAATGAAACTGCCGCATTTTTCCACGAAACGCACATCTTTTAGCCTGTAATGCAAACTGTACGTTTTAACAAAACGTGCTAAGAAGTAGTTCATATGCATTTTCTCCAATAGACACCTGCGGCACTGGAAATAAATCTCTTGATTTATTATTCTAATCAAAATGCTCGCTTCTAAAATAATCTAGGGCGCGGTTAAGCCTTAGACGCAAAACCGAATACCGTCTGCGTAAATTAAGAAAAAGAATTCGCACCTTCACGTCTCGCGCTTCGATCCTACACGCATCGGCAGTGGGGAAGCGGCTCCTCCGCGGCCGTCCGTGTCTGCGTCTACGATCGCCGGTCTGGATGAGCGACACGCAGCCGCTTCGCGACTCGCAGGGAACTCTTTTGTGTTTTGGCGAGTCACCAAAAATCTTTTAGAGCATTTCCTGGAATAAAGTGAACTTTCATCACAGATCTTGAACATGATTGCCTAAATCCGCCCATTCATGACTATAGTCTTAGTCACACCCCGGGGTTTTATCGTCAAAATACACGGTGCACAGTTAAGTATTGTGGTATATTAAATTTTCTTTTTCCATAATATTGTTAATATAACAGCCCTCGTGGACTTTTTGTGAAGATATGACGTCTTAAGTTACAATGCATTTGATGCAATGGATCACTAAAGAAAAAATGAGCGACAAAAGCTAATATCGTAACTAACATACTACTTTTATTTTACACACCAATATCTAAGTTTTATTCGTGTGCCGTTTTAAAAATTGCTTTACATGCAGTGCAACAACGCACAAGATGCAAACAAATTTTTATTTCAAATCTTGCTGGAGTTTAGCAAAAAAAAATATTATTGCTGGGGTCATTGACAGACGCAGCAGGTGTTCAGAAACAACAAGTGAGATTTGACATTTGATGTGTTTGACGTTAAGTGTCAGAAAACCATTTCAATTTCCTCACTGCTTTTATACAATTCTTACAGCAGATCTGCACAAGACAACTGAAAATCCTGCGCCATTTGTAATACATAGATAACATAATTAGTATTAAAAGTACACATTTTCTAAAATTGAGAAAATTTACAGCATCTATACTTCTACGCTTTTGGTATAACAAGTGTAAACGGATCCATCATTCATAACTTTCTTCTGAAGGTAAATTCTGACAGCGACATTAGCAGGATTAAAAATTCTCAGTGACGTGCAACATGGACAGCTGTACCACCATCACACATTTGAATGATATTACTGAAATATATACAGTGTATTTTACTCAAGATAAAGAAAATGATACTGTATTTTTTTAATAACAGTAACCATCTGAAAAGTGTATTTAGTTGCAAAGACTGTGGTATGCACAATAACCAATAAACACTGCAATATTGTATTGAGTCAACAAGAACAGAACAAAACAAACAAACACACACACACAAAGTCCAGTTCTGTGGGCTTATAAATTACAAGCCTATTAGCTTTTAAAAAAAACACCTTCTTGCCACATTAACTCTTAAATTCAGCCAATCAGCTAATAATACTGGGACTAGAGTGGAGAAGCACTGCTTTATTATTGGCTGATTAAGAGGTCATTCTAAAAACCCCGCCCTCGATAGAACAGGTTCCCCACCACTGCTTTATTATTGGCTGATTAAGAGGTCATTCTAAAAACCCCGCCCTCGATAGAACAGGTTCCCCACCACTGCTTTAGTGCTCTAAACATATTTAAATCACTGCATAGTATTTACAAAAAATATATATCGCTGTGCGCAATTTCAGCTCTGGAGAAGAGACGTCCGAAAAACACAGAGCAAACATTGGCCTGAACACAGGGAATATGGTGCGAAGTTTTCCCTGCCAAGATGTGGGCTGTGGAGATTTGAAAGGCACAGTGTCTCTGTCAGTTACAACAGCAGCTTTGAAATCCGAGCAGAGTTCATCAGTCGGGTAACGGAGAAAACCCACAGCAAACAGGAAAAGGACATTTCAGGGCGCGGGAGATATTTCCAGTAATCAGGTCAGGAGGCCGTCAATAAGATGGACAAACACTGTCCCCCTCTGCTACACCATCTAGAGGGTTGTAATTACGCTGCAGTTATCCTGGGAGGCGGCATTTTTTCGTTTCCAAACTTTGGTTTTTCTGAATCAGAATAGAACATGAGTAGCAGTGTTGAAACTCCAAACCAGAGGTGTCTCGCATAACACGCATATATTCTGAGAAACTTCCTCTCATCTTACCGTTCAACAACTGATATAACTTCACGCTAACATTTCACATAAACTATCAGGCCATCATTTTGCCGGATCCAGCTACATTGTCACTTACTACTGAATTTGAGGTTTGCACGGCCTAAACAGTAGGAAGGTGGATGGATAGAAAAGGAATTGTCAGCTGACCCACAGATGAGGTTCACTTGACCGAGTGTCACCCATAATGTCAGGTTTTTACACCGCGAGGTCATTTCAGTGACAGCTGCATGGATGTGTGACGATGAAAGAACTGTAACTTCTTAGTCACCCGTGGAATCTGTGACCCTCCAGGTAAGCTGTAGTTCTGTAAAAGGTTAATAAAATCCGGGTTCCTAACATTCAAGAACCAGAGTCTAGTGAAAATCTGGATGCTGGGTGCAATGTTGTAACATCCACTGGTATAATTTGCCATTTAGTGGTCTGAACTGGTTTAGAAATTTCCAGCAATGTTTTCGTAAACCAAAGGTCACTTCTTGTAGGATTGATGTAAGTTACAGAAGACGAGCCGATAACGTCTACATAATTTAGGACGATCGCAAAAAAACAATATGCAAACCAGACTTATGTGCTGAACTGTCTGATGCAGCTTACATGCTCTCTTTAAATGAAAATAAATACTGTTTTACAAAATGAATTTCCCACTGACTTATTATTTACAGTAGATGATATCACTTTTTTACATGCTTTATAAATAATGACGGAGACAAGGAAGATTGTTCACGTGGGTGTTGGACACACACAGGTTTTGTGCAGGGGTCTCCTGCAAACGCCCATGAGGTCCTTCTCAGCAGTTCATACGCAGCCGTATTCATACCACACGGTCTGCGCATCACTGCTGGGATCAGGAGAGCCGGGGGTGTCCTTGGGGGGTTCCCCGGTGCTGGAGATGCCCCCACCTCCCTCCTGTTTCTTCGCAAGAGGAGATTCTGTCCGACGGATCTCCCGGGGTTGGTCCCTCTCCCCCTGTTGCACGGCCATCACCGCCCGCACCGGGGTGACCATGGCGATCTCTCCGTGGTGATGCGATGCGGTCTGGCGCGGGGGGGGCCTGGCTGCCCCTCGGCCGTGCCGCTCCGACGGGGCCGGGCCGGCAGACAGGGAGGCGGAAGAGGAGTGCTGCCGGGGACTGAGGGAGCGCTCCTCTTTGGGAGGGGCGTAAGATAGCCGGCGGGCATCCAGAGAGGGGTGGCCCACCTCAGCAGAGTCACCATCCAGCCGGGCGGACAGAGGCCTCTCTCGGGAGACGGCCCCAGCCCTCCTCACCACATCTGCCTGGGGAGGGTCGCTCTCCTGCTGGTAACCGTCGGGTGCGCCGGCCTGCAGGAGGTCGGCCGACGCTAGACTGAAAGCCCGGTGCAGACCGCCACTGGAAGCTCGGGTGCTAGAAGACCGCTGACCTGCCCGGGAGTTGGGTGGGGCCTGGTTCTCCGGCTGACGGATGCTGGGCTTGACTCTCTGACCTGGCTTGGGAGCCCCCGCCTCGCCGGAGACCGAAGCTTTCACGGTGGGGCTGACGTAACTGGTGGGGGCCTTTGCTCCGTCCCTCAGGGGCGCCGCTTGGCCGCTTCCACTCCTCTCTCCGGCTTTGATGAAGTACTCAGTCAGCAGGTCCTGGTGGCTGCAGCCCTGCAGCTGGAACAAGGCAACGCAGCAACTCAGCAGCCGTCCGTCAACGGCGGGCCTTTGCCAGGAAGCGTCTGTCCTCGCGAACGGGTCCTCATTCATAAAGGCGACACACAGGATTATGACAAACGCAACAAAGAGCATCATCTCCGATGTGTTTGCCTTGATTGGAAAGGACGTTCACCTCGATTTTGAGTTTAAAACGCTGAAAGGCGCCACCCAGAAAGGACGGGGAAGATGAAGAAGAGCCTCAGAGCCGGTCAGCTTCACACACACTCTCAGGGTCAGCTTCACACTCTCAGGGTCAGCTTCACACACTCTCAGGGTCAGCTTCACACACTCTCAGGGTCAGCTTCACACACTCGGTCAGCTTCTCACACACTCTCAGGGTCAGCTTCACACACTCTCAGGGTCAGCTTCACACACTCGGTCAGCTTCACACACACTCTGCTCTCAGGGTCACTAATGAGATTCATGCTCAAGAAAATCACCTTACAGCACCAGCGTTCCCAACAAATATCAGAACGATCTCATTAACGAAATGGCCTCTGAATAAACACTTTTGGGGTAGACTAAACAAGGCAATTAAACACCCCCACCCCCTATTGCACTTCTGCTGCAAAATAACCATGGATTTTTAAAAAGTGCAAGCAAATGTTTAAATAATTGGCAAAAGCCTTTTAAAATCAGCCGATCGGGCCAAACCGCTGACCTCATGCTGGTCACCGACTTCTCACAGACAACGATGGTAAAAAAATACTCCAGCGATGTAATGACCGTCGTGATTAAATTATTCGACGGTTAGACATAGTTCCTCGAAGGGATCGGGTAACACTAGGGAGCTTTTCCATTGCAGACACTGTTACATCATTTCAAAAGATGATCGCGCACATTTTCAACCTTCCTGGCCTATGCCAGGATAAAAGGGCACGAAATACAATTACAGCGAAGGTGCGTTAGCCTGGCATCTCTGCGCGACAAACACTGCAGCATTACTGCCCGCAGCAAGAGCTGCCAAGCTACAAGCTGTCGGCAGTGACATGCTTCCGAGTTTGAGTCGCGACCCATGGGTTGGGAATCACTGACCTACAGGACCTTATTGCTGTAAAGTACCAATCAGGAGAGGAGTTCAAAAGAATATCATGGGCACTGGATGCACCGCGGAGCACTGGATGCATTAAAATGTGACACCTTAGATATGTTGACAAGATCAATACCCCCTTACCCATCCCATCCAAGCTCGTCTAAATATGAAAATGATACAATGTGAACTATGAGTCTTCAATGACGTAAAGGCTGAACGTTTAGTCCTCGACTTCTAGGAGATACGTTTGGTGCAGAACGGATGCCGCTCCTCACGCAAAGGGCGCCGTACTGACGCTCAAACATGGCGGCTGCTGCACTGGAGCGGTTTCTCCGCATGCTGGTTCACGGACCATAGTCATGACAGATGGGATAATGGCTAGCTTCAAATGTCAAGATATTTCGGCCTTTGTCAGAAATGAACAAAGATTGGATGAAGATGAAGTGGAGTTGTACGTTCCTGCAAAGTAACCACCAGAAGCACACATGCGGGTCAAGCGAGGGAGGACGCCCAAAAAAGGAAGATCAAAGTCTTGGAACGGCCCAATCAGAGCCCAGACTTCAACCCCATAGAAAACCAATGGAATGGCAATTTGAAGGGAGCCGGAACATTTTTAAAGGAAAGACTGTAATTAAATTCCACGTCCAGATGTGCAAAGTTAATAAAGGGATCCTAACTTGGTAAAATGTAACGTTTAAACTTTATCAGGGGGGGCCTGGGGGGAAGGTGGGTTTCCTGAATTTAGTCAGATTGAAAGTGGCAACCCAAAGGGGGGGAGGGGTTAGTTAGACCCCTGACTGCACACATTCAGAAAACTGTGACTATAAATTGTATGTTTTATGTAATGTGACTGTCGTTGTAGTGTCGTGACTGAACACTACAAACTCACGCTCTTTCATTTGTAATGACAGTTGACAGTGACTCAGCACAACAAGAGAGGTCTGTCACAACCTTATTACCATTGTATTATTATTAATGGCTGCAAGCGGTTGCCTGTAATTATTAAGACGAGCTTCTGTGTTCTGAGTTCGCCCCCGAGACTCACCTCCCCAGAATTAGGCGGGGATACTTCAGGCCACAAAGAGAGGCACTCCCGGAGCCCACTGGGGCAGAGAACCACTGTACTAGGTGGAGATGGACAAAAACAAATGACAGAATGGTTTGGTAGACCTGCGAGTTCCCAGTTTAATCACCATGCCCATTTCTGAGCCCCACAGAGTGCAGTGATTTAGCGGGTAGCAGAGTCTTCCAGTCCCAGGCTGCCAGGTTCCAGTGTGCTGTTCAGCAGAGGTTCCAGTGTGCTGTTCAGCAGAGGTTCCAGTGTGCTGTTCAGCAGTGTGCTGCTCAGCAGAGGTTCCAGTGTGCTGTTCAGCAGAGGTTCGTGTGCTGTTCAGTAGTGTGCTGCTCAGCAGAGGTTCCAGTGTGCTGTTCAGCAGAGGTTCCAGTGTGCTGTTCAGCAGAGGTTCCAGTGTGCTGTTCAGCAGTGTGCTGCTCAGCAGAGGATTAAACACAATCAAGAGGAAAATATCGACATCATAGCTTGTCTGCTAATCGCTTGCTACCTTTTTTGCTAACTTTTGCCCCTGCTGCTCCAGTAAAACTTGGGGGTTCATATTTAACTGTCTCCACTGTTTTTTCAGATTCAATTGGAACGTTGTATGAATGGTGTTCCAGTGGTTCCCAATCCAATCCTCTCCTGGACAGAAACGTTTTACACCTCTGCCATCTGACAGACACTACTGGACCGGATACACCCGGACAACCCGGCTGAGGTAGAGTTTTTACCCAGCATGCATCTCACTCCTGAACTCACAGCACCGATCTCGAACGTTCTGAAACAAAACCCCAACATGTCCAATATCCATATTTATGTGCATTCAGACCACCTGATGAACTCTACCTCTGTGAATTGCTCACCCATCAACTTACCAGCACCTTATTGTATATTGTGTACATTTATAGTGTCTGTATATACCTTATTGTCCGATTCTATCAATTCTGCCTTAGAATCTATTTAATTGTAAATAGACTGTGCATCTGCGGGCACACAACGGAATCTCATCGTCCTTACAATCATAATAAAGCATCCATCCATCCATCCATCCATTTTCCCTCAGCATGGTTCGGAAATACATTCTGTATTTGTATAACTTGACCGACCCTTTCCCCCCACACCCCCTCCCACTCACCATCATCATCACCGGCCTGGAAGAGCCCTGAGGTCTGCAGACCAGGGTTTTGGAACCTCTGGTTCATATGACCAGCACAGACTGTTGGATTTCTGACTTTTTCTAATCTGGGCCAGGTTCTGGAGGTCTAGGGTCTCTGTTCACTCACCGCAGGGGCAGGGGGAGTGTGGGTCTCCTGCAGAAACTCCTCCAGAGTGACCATCTCACTGCCAGGGGACTGGGGGCGGCGACGGGGGGGGCGCGAGCTGCTCCTCTGGGGCGAGGAGTCATAGGGCAGCGTGGAGGACTGAGACAGCGAGGAGAGCGGGCTGAAGCGGCCCAGGGAGGCGTCCCCGGGGACACCCTGCAGTTTGGGGCCCAGGCCTGTGACATCATCGCCGGACAGGCTGCCGCTCTGACTGTGGAGTTGCTCCGCAGAACCTGGCCGGGTGCGGAGAAAGAGGGGCATCAGGCTGAAATAAAGTAACCGGGGAAAAAAAAAACCACGGATGCTCCTCGCTTTACAATGTTTGACTTATGATATTATGGACTTTACTGTGTTGTGGTAGCAATGCACATTCAGTAGTTAAACTTTCTGTGAATTCTGATCTGTTTCCTGGCTAGTGATACACTCCATTGATGCTCGGTGACGGACAAATCCATCCAGCCAAACCACGCTTACAGTCTCCGGCAATCGCAAATGTAAACATCTCACGGTGTTTAATGCCGTAACGAACTGCGTGTTTTTCTGCATTTCATCCAATTTTACCCAAGTCCAATATCCATACTAAATGCTCAAACGTGTAATATCCCATCGTATTCATATTAAACTCTATTTTTAATTTTTAAAAAACGTATAGTAGTTTTTTTTAACCAGTAATTTGACGTCGAACGTGGACAGTACCTCTCGCGTTGATGGGGGAGTTGCTACTGGATGTGTTTCGGCTGATTTCCATAGCGTTGGGCCAGTAATCTGTGGTGTTCAGCAATTAATCAGCTGTCAAGCTTTCAGAGGAGCTACCGTTCTAAAGGGTTTTACCACCCAGGTCAAATACAGACCTGTGTTGCCTTGGACACCAGTCAGGAAAACCGCATCAAAGGACTGCAGACGCACATCCTCATCTGCGGAGGCACAGAGGGAACAGCCACGTCGCTACTACAGCTCATACAGAGAAACATCTATCATTCCGGAATAGTCTATTTATCGACCAATCGCCAATCAAGAACAATCAACGCAATAAAATTTAAATAATGTGCCTAGTAAGTGATGTGCCTAGTTTAAGATCAGTCACCATGCATGAACACTCACATTTCTACATTATGAAATCACTAACGGCCTTTATGTATAGCACCAATAAATCACAGACATCACCACTAATGCAAAAAATACGAGAACTACGTCATTAAGTTGCATTATTTACTAATTTTACTAGATGTGTACTTTGCCTGGTTATTGAGCGAGGGGCTGTACCTCTGGGCCTGTGCGGCAGCCTGCCGCTGGGGCTGCAAGTGTGTCCTGGGGAGCTGTTTCGGGTGGGGGAGTACGTGCACCTCGAAGGCAGCTCCTCAGGGCCAGTCCCACCGTCCCCACTGCCCCCCGCACTTCGGTGCTGGACCCTCCCGTGGCCTGAAGGTAATGGTACGGCCCGTCAGTGACTCTCTCTAGCTACAGGCGAGTGTTAGTCTTACTGTCACGGACACCACACACCTCACAACTACTAACGGACTAGGACTTCCGGGGGCCCTGCAGCCTCTGCTATTGCGGGCTGGAGGAAGGCGTGCATCTAAACCCAGGGCTGCCAGAAGGGCGTCTCAAAAGAACCACAAACACCGAAGCAGGCTGGCAGCTGCCTAATGCTACGGTACTTTCAACAGGAAGAGTGTTTCAGGGCCATTTTTAAACCAGCAAGACGAGTGTTTTTCTGTTTGCCGCCAGGGGGGGAGGAGCCCAAGTGACAAGGAGACTCCGCCCCCCCCCCTTTGACACATCCGACCGAGCACTGCCTCGAATCTGGTATGGGGCAAGCTATGGGATTAAACAAGGAGAGGCACTGCCTCGAATCTGGTATGGGGCAAGCTATGGGATTAAACAAGGAGAGGCACTGCCTCGAATCTGGTATGGGGC
>JAABNY020000025.1:11220975-11237620 GCA_015164015.2 Brevimyrus niger | reverse complement strand
AGGGGGGGGGGGGGTTTCTGGCAAACACCATCATGGGGATCCTCCCACGCTCAAAATGGCTCTGCTTTTGAAATTACTTGGTATACACCGCATACCACCATATACAAACAATTAGATGTTGCTTAAAGAGGCAATAAACTTCACAGATGAAATTAAAGAGGTTAAGCCCCCTTAGCAAATGCCAAACCGAATGCTAAACTTCAGCCATAAGCCAGCCTGTTACATTCCTCTTCAGGCATCCAAGAATTGTGCGAAACCGGCTGCGTGTCACAGCTGATGTTTGATAATGACCGGCTCCTTGGCCCCTTTATCGAAATGCCCGGGACTTGATCAGCTACCATAGCGAGCAGAGAGAAATACCTTCATTATCTGCCTTTGGAATGTCAACGACGTTCGGCAGAGAGTTTCAAGCCATTTCAACACGCGACACAGGGAGCAGATTAAGCAACGCTGGTGAAGCGGGGGGAAGATTCATTATTACTCACGACTGAAACGGTAGCCGATGACGACAACGACGCTTTCAGGAAACTTTATTTGCATTTCATTGTGCAGAATGGTTCAGATAATCAAGCTGGCAACAGCAGAGTTAAAAGGCACAACTACTGAGATAACGGAGGCGATTGCATTGCACCCTCAGCCGTTTTCCATGGGGGAGGATCAGAGATTTCGTTGACACAAGAAGTCTTAAAGTTCCAGCCCATGACATGTTTACGATTCCTTATTTAATCTGGCTTGCGGGTTAGTCTTTCATTTCCCACAGAATAAAATGTAATGCAGTGTCATTCCGCTAATCTGTGTCTCACTGCTGCCAAACCACTCAGAGGGCAACCCGATATCAGTTTGGGGGATATTAGAGAGAATCTCTCATCGTTAGCGGCCAGACTTTCCACACAGCTGCACCACTGGTCAGTCTACATGAAAGGAGCCAATCAGGTAGTGCTTCCTTCATGCCTCGTTTTTTTCTGTGCTATTTAGTGGTTGGTCTTTACACTGGCCGTTAGCAATAACAAATATTTATGCACAGATTAGTCTTTATACTACATAAATAATATGCAAGTTACTGTGGTTAGACTTGTGAACTTTTTGAAGCAAAGCTTTAAAAAAATTTTTAAAATAAAATAAAATAAAAAAAACACACAACACTGAATTTAGGTTCACACACAGACAGTCCACACCCTACTGGGAGTTGAGAGGGAGCAAAAACGTGGACTGTGGCTCCCTGGGGACTGGATTGGGAAACACTGCAATACATTTTTACTCAGGACAGGGTCACGGTGAGCCTGTAGCCCAGTTTTTTCTGATCCAGTCCTCATGGAACCCCACACAGTCCACATTTTTGCTCCCTTCCAGCTCCCAGCCAATCAAGAATACCGAATATCTGGTACAGGTGCACAGGGAGCGGAGAGGAAGCAAAAACGTAGACTGTCCAGAATTCCCCGAGGGCTGCGTTGGAAAACACTGCTGTAGCCTAGGGGTGTCAAACTCCAGTCCTGGGGGACCGCAGCCCTACACAGTTTTTGGTTCACCCTCATTTAACACACTTGATTCACTCCTTGTGCCAATACCACACATCTCTTGAGCTGAATCATTTGCGGTGGAACAGGGAAAGAGCCAAGCTACACACGGCTTCAGCGCCCCCAGGACTGGAGTTTGAGACCCCTGCGGTAGCCCATTCCAGGCAACACAGGACTAGGTATGGTCACCCTGCTGTCAATCAGAGCGCACACACACACACACAGACTAGGGACACCAATTCACCCAACTGTTTTTGGACTTCAGAAGGAGACCAGAGTCCTGTATCAAAGCTGGATTTTTTTTTGCTTAGTCAGATAACATTTCAAATTTAAGGTAGTTTGGGCTAAATGTAAGTGAACGAAGATAAAGTCGTCTGGGGTACCTTAAAATCCAGCAAGCTATCCTGCTAAGACAGAAATTGGGCCATGTGATACAGCCCCCCCCCACACACAAACAAACACCTAGGAACTGAATCCACAACCTTCAGCGTATGAGGCTATACCATGACCCAATGGGACACCATGCTGCAGAAGTAACTGGCAGAAACGTACGGATGTCTATCCCATGTCCGGTGTTAGGAGAGACTGCTCAAGCTTGGCTTCTCTTTTAGTCAGTGGTAAAGGCTGATCTGTGTCGGCCTTTCCGTGACATTCACCATGCAAATTCTGCTTAAAACAGGAGGAAAGGGCCTTACTTCTCAAACAGCAGCAGGTGAATTCCTCCTCCTGCGTAATGTCTGATCACAGCCACTGAAGTATACCAAAACAGCAGCAAAGTCCAGGCTGAGGGCTTTTTTTTGGGTCAAGTTTATAAGCCTGGTATCATGCTCATGCACAGGTAATATGCCAATACACACAAACTGTGCAATGCTGATACATAATCGCGGTGGGACCAGTCTGAAAACACACCCCTACAGGACAAACCTGTAATATAGACGAGCGTCAACTTGCCAATCAGGATCGTGCCTGAGCACCCAAACAGCACGACGTAAGCAAGCCCTGCGAAGTTGACAACGGACTGACCCATGCACTGAAAGCACTCAAAAACATCACGTTTACACGATTCACAGGGTAGTATCTTCTAATATCTCACTCAGCACAAGTCCATTACAATTTCTGCATTTTGACCATATTTATGTGCATTTTCATTCTTACCAAAACCTAAGCGTCAATACTCTAAAGTATTTAATCCTGGTGATTCTGTAAACTCAACAGAATAATCACAGTCTCCTCCCAGACTTGCATCTTATTAATCAAACACTGGTATTGGATCAGTACTGGTATCGGTATCTGAACTGAAAACGTGGGATCGGTACATATCTAGAGTCAAGTCTGAAACCACCAAATTCAAAAATATAACCAATACCAAGACCCAGAATGTGGGTCATTTGAAAGTAAGCGACACACGATGCACCACCGATTCATGGTCACTTCTTATATTGCACTCTCTTTTGTCTTACATTGTCTTGTCCTTTGTTGCACTTCTGTTTTGTCCGGTATTGTGCCATTGTTTGATCTATTGTCCACCCATTCACATGCCCCTGAACATGTTGGACTGGACATCTGTCAGACAGCTTTCTCTTCCCAAGTTGTGATTTAAACTGAGTGTTAGACCTGTTGAACCGACTTTAAATGTGCCTGTGCATTTAAGCCAGTGCATTTAACCGCCATGTATACTGCCTGTATATTGCACCGTCCTAATTGCGTGAGCATGTCATTTACACTGTGTTTACGCTGTGGACCATAAGCTTAATGATTCATCTTTCTGTATCATAAAACTTTGTGAGATGACGTGATAAAAACTTTGAGAAGTACATGTCGCTGAGGATTGTGACCAATCGGGACCAATGTTCTGCGGCTGTACCTTGCCCAAAATGGACAGCACTCTGAACACATTCTACAGAACGGTCTTGGGTTTATGGATGGTATTGCATTCAGCACGGTTGCTTAATGTCTGTGCTCATGGGAGTTTTACAGAGAAATGTTCTAAAGGGCAGAATGAAAAATGATTGGCTCTCTGAACCAATCAGGTTGTAGAGGAGGTGGCTTTAAGCAACTAAAGGAGGTGGGGCCACGACATCTGACTGGTTGGTCTATCCTCCTCAACTTGCTTGGACCCACCTCCTCTACAATCTGATTGGTTATCACTCATTAAGTAGAGGTAAGTGAAACTCCCGCGAGCAATGTCCACACTGTTGACAGTTAAACCTTTACAACCAATAAAGATATCAAAAATCTGACCCCACTACATAGCGTCTTGAAATTGAAAAAACGTCAAGAGTGGTCACTAGGGTTACGACAAATCTCAAGTTTATTAGCCTGGGGTTGTAATTGATGAACTTTTACCCAAAACTCACAAAAATTACTTTGGTTTTGCCAGAACATGAGAAAACCTCCTGCACCCAAGACGGTTTCATATTTCACATTGAGACACCTAGTGGCTCAAACACTCTTTATTATAACATGCATGTTTTACATACAATACACATGAGGAATACATGGAAATGAGCACATGAAGCATTTTTAGTGCTTTCAATAGTGCTTCAGATTTTTGTATTAGTGTTGATAAATTCGCTGTTAAGATATTAGATATTTGTCAGTTTTGCAAGTAGAATGAACCTCCTCCATCATCTCTGCAGCTCCCTCAGCTACTACGCTGGAGCGACACACATCAAGCGCTGATGGCTCATTTTTCCAGTGAGTAGAGAAGCATTACACAGCTTTGGGACACTGAAGTCAACCTGAATCACTTTGATATTTTTTTTTTTTTCTATTTTCCTGCAAGAAGAATGCTATGAAGTTATGATGAAAGAAAGTTATGAAATAAAATTTGTGTTTTTAAAACTAATTAATGGGGATTAATAGTTGGTGCCTGGAAGAATCGGCAAAATGTATAGAGGCTTGACAAAGGGATTGACCTTCCAATGCAGAGCAGATACCATTGCAATGTTTAAGTAGACAGAGTGATAAGTATTGTTGGAATATTATAAAATATACAAAGAATGACAAAGTTTGAAATCATTTGTATTCAAACATGGGTGAGAAGCACTGATTGTCATTTCAGTGCCTACTTACAGTCTTTGGCCAATTAAATATGAAAGTTCACTTTTCACAAATCCGGTTTGTTCCAAACGTTATCCAGGTAAAACTGAATGTCTACTGGAACAATTTTAGAAGTTCCGGAATTTTCCATGGATCCACAGACTTCTTGAAATCTTAATAGCTTGATTACAATCAGATTGTCCACTGCAGAACCAATATTTAGACAGTTTCGTACTCTCAATGGAGCCTCAATCTTCTTAAATTGGTCTCTCCCCACACATGATTAAGGAATGCCAGGTGGGGGTGCCACAGTAGGTGCGGGAGGATTTTTCATGATCCAATAAAACTTCAAAAAAAAAAGTGATCTATAGGTAAAAGTTCATCAAGTGCAACATCAGGAAAATTCAAGTTCTGAAAAAATGATTGGTAGTCATAACCGTAGCGGACACATAAGGCTATCAATGAGCTAAATTCAAGATGGCCAACTTCAGCATATTCTCCCCAGGGGTGTTCACACATACCTCACCCAGCAATCATTGGTCCAATTCAAAATGGCATGGGTCACGTTAGTCTAGCATTAAGGAATCGCAAAAATATGCGGGTGCTTCCAGACTTTTGACTGACCCCGTAGCATTTACGGAGCGCAATGAATTTATTATGAGTTCCTCTTGCTGATGAAATGCCCAGAATTTAAACTGGCCGTAATGATCATTCAGGCTTTAGTGACGGTGTCTGTCATTTATATTCATGTAAAATTTAAATTTAAAGTGTTACAATTTCACACAAGTTAATTATGGTAATTTCCCATAGTCTCTGCTAATAAATACCACAGATGTCCATCTTAATATGACCTCAATGCTAGAAAAATAAAACGATACAATGAATCCCCATATCTTTATGGTTAAAGTTCATATTTTAGTCTGTGGTGATTTCCCTGCTACTAAAACAAAACTTTTGATAACACAACAAAACACTAAAAAAAAAAAAAAAAAAAAAGCCTTGCAGTGCTTTAAAATGCAGTTGTGAGGGAGGGGGGATGTGTCACCGTGGAAGAGAAACAGGTTGTGATTTTTTTTTTTTTTTTATCACCCCCAATCAGCTCCGCAGTGCTGACTTAACATTCCAACACTGCAAACGGTCGGGCCCAACATTCCACGCCTGCATGTAAGCCGAGATGCTCGTACCAGCAACGGCAGAGAGGGCAGCGTGAAAGAGAGCAGGAGCGAGATGTGGAAGGAAAGCGAGAAAGAAAGAAACAAAAGAGAGAAAAAAAAGAAAAGAAAAAACAGAGGGAGAGAGGGAGAAAAGGAAGAGAGAATAATTATCAGTCTGGGAAAAACAAGCACAGATAAGGAATTAACAACACTGACCATGGGAGGCCATTGCACCAACACAGAAAAGAAACAGAGGGTGAAGGAAAAAAAACTGGGTGGGGAGGGGGCAGAGTGCCATGCCAGGCAGTCTAGAATGGAATATCCAAGATGAGCTGCTCTATTCTTTTTGCAGTCATCACTCCGATGTACTGATCTACACACCTTGACCCCGAGTGGCCAGCAGACAGCCAAGTCAGGCAGTATCTTTGAAGGGGGACATGAACGTCTCTCAATTTCACCTGCCACTTTTGGAGTTAAATGGGGAAAAAAGTCAGGAAAGCCATTTTATAAATCAAAAAAGTCAATTTACGACAAAGTAGGCCAAGTTCCTCTAAGCATCTTTGATGTCTTTTAGATGTTAGGCCTGTTTGAGCTGAAGCAGAACCTGTACTGTTACATGCAGCCTCCGTACCAGTGAGCACTGCTGACCCCAAATCAGATTTCACAACAAGCAGGGCGATGCTGTTGCCTTATATCACAGCACAGGATACGGGAACAGAAGTTGTGATATTAACCTTACAGCTTTCCAAGGCATCTACTCCTCAACTTAAGCATGCAGGGCAGCTGAAAAAGTTAACAATTAACTCCCCCGATTCACTGAACTTCGTGGAAGGACAAGCGTGATGCTGTGTGAGTATGCTTTTGATGGGAAGAAATAAAATCTTATGTTTGCACCTAAGCCTTTGCAAGGTTCTGCAGGGCACAGTCAGAAGAGCTGCATCTTCAGAGGAAGGCAGAATGACACATGCGACTTTTGTAACCCCAATAGCAGGTGCAGGGGAGACCGCAGACAAGTTCATTTTAATTTTCATTTGTATAAAATACTAAGATGTGTGTGTGTGTGTGAGAGAGTCACAGAGAGAGAGAGAAGACATTTCTTCTCTTTTAAAGTTGAACTAGTTTGCTAAACATCAGTGATATTGGGGGGAATCCAAGTTATGGTCACTACTGCACCCATTCAGTCACCATTCAGAAATTGTCCCCAGAACCCCCTAGTAAGCTGTGGTTACATATAATGTGCCATTATTCAGCTTTACTGGCGACAGTCTCCACATTGTCTTTACATGTACTTGTGTGTGTGTGTGTGTACACACACACACACACACACGAGGCCATTTCATGTACTAAACTTGTATTTAGCTTCCACCCTGACCTCCATGTTTATCTTCGGAATAAATCCCATTTGCATTCAGGTGAACTGGTCAGCCACTCTAGGTGTTAAACTTTGATAAGCTCTCAGCAGGATGTCAGTCCGCAGGACAAATGGATACTTCTCAAAAGATCTCTTCCACCCACCTTAAATGAACGACAGCAACAATATATACATTTCCCCTACAAGTCATAATGAATTGGTCATTGTGTGGAAAATAACCAACACCTTTGCAACAGCAAATTACTGGAGGAGGAAACTGGGAAGATTTGATCAGCCTCATGGTGGGACAGGTAAACAAACAAGAAAAAGCGAAACAAAGAAATAGTTGACTCTAAATTTCATGAGCAAGGGTCTGCATCACAAAGCTGGATTTTTGAGTTAGCAAGATAACTTATTGGATTTAAGGTAGTCTGGGCTAAATGCAAGTGAAGGAAGATAAAATCCATTTGAACTGGAGTACCTTAAATCCTACATTTCATCTAGGCAACAATTCTAACATTGTGATACAGGCCTCAAATACAGCTACAAAATGAGGCCGGTTCTCCCACTCTCTACACACTCTGAGTAAACTAACATTACACCCTGAAAAATTAGTCAGAGGTATGCGGATGGTGTTGTCCCTTCACCTCAACACTTCCCAGAAACCTCCCTCTGTGTCTCACAATCATACTTATAAACCCAGAAGTAAATCATCCTGCGACATCCTGATGATTAACGCATGAATTCCACAGGGCTGAAACTTCTATGAACTGAATGATTAACTGTCAGGTCTCCACCTCTGTGAGAATCCCTTTACATGTACGGGGTCCGCACCCATTCCCGTCATAATGCATTACAAATGTAAAGCAGGAAGGTTGTCGTTTTACTGAGCCTATGCTTGTGTGCGATGACCCAACGTCTGTGACCCTCTACATCTTGATGTGACCCAGAGTCTCTGGCTAGGATTAGCCCATCTGCATCACTGATGGCCCATTTCCAAACTGTGATCTGAGCAAGTTAATGCATTTTAGTGAAGTTAGTTCATTTTAAAATGCGAAAAAAAAAAACTCACAGGCTTGCCATTGCCATCGTTTTTGAAAAAGATGTATTTTGCCGATTATGAATTCACTATTTGGTTTTGAATATCCTTTGAAAAAGATACTCATGTGTAAATTCCTAAAATTAAAATACTTAAAAATAAAGCACAATGAATATTTACTGATTGAAAACAAAAACTTAAATCATAGCTGTGGCACAATGACGCAACAGAAGATATTTACTTGTATATTAACAGTAATGATTCATATCTGCAGGATTCTTATGGCCTGCTTCTTACAGGTTAAGGCTAACAAAACAACGACAGGAAACACTGAATCAGAATCAATGCTTCAACCGTTACATGCGTAGCACTGCTTATATGTATACATCTAAATCTCCTGCCTACAACAGTTCATACCTCTGAAGAGAGATTAACTATGATTAAGGGAATATAGTTTTACAGAAATCCAATAGATTAACTTACATATATTTGAATGTTAGATGATGAAGCAGAACCACGTGGATTTTAATTGAAATATGTATTGGCACATTCCCCTACTAACCAACGATAAAATTACAATTCAGCATCATCACATTAATAACAGCAAAAAGTGTGAAAAAATAAAAACACAGATTTTTTTTATCCTGCAAAAATACAGAAGCTGCCTAGAACACGGAGTATGCCTGATCGCACAGGCCTGCATGTTAGACTGCTGTACATGACAGGGTATCCTGGCAAGCTGCAGATTCAGAAGCGAGGCCGTATTTCTGGTACTGTAGCAGAACTCAGCGTATTAACAAATGGTGCCTGGCGTCAAAATGACCAAGACTGGCAAACAGACCATGATATTATATATGACAAAACAAAAAAATCTGATCATTACAGTAGCTAGGATTCGTTCTTTCAGTCTATACACACACAATCTGAAGTTGACAGCTTGGAGCACAGTGGCTGTTCTCTGCGCAGCCCACTGTCTCTCAGACACTCCTGTGCCCCCTGGTTCGACACTGGACCCAGTGCCCGTCGGGGCAGACATGCCGCCGGACTCCGTCCTCACCTCACACTCCGCAGAGCTGCCACCACCGCAGCAGCACAGGACAGTCAAGCGGAGAACCACGAACGAGGCGGCTTTTTGCGAGACGCCACACACGTGTTAACAGCAGACGGCACAGGGGATTTCTGCGAATGAGGCAGGCAGGAAAAACTTCTAAACGCATTCCTGACAGGCGTGCTCATTGAGCACTGCGGAAAACAGGTAGTTCCCAGAGGCTGCCCTGCACACAGTGACCGTGCGAGTTTGGCATGTGACATTAAACCAAGCGCCATTTAGGATTTAGAAACTTTTCACATAGCTTTTCATATATTTTTTTAATTGAGTCAGCCAGATCATCTGATTCCCTCACAACAATCTATTTAAAAGAATAAATAAATAAATAAATAAATAAAATAAATGGCTTCCTGGAAGCTTTCAGATCAGCATTCATGTACCCTAATCCGACTAATAAGGTATATAAAAGACGACCCACACTGAATGCCCGAGACATGACCCAACTAAGCCAGTGTGCAGCAGCAGATACAAGGATAACGACAGACGCCAGTGTGTAACCGTTGTAACCTACACTATATTTTATAATTGCTTCATCTAACACAATACCCAACAATTACAATTCGTACATCAGCATCAAAAAAAAAAAAATCATTATTAGTTGCATGGTAGGGACAGAACATATAAGCACCGCCAGAAGGCACACTAAGCCGGGATTCTTTCCAACCCGGCGTTATATATAACGTGGCAGGCTCAAACTTACGACAAGAACAAAGACACTTCAGGGATTAATCCATCAAGTGGGAGAAAAACCCAAAGCTTCACTGGCAAACCCAGCCTTCTTAAATGATTCCCTTACAACTACCTGTATCGAGCACCTACACGAATTAATACTATGTCAGTGTTACGGGAAAATATGTTCTATGGAAATCCATCTTCTTCCCCACAGATAGGCCTATATGAATGGCCGCCGATATGTGAGGCAAAGGGAGTCCGATTTGAGGTACAGGATGGGGGGCGTAAGCACTGCTACTCAGTCCGGGGACAGGTGGGGCATTGACGCAACCTTATTGTGACACAGAGGACAGATTCTCTCAAATATTACAACCCTGATACACGAGAGCCATAAAACACGGATTTTTTTTTTAATATACACAGTAGCCCAACCCAAGGATATTATTCTCTGTTTCTGAACAAAAGAGAGAATGCGGCGACTTATAAAAGCTGCTACGGGGCAGGAGCAAGTCAGCCGCGTTAAGTTCGGTGAAAACCGCCCGGCTACGCAGAAGTCTGGGTCAAACACTCCGATCGCAGCTCCACATTATAAAACATTGATAAATGCAAACTGTATAAATAATGTACTAAAAAGTAATACCGGAACACCATTTCACACATAGTGACACTTTAACAGGATTGAAATGTGACAGCTTGAGAAACCGTAAGTTTGCTGTCAGACAGCCGGACGCGATCTGAGGACTTCAAGTCCCTATGCTGACATACGCATATAACATTATAAGAACATCTGAACATTAGCCAGCAGGAACACCTACACACGACTATTTTAAGGAAAATACACTTTAATATTAGTAGTAATTAAGTGTACACCATACAACAAACCCATAATTATATATTACACTTATTAAAATGTGCAGCTAACAAGCCGCAAATTAATGGACACTTAAGTTTATACCAATACTGCAGGGTTTGTGAAGTTATTATACGACCAACTAGCTGTTTGGTTAACTACTAACATCTGGCACATTACATGTGAAGCACCTTTGCTTTACTTTTTATTTTAAAAGAGTGTGTAGCTTAAAAATAACACGCCATTTATGCTATACCCAGGGCGCCTTTCACACGGCTCTTTAAAACGAAGGGGAGTTTAGCAGAAACAGCAGCAGCAGTTCCTCTGTTGTTATACCGGGAATATTTACTTTATCCCCTAAACGATTCACTCGCACAAGGCAGCAGAACCTTTGAGCAGCGTTTAGCGACCTTCCACTTCCATAGTTTTGACCGTAACCGGGCCGGTGCGGAACCGCGGCGGGACCGGAGCCCAGGGCCTGTCGACCGGCGGCGCGTCCAAGTTCCTCCGAGCGCAAAACCTGTTGCAACAATACAGCCGCCGAGAAGGACGGCAGCGACCGGTCAGCCACAAAGAGCGGGGGAAACTACTCACCGACGCAAGAAGCCGCTCCAAACAAAAGCACGTCACGGGGGACACTTCTCCCCCAGCTGCCTTTTCCAGAGAAAATATCAAATAAACCTATATAAGTTGGTAACAGCACATTCCCACTTCTGCTCGAGCGCTCCGACTGGAGTAAAGAGGATAGTCCACAGTCCGGTTTTCTACAGGCCGACTCCATAGCGCCTCCCTACATCATGAGACACTACTGTTCATTGGGCAACTTTACAATACAGAGATTGATATACCTAATGTGTTTGTCCAATGAGAGCTCTCTTTACATCCGTGCATTTGAAGTGCCTTTGTCCCAAAGTCGGTATCGTGTATACGGTATATTGATATGTTAAGAGCAAGCTTCTAGTGCGTAACCTGACCAAACTGTCGGATTAAAATTTTAATGATACAAAATTCAGTTAACAAAACACACGACTATAATGAATTCACAAAAACATGAAATAAAATGTGAATGTGAATTACATTCAAATATAATGCATGGTATATAATTAGTTATACAAGCATAGTTATAAGCACCTTATCCATTTGTTATAACTGCCATTTGTTATAAAATCCTTTGGAAGACCGCAATGATTACAGAGTAGTGTAAACCCAAAAGTCTATTCTCTGTGGGAGAAGTGCATTTCTATATGGTTTTTAAAGTCTATGTTAACGTCATCCAGCTTCCCCGCGAAGCATTATAGATAATGGATGGATGTTAATGTCAAATTCTATGTAAATGCAAAATACTTGACAATAATAAGAATAATCCTCTAAAAGGGAAACCTGAGCATGGAAATGTTTATGATAATATTTTATTGGTGACCAGCTGATTTTTAAATGGACAAATAACATATACAAAATATATTGTCTTTGCAAATAAATTGCATAAATTATATACATGCTGTAATCATTTTTGTTTTCTACATCTAAATATAATCATAAATGTTCCCTGAATCTCAGTGATATTTAAAGTAAAAAAAAAACTAGAATTGCAGATAAACTTTCAACAATTGTCTGAGGACAATCAGAGTAAATTCCGACCATAAATACAGCATCTGAGCCACCTGCCATGGTATGTAGAAAGAAGCGAAGACTGATCAAGAAAAAAAAAAAAAACTTTATTTCACGTTTATTTATATTCATTTAAAAAAGAAAACCAGCAAGGAATATTTTACATGATCATCAAGAATTGAATATTATTTAATCACTTTTAATATCATTACAGAAAATGTATAGTACAGTTGTTCAATATCTCCTCATTGCTTAGTAATTGTTCAGGAGTGCTGGTCACTTTTGTCTGTACAATATCATTCTTTATCATGTTTTCCCTGTACATTTTTTTTTTGTAGTTGGTTAAAAAGGCTGGCAGCATGTAAAGATGCCGTTTCTTCCTTCTAAAGTTAAATAAAAGGTCGCTTTCCCGCCGCCTTGCCCCTAAGAGGCGGGGACGCACCAACTTCACCGGCGCCGCGGAAGCTTCCGGGTTTAGTCCGGCCCGCGTGTGGGTTCGAGCTGGTGACCTCAACCCCCTGCCCACACTTTTGGCACCGTGCACATAAACACGACTCACAAGATAAACGACAAGCAAAGCGCTCTGTGAAGCGGTTATGAAGCGTAATAAGGGGGATATACCGAAGTCACCTAAGCACAGCTATGGGGAGCGAGACTCACTCTCCTCTGCCAGAACCCCGCAGGTTTGGCCTTTGTCACAATTCTCCTTTTCATTTTTGACGGTGAGAAAATAAGCTGTTGTCCCGGCAGTCTCTCATAGCCTTCTTTTAAATGCTACTGCTATATAAGGTCTAGAACACACAAAGCAATTGCAATGAAAGAGAAAAAGTTGCCTAAATATGATGATAGTAATCATAATTATAATAATATATTACAGAATAAATCTCTTATCTTCTTATAATTTCTTACTTTAAAAGTTAATATATTTCCTTTGTTTGAAATACAATTAAGTTTTTTTAATTCTTTTTTTTTTCTTTCCTCCCATGGTTTCACTAATTTAATATTTACGTCGATTATATTTGATCAATTTTATCGAAACCAATAAAAACCAGCTGTGCCGTTGCATATTACAGAAGAATAATGATATGTGGACATGCACCGTAAAAGCCTCCCTCCCCCATGTCTCTCAGGATGTGCCCCCCACCTTCCCAGGGCACATCATAGTCGGCCGATGACCATGACGTCCACCACTTCGCCTTTGTGTAGCTCCACATATTGCTCCGTCTTGGGGGGTAACATCAGGAGCCCGTTGGCACTGCGCATGCTCATCAGCCGACTGCTCACCTGGTTTCCTGTTGGGGGGGGGCATGATGAGAGTCAGAAAGGCACCACGTGGTTCCTAATTTTAGTCGTGCGTTGAGATGAATGGTGTTCGACTTTCTACAGTCATAATTGAGTCTAGAGAAATTTTTATATTTTTTTATATATTTTATCGCACATATAACTAGTATTATGTCTGCTTACAATAGCAGTTATTATTTTATTCTAAGCTTTAAGGTTTTCACTTCATCTTCCTTCACAGCTGGACATTGTGACCCCCCGTGCCCCAAGACCTCTGACGCGATCCAAACAGTGGTGCCCACCCAACAGACTCAACTGCCCGCCCCAGAGTGGCATCCTGGTAACGGCGCTAGTTAAAGTGCTTAATCACGATGTGCGTCCCCTCGGAGCGGCAGTACGGCCACGCGCACCTGTGCTCTGTGCCCACGGTAGAGGCTCCTGATGGTGCCAGGTCAGTATGCAGCGGTGGTACTCGGGTCGGGGGTCCAGCTTCACATCACAGGACAGCTGCAAAGCCCAAGACACACACACGCACACACACACACACAGATAAAGAGACTCACTAATGGCCACGTGTTCTTAGAAAGAAACAGAGAAACTGCCTGGGCTGTATTGTGCCGCGTTGTCTTGCCTACCCTGGCTTTGATGATGGTGGGTCTGGGGTCTAGAATTCCCTGCATCTTCCTTAGGGCAGGAATGACAAAGAGGTTACAGGTCACAACAGCAGACACAGGGTTACCTGCAAATGTACGAGAAAGAGGGGGAGAGAGAGAGAGAGAGAGAGAGAGAGAGAGAGAGAGACACCGTTTGTACGGATGCAGCTGGCTTGGGCAGAAACAAGGCCTCATTTTTTAAAACAAAATAGAGTCACCCCTTCACGTTCATGAGGGTTAGGGGCAGAAGATTCCAGAGAATGTGAAAATTTATGAATAATTATTATTAAAAATGCTAAATTAATGGCACTGAATAGTTTAAAAGTTACCGTGGGAAAGGTGAGATTCCACAGCCACAATGGTACACTGGGCACATCCAAGCCATTTTTACCAAAAATAACTTAGAATATTAAGCCTGTAGTATGCACTATCAAATATTAAATGACAACAACAACAATGATATTTATATATTAGTATTACATAAATATATTATTTAAATATATCCAAATTATAAGTGGCATTGTTTACATTTTTTTGGCTTTGCCGTCATCCAAAAATATTCCCGTTTAGTTGTTCACGGAAAAGTCATGAAAAACTAAAAATGAGACTCAAACTCGTGAATCTGGAAGGAAGACTGTAAAACAGGGAAGGATATGGCAGGGACTGTGTACAAACTGAACACACAGTTTCTTATTACTATTATACATCATATTTGCTTATTATTACTACTACTCTAATTAATATCCTTGTAGTTGCTCATAGAGCTCGATATTACCCTCAAATGACTCAGGTGAATAGCTCAGCTTTAATAACACCCCTGGTGTTGGTTACCAGACCTCCTGGGATTTCAGGCTACGTTCTGTGTCATTAACTGTCATGTCTTCTGTGGCCACGGCCCACGGTGGAAGGCTGGAGAGGTGTGAGACACAGGGGCTGCTGTGTCTGCTCGTGGTCGCAGGGGGGGGGGGGGGAGAAAGCGCTGAGCAGGCAAAATGGGGGAGGCCGCATGCAGCTCTACAGACAAGAGCATGAAGAAGATTCTCTGACAGGTAGACGTGCTCTACAGAAGCAGAAGCCGCTGTCGTACGGCACGATGTCAGTGAGTGTTCCCGTCAGGGGAGGGGGACGGGGACGGGGACCATGGCGGGATGCGGGCGAGAGACAGCCTGAGACACCCCGCACCCCCTGTAGGGAACATCTGTCAAGAACCCCTCAGAAAACAGAACTGGGAGACCCAGACGTTTTATCGTCAAGATGATTTTTATTGATCTAAACTTGCTCTTGTGTCCTTAGATGAAATGTTTGGAAGGAAGGCAGTATATCCAAGCTCAGTGCATCACCAGATTCTGTACCTGCTTCAGTGTCTGCCTGGGGGGGGGGCATGTATGGTAAGGAGGGTGATGTAACCCCCCCTGTGTGTGCTGTCTGACCGTCTTGCTGCCTGGGGAATGGTCACCTCATGGTGTGGCCTAGAGAAGAATCAGCCCAGTCTCTGTAAAGCTCTAATTACCCTGAGTCACCACAGCGGGTGAAGCGGCCCATGGAGGAACAGGGCTGAATCCGGTTGGGGGCCAGGCGTCAAATGGAAGCTTGATTTTGGGACCAAAAAAGTTTCCTAAAAGGACACGACTAGTCTAGCAGTGGGTAGCATGGAGTCACGGCACGAGTGTCTTTTTAAAGAAAAATCATATAAAGGAATTATGCTTTGAAAGCACTTTAACCAAATAGGAATGTGTGAGAGCGAGTGTGAGAGCGAGCGTGAGAGCGAGCGTGAGAGCGAGCGTGACAGCGAGCGTGACAGCGAGCGTGAGAGCGAGCGTGACAGGGAGTGTGAGAGCGAGCGTGACAGCGAGCGTGAGAGCGAGTGTGAGAGCGAGTGTGACAGGGACCGTGAGAGCGAGTGTGACAGGGAGAGTGAGAGCGAGCGTGAGAGCGAGCGTGAGAGCGAGCGTGAGAGCGAGTGTGACAGGGAGCGTGACAGGGAGCGTGAGAGCGAGCTTGACAGGGAGTGTGACGCTGGAGTGACTGCGCCGTGCGATCTGGCACCGAGCTTTTGACGGCGTGACTTGCAGGAGTGGACCTGTTACGCGGGAAAGCCCACGTCTCGTTTGAGCCGGAGGACGAGAGGTCTTTTCGGCTCGCGCTGCTTGGCGGTGGGAGGGAATCACACAGCATCCAAGGCCACTTAAGCCCTCCCTCCACGGGAGGGGACCTCAGAACTCACCTCTGCTTTGGGCAAATGCCACGCATGTGAGCCGCAATGTGGAATCAGCAATTGCCTGAGACTCTCCATCACGATTCAGCAGCTGAAGGAGGCTCCCCCTTTGCCAATGTAATGATGCAGACGCTGAGGGTGCTGTGGAGTGTTGAGGG
>JAABNY020000025.1:11200097-11217668 GCA_015164015.2 Brevimyrus niger | reverse complement strand
CCCAGGGTGTGAGGGAGGGAGGCCCAGGGTGTGAGGGAGGGAGGCCCAGGGTGTGAGGGAGGGAGGCCCAGGGTGTGGCGGAGGGAGGCCCAGGGTGTGAGGGAGGGAGGCCCAGGGTGTGAGGGAGGGAGGCCCAGGGTGCGGCGGAGGGAGGCCCAGGGTGTGAGGGAGGGAGGCCCAGGGTGTGGCGGGGGGAGGCCCAGAGTGTGAGGGAGGGAGGCCCAGGGTGTGGCGGAGGGAGGCCCAGGGTGCGACGGAGGGAGGCCCAGGGTGTAAGGGAGGGAGGCCCAGGGTGCGGCGGTCTGAACCTCGTTGCCGGTGGACATGACGGCCACCACGGGGAACTTCTGCACCTCCACTTCGGTGACGCCGACGGTGGCCAGCAGGCCGATTTCGGAGGGGCCCATGTGTGTCCCTTTGGCCAGGACGCACTCGCCGCGCTTGATGTCATGTCCGATGGGCCTGTGGGATGCGGCGGAGGGCGTTACTGGTGTTACTGGTGTTACGGGCTGGGGCCTCTGGCGTGGGACAGCGGACTGCAAACACCGACCTGATGTCCTGTCCTGGACGCGCCTGAACCAAGATCCGCACCTCCAGCTCCTCGGTGCCCTGAAACGCGAGAGGAATCAGACCCCCCCCCGCGAAACCGCGTCTCCTCCCATCTGCCAACCCCCTCCGGCCACTGTCCCTACCCACCCATCCTTGGAGAACAAAGCCCAAACCGTCAGGCCAAAAATGAACCCCAACAAGATCCGAATGATTTGTTCAGCTCACTGCACTGCAGTGCGATGACAGTAAAACTCTCTGTATCTATTTCTTTCTATTAAAAATCATCCTCTCATTTCCTCTCCTTCCATTCCATCCATTCCACACATCACAAGAGGAATAGAGCTGCATTTCCAAGAACCTCAGTAGCGCTAAGATTCAGTATGGTGACCTTCGGAAGGGTGTACCCAATAATTTTGGGCCCCCTGATAAAATGTCACCCTGGGCTCCCTAAATGTGGGATATGTGGGAGGGTGCATGTTTAAGAAGGGGGGGGGTCAGACTCACGTCCTCTGATTCGCGAAGGAGCTCTGTATCTTCAACCTGCACCACGGCGTCGGCCCCACAGGGGATGGGGGCTCCTGTCGTTACCCTCATCACCTGGCCGGGCATCACCGTGTGGGTGGGCTGCGGGGAGACGCCGGCGCGTTAGCTCACACACGCACACACACACACGCACACACACGCGCGCACACACACACACGCGCGCACACACACACGCGCGCACACACACGCACACACACACACGCGCACACACACGCACACACACGCATGCGCCCTTCCTGACGCACACTCCCACCCCATGCCTGACATACCAGCTGCAGAATACTGCACTGTACTTGCACTACTGTCTGCTGCTATGCATGTCTTCCAGATCCATCAATATCTCCATATCTATATTGATATTTACATATTCATACGCATGTTTATTTACTTAAATGTTTGCTTTATGTGTTGTTACCCTGTGCTGAACGACCCAATCTGCAGGAATCACACCAGTAAGCATCTTGCCGGTACTCAGTACTCAGTACAAATGACCACAAAGCGTCCGAAACCTTGGAATCCTTCGGAAACGTTTGTGCGGCTTTTTATGCTGGTTCTTGGAGGCTGCGTGCGGTCCAGCCTGACGGAGCGTGCCTTCATTAGGGCGGCGCTGACCCAGCAGAGGAGGCCGCATGCTCGCCTTCCCGGTGGCGAGGCTGTAAGTAAGGCAGAGGGACCATGCAGCCCCGCGAGCCCCGCGAACGACAGACTCCTGCGCCCGACTTATTTAACGTGCTCCTTTACCGCGAAGCCCCAAAGCCAGGACTCTCCACAGGACTGCATGCTAGCTGCTGCCCTCTACAGAGTCAACTAACAGCTTTTTTGTTTGTTTTTTTGTTTTTTTAACGTGTTTTACCTTTACATCTTAATTGCTATCAGTCCAGCTGGTTATCTGACACAGTGCCAGGGACAAGGCCAGAAGAATAGGAGGCAGACGATCGGCAATTACAGCTGCTACTCAGACAGAACCCGCGATGCTGCTGGAAGCTGCGATAACAGACGTGCCGCAAGGCCTCCGTGAGTCACGCGTCACCTCCTCACTAAAAAAGCGTTATCTGTCTCAAAAACGGCCAACTGCAAATGGAGCTGAAACACAGAGGTGTAAGTCGGAGGTGTAACTGCAGCAGATGCTGTGTTTCAGATAAAGAACATCACGCTAAATAAGTATCAGATACCAGAGGGTGCAGACCACCACTGTGCAGTAACAGAGGGTGTAGACTTAAAAAGTGCTCAGTGTCAGAGGGTGTAGAATCGATAAGGGCGTAGATTCGGGTATGGATGGTAGGTGCGTGTCCCTACCAGTACTGTGGAGGGATGTGTATGTTTAGGGGGGCGGAGGACTCATGGCTGATTTGGTCCCAACCAACGTGGAAACCAAATCTACGCCCTTTACTGACCAGGATTCAATATCAGAAGCCGTAGTCCTGACTATTGTTCAATATCTGACGGCACTGACCTCCCCAGGGGTCAGTGTGGGAAGCTGGAGGCTGATTCAGGACTAGACACCATGAGGCAACTGTGCTCTGTGTTACAGGGACAGGCGAGGGGGGGTTGGGAAGCCCCGAGAGTCTGCCGCTTTTGTCCAAACGACTGACAGTACCTCCCTTTTGAGGGTCTAAATGCCCCTATTTTGGCCAGTGACGATCGGCGACTTAAACTGTGACCCCCTCCATCCCCCCGGTCATAAATTTAACCCGGCACCCAACAAATTTAAAAAGTCACTGCATGACCTTAGGGGAGTCAGCCTCACAAGGATTGGAAATCAAAGTGTGAAGATGTTACCGGTGTTTGATATCAGAAGGTGTAAGTCAATGCAGTGCAATATACCATAGACTATAAACCTGATCTGTGCTCGATATCACAGTGTGCAGTGAGGGTAAGTGCAGTGTGTCCTACAGCAGGGCCCTGTGTCTCGCCTCTGCTGAGTGTTATATACCATAGACTATAGACCTGATCTGTGCTCGATATCACAGTGTGCAGTGAGGGTAAGTGCAGTGTGTCCTACAGCAGGGCCCTGTGTCTCGCCTCTGCTAAGTGTTATATACCATAGGCTATAGACCTGATCTGTGCTCGACACACAGTGTGCAGTGAGGGTAAGTGCAGTGTGTCCTACAGCAGGGCCCTGGGTCACGCCTCTGCTTCACCACACCATCCATCTGCGGCCCAGGAGACCTCGAACTGACTCGTGGGCTGTATGGCTGAATGGCAGAGTCCCTCCCTATCTTATCATTCCAGTGGGGTGTCTGCTGGCTGCCTACAGGGCTGTAGGGTGGGGTTAGCCCCCTCAGTCTCCGCGAAGCGTGTCACGCAGCCGGATGAAGCCCGTGGGGCTAAAGCATCAGCGCCAGGCCTGCAAGTGTGTTTGAGGGCAGACATGTCGTGGGACCAATTGCCCGTTAAATATCATAAAAAAGGGGAAAAGTGAGGATAAATATCAAAGGGTCCCAATAGACGCGAGCGGAGAGGCTGTCACCTGCTCGCCCGCCTGTGACTCCCCGATGATGAAGCGATCTCCTGGGCCGTCAGCCGCTGACAGAGAGGGAAAGAGGCTGTCAGAGGCGCACTGGGCACAAAGGTGTCCTGTTCAGAGACACGATCCATGGCCGTCTGTGGTTATCATGGCATTTTGGCAGTGGCTGATTAGCACCCTGACAAGACCCTCGCTGAAACACAACCGTTACGACAAACTGATCTCAGTCCAAAAACAATGTCTGTTGGTGTATCTATATTACCGTGCGTGATGAATAATGTAATCAAGGCGGCCTCATCTGTCACTGGCATATTCCTCTCAAATGCAGTTTTAGTGGATGCCAGGAATTTTAAGCGGCTCTGTGGATACGCCGGCATCTGCTTCTTTTCGCTTTGACGTATTCTTGATTAAATGAATCGCACAATTAAAATGACATCAGATGGAGGGCCGGCCGACAGATCTGCATGATTTTTCAATTACGTCGAACTTAATTTAGTCAGATCTTTAGTCAGGTTTATCTCTTTTACAGTGAGACCACAGGAAATACACTTCTTCACCCTCTAACTAATCATATAAATAAGGGCCGTCATACCTCGGCTCACGAACTTCATTTGTTCGAGGACTCGTGACACAAATCAATTACAAACGATTTGTTCAAACCTCGGAAACACTGAATTTTTCCAATTTTCTATATTTTTCTGTGACTAAGAAAATAGACTTAAATTAAAATAACCTTAAAGGGCAAAAAAGGTAAAGAGAGAACATACATTACAGAAGGCAGACCAACACACAAGAGCGTACGCTTGTTGGCGGGCTGGTCGCTCGAAAGACGCCAAAACACGGAAAAGGAGCTACTTAATAATTTATGTTATTATTGATGTACTGTAATTTTATGTATAGATATGTGACTGTTAAAAACCATCACAAACATGTTTATCAAACATGGAAAGCTTCTGTTATAACAGAATGCTCTCTCTTTATCTGTTTTTTTTCTTTTTTCAGGTTTTAGACCTCTGAAGAGATATAGTAAAGACACGCATCCAACACAAGTTTTTTTTAAATATTACAGTTCTTGGCCATTATGTACACTGCTTTTTGTTTCGGGTGGCTCTTTGGGGAACTTTAGATGGACCCTTTAAGGGATGTTTGTGTGTTCGCAGCCTGAAACACGGTTCGCAAACTGCTACAAGAAATTTTCAAACATCTGGTTCGTAACCCAATTTGTTCGTGAACAAGACTGTTCATGGGTCGAGGTACCACTGTAAATCATTTATGATTCAGAAAATGTTTTTTAATACTCATTGTTTCCAAAAGAATCAAGTATAGCACATCCAATAAAAGACCTAACACTTGCAAAGTTGGGTAACACTTTACTTAAGGCCATGTTTTTAGCAATTTCTTAACAGATTCAAAATGCATACAGCAAATAAGTATTCATCAAAAGGCATAACACATTATAGCCAAGTTTATTATGCATTATGAACGCTTTATGAAGCTCTCAGTCAAAACAGATACCTTTATAATGCCCTATAAAAGCATCCTTAATGCTTATACAGACCATATAATGCATTATAAAGGTATCAAGAGTGCGTCTTAGATGAGAGCTTCATAAAGCATTCATAATGCATAATACACATGGCTATAATGTCATGTTTTTTTGACAAATGCTTATAGGTTTGTTTTTAATGCTTCATGAAAGCATTATTATTTGTGATGAATGTGTCTATAAATTACTACAAAAAATGGCCTTAAGTAAAGTGTTACCACATTTTGTAACTATTACGAAACCTGACTCAATATAGTAAAACCCAACGCTGGTTTATCTAAAATATTAAATTTAGTTAGTACATAGCTACAAACCTATTAATCAAGTGCTCAGCTGGAGCGAAAATCCTCACACCCTCTGATATAAGTGCATCACTTCGATATTACCGGTCAACTTTTTAAAATTTTATTCAGAGCTAAACTGGAGATTATCCATTACTGTTACACAGTAATTATTTGCTCACAGTTCATAAAAGATTAACCGTCACTGCGGTCTCTCTTTGTTCCTAAGTCAGAGTTAAGCAAAGTATATGATGGCATTTCTTATTTAAATTGCCACTGGCTTTGCTTATTTAAATAAACGTGAACCACGTAAACGTCACATGTTAAAAAGACAAAGTAGCTTAGGTTCCATGATCTTCTGACACGCAAATGCAAAAAGCATGCAGACTTCCTGCATCCTGTGTGTATTTTACCGTATTCCTTCTAAATAACGCTCACCGGGGCCTTACCTCTGACAGCGTAGCCATCCTTGACAGAGGCAGGGAACGGAGGAAGGTTGTCTTTGGCATACACGTCCTGAGCCAGGACCCGACCCATCCCGTCTGCAGGCAGAGGGCAGAGAGGAGCACAACATGAGGCCTCGTATGCTGCCCTTTAAATATAAGGTTATGTGACCATGACCTCAGCTGAGCCCGATGGCGGCGTTCATCCCCTAGCGTGTCCTCTGTTCCATGCCTCACTGAGGCACAGCTGTGAACATGCCTCTTCAGATCATTGACCACAGACCCGCAGGCACCTGAGCCAACCTGGAGAGACCATTGGGTGTTTCCCATTCTGGTCCTCGGGGACCCACAGACAGTCCAGGTTTTTGCTCCCTCTAAACTCCCGGTACGATTGTGGGCCCCCGAGGACCAGATGGGGAAACAGGCAGAGGAATCATACAACGAGACACTGAAAGATACATCACTGCTCACTTGCCGTCGAGATGATATGTGTGGGATGTCTGCTTGACAGAACTTCAACTGGTTAGAAAAAAAGAAGAAATACAAACATACAGCGTAATAGCAAATAACCTGTTATAATGTATTACCATTGCAGGATAAAGATCCAGACATCACCGCTTCCAAAAGGGATGAACACAGAGCAGTGGGTTAGAAAACAATCCAAAGGAGACATGTTTCAGTGCACATTTATACTGACTGGGCTCCCTTAATCTCAAACAGCAGCACATCAAGCGAATGCAGAGGCAGGTTAATTAAGACTCCTCTGCATCCCTTCACTTAAAGGGCAGGAATGTAGACGCCTCTGGCGAGGGAAGCGGCTGCCAGTTCTCCGTATAAAGGGGTATGGAAAGCAGTCAGGAAAGGCTGAGCACTGGGAGGGTGGGGGTGATTGCCTTCATCTATCAGCACTAAGATACCCACAGCTGCCCAGAGCCTAAATATAGACCCTTCTCTCTGCGCTTGGAAATTAAACGGATATTTATCGAGCATTCTGAGGAAAAGATTAATGTGGAGCCACACGGGACGGAACACAGATGGGAGCCTGGCGCCGGAAGGAAGGCGTCTTCTCATTGGGCCGTTTTCCTGGGGGCGTGGCGGCCCTCACTGGGGTCTCCGCTCTGACCACACCTCAGCAGACTGGACACGAGCTCTATGATTTTCACACATAACAACTAGCCCATCTACGAAATCAGAGCTCTGTTTGTTTACAGCAAGTCACAGCTTCTGGAAATACATATATGATAATCCATCTACTGACTACAAGCCTGTACATATTTTTTCATATTAAGTTTCATTATGGATTCGGTATCTGGCCTCACAAAACACCTCGATTTCCTTCCTTAGACCTGTGCTAAGCTACAGTACTAACCATGCTCACTGGGATTCAACATCTTAAAATATATTAATATTTGTTTACTACAGCTAAACACAAGAGATATTTAGAAACACCTTATTTACCACATTGTATTAATATCTTAGTGGTTTGCTCCTTTTTTAGACTGTTCTCAAATGTTATTACCATAATAAGATCCATCCATTTTCCAATCTCATGTGGCACATTGTTGTTGTTGTGTGTGTGTGTGTGTGGGGGGGGCTATTTCAGGCTCTGTAAGAAACAACTGGATGGGATTCAAAATGCATGAACATTATTTCTCTCTCTCATCCCTCATGCTTTTTTTTGCATGTTTTTGATCTGTAGAAACTCAGACAAAACGCACATGACATGAGGAGAACATGAGGAGAACATGAGGAGAACATGAACACTCTGCACCCCCCGGCAGGGACAGGGTTCGAACCTCCAGCCGTGAAGGTGTAAGGTGGGGCACCACGCCACCTGTAGTACCTCCTCTCTCAGGGGCACAGAAACCGGTGCAGGGGGAACATTTACCTCCAATTATGGCTCCATTAGTCCCCCAATAAATAGACCCTTGTATTTCAATCAGTACTAATCATAATTAATTAACTTCTGTCCCCCAACATCAATGTCAGTTTAAGTCATACAACAACATATTGCTTAATACTTTCCCCTGTGCTTTTTCCATCGCCGGTGCTGTACAGCAGACTGGGCTGAAAGCCATTTCTGAACAGTCTCAGTCCACGCCAACGACATTACGGACAAGCTTGTTCTATAGTACATCAGGCATCCCTCATTCACAAGCTGAGCTTTTCCATCTTACGTTTACATTACACCTATTTAGCAGAACTTTCGGTCCAAGGTGACATATACGTGAGGCAAACGGCACATTGCAAACACACGGCTGTCGGAGAGAACACCGGCCGTTAAGTGCAGCTAGGCCGAGTTTGAACGAGCTCCCAGGTCCAAGCGCAGAAGTGCAATATGAGAATATTCAGGGATTATAAAGCAGCATCAGGCCAGTAGAGAAATTCCTGGAACAGGTTGATCTCATGGCTTTTCCTGAAGGTAAAGAGGGAGTCTGATGATCAGATGCGGTTTGGCAGCTCATTGCACCACCGGTGAGCCTCACATGAGAGCCGTCTGGAGTGACACCTCTCCGCTACTTTATGTAGGTTTTTGTACTTGGACAGTGTTCTTCTGCGGATCTGTCACGGATGTGCGTTTTCATCGGGGTGCGCCTGAAACGATCGGCTCTACCGACGCTGGGGAGGGAGCCAGCTGCTCCGCGAGCTCGTCCGTCCCTGAAAGGTAAGCGACGGCGAGTCTGGCCCTCCACAGCGCTACGAGCTACGCGACATCACCGGCCGCACGGGGCTGGGACCGAGACGGGAAGCTCGTCTGCCTAGCTGCCGAACCCGGCGTGAGCCTCTCAGAGGCTCTGCGAATAAAGCGAATCAAAGCTGGGCGGAAGACACCTTGAAGCTGAGAGCGATGGAGCTGGGGACTCGGAGACGCTCCCCAGGACCTGTCCCGCCTCTCCTCAGTCCTACGTTATCACGCATTATCACGCTACGCCAGGAGTATCGCCTATCTCGCTGTGACTCGGCTGAGCTTTAGAGGTGACAGATCCGTGATCGGACATGAGCGCACGTTGCGTCCGACTCCTCGGAAAGCACGACGGGGTAGGACAGTGTGTCCCTAGCAAACTGACTCACTCTTAACACAAAGGTGTTCCGACACAAACAACACGCCCAACCGGCCGATTATTTTTTGTTTTCATTCAGATTTCTTCTGCACCCTGCACCCAACTCCACAGCCTCTCACCCTGCACACGCCACCACTCCAGGAAATGTCAAGGAATGGGGGAAGCTGACTGGAGATGAGATTGCATGTGACACCTCCCATTTTCTGGGTGAAATGCCGCATCCCGGGCAGAGTTACACGCTGGGAACCAGTCACTCCTGCAGCAACACCACATTGTCCTCAGAGCTCTGGCGCCCCCTAATGGACTGGATGTCTGAGGCAATGAGGAAAGACGAAGAGAGGGACGTACGCTGGATGCCGCCCGGGTGCCCGCCCACGCACGCTCCGCGCCCCAGCACCCCCTCCCCCCTCCCCATCACGCAGGCGACTGGGGAGGCACTGACCTGTTTGATTGCCAGTGCACCGGGAAGGCATTAGCGCCAATTATCTTCTCGGCCCTCGTTCAGGAAGCGGAAAAGAAAGCGGCTCCCCCAACGAGTTCATGCGACTCAGGACCCACAGCAGCCTAAGCGTCATGCCTGCAGGGTCACCAGCTCAAATGGCGTTCTGACTGTAGATGGAGCGCTTCATGAGGAATCCCCTTCATGAGAAACTCTCCCTACCACCGCCCCCCCCACACACACAAAAAAACAAGAGTTGCAGCAAAACATACCCTTACCTCAACAAGCAGTGCATTGCACTAACAGCACAAAAGTTGCCGGTTCAAATCCCAAGGGGCATAAATCGTAATCCTTATCGGTACTGCAGGTCACTTTGTCGGAATGTAACATGGACGTCTGCTTGCGTAAGCCGTGAAGCATTAGTAACGTGACCAGAAGGGAGCTTTCAGCTCACTGTGGATAAACGTGAGGACGTCTCAAAGTCCACAGTGAACAAAACACTGGACGGAATGCGGCACTGCGCAACACTGCACGCAGCTGGAACCTTAACCCTATTGAGCATTCTCTGCTGTCCTGTCTGCGCAGTGAATGACGTGCGCACTGCGGAACACACATACATGCAGCTCAAACTGGAAGTCAGCTTGACTTCTATACAAAACACAGCTTATCCACTGTCCTTCAACATATACAAATACAGTGTGTGCAGAAATGTGTGGCTCAGTGAGTTCGAGCGCGGCGCCTGTGGTCAGAAGGTCGTCGGTTCATGTCCCAAGGTTGAGAGAATGATTCCGTCGCCGGGTCCCGCAGCAAAGGCCTCTAACCTCCCGATTGTTCCAGGGACCATCTAACACTGCTTTTTTGGGTAAGAGCATCTGCTCAATAAACGACATGTCTGCCTACCTGCTCATCAGCAATATTTGGGCACATGATTGGAGAATGTTACTGCGTATAACCTGACTGGCATAATAATAATTAAAAAAAAAACACCCAGGGAAAACATTGGCAGATGGACAACACGAGAGCCAATGGGAGAAACCAAGGGAGGACATGGGGGAGGTGTCAGAATGGTCATGGCTCAGGTTGGCCTTGGGGAAGTAGCAGTCCATATAAATAAGGGTATTGGTAACACAACAAAAAGATATCCATGCCAGGAGGGGGGCACAATGTATTCTGGAGGCTGGGCTGAGCATTTAAGATGGCAAAAAAGTGTCCCTGGAGCATGATGAGGGGGCGGACGGTCCAGGAATGGGGACTGAACACAAGGCTGTCTCACCTCTGTAGTTAATGATCTCCGTGCCCAGGACCGGCGTCATTTCCAGCACAGTGATGAAAGCCTTGTCCATGGAGGTCAGGGGGAAGGGAGACATGCGGTGCCTCCGGGCCACTTTGGTGATGTCCACCGCGCTGTGACCTGGCAAGTCGGGGACAGGCTGGTTGGGGACAGCTCGACCGTCAAACAGTCACAGTCACACACCCCAACATGGTCAGCCACAGACCCTGACACGTCTAAACCAGTGTCTCACAAACCCCCTGCTGGTCCACATTTTTGCTCCCTGAATCCCCCCCCCCAGTCCACATTTTTGCTCCCTCCCAGCTCCCTGCCAGGTCCATGAACCCCCCCAGGTCCACATTTTTGCTCCCTCTCAGAGAGTCCACATTTTTGAGAAAGCAAAAACAGATCCCCAGGTCCATGGGGTCCCTGGGGGATGGGAAACACTGGTCTGAACCATTCTCACATCATAAATCCCAATTCAAATGCATGACCTACATCAAAACCATACTAACATATTAAGTTATTAAAGCCTGTTTAATGTGTCCTGCACTGAAGATGTAACTTGTGTCTTTAATTCTAATACCTTGGAGCAATACAGATAAACATTACATGGTATGTCTGAATGCAGTGCTCTCCCAATGCCTTAATAAGGCTGATATTTATACCAGTTACATTTCATTCTCCATTATCTCCTGTGTTTTTTATAAGTCTGTTGTAAGACTTACATGGCACTGGGGAACAATAATCAAAGAAGAACCCATTTATCATTACCCAGCAGACACCATTTTCTAAAAGGTATTCCTGATGTCTGATAATGTACAAAGCATAATTAAATGAACGATACAGATCACAGATAGAATATAAAGATCGGTTTATCAGGGGTAGCGTAAAACTAAGAGTAGCACTTGCTGGTATCTTCCTCACCAACAGATGGCAGTGTCGCACCGCTTAACAAAGGGGTTGCACGTTCAAGATCAAAACGTCTTGGATTTTAATGCCAGCTTTTGGAAAATGAGAACTATCCATCAAGCTTTTAACAGAAAATAGCCCTGGAAATCCTCATATCGTGCAATGTATCTTTTATTAAATCTATTATTCATTTATTTATGCATAGTTTAATGGGTGAATGAAGGCACTGAAATGGGATTTTTCAGTTTCTTTCTTTTTTTTTGTTTTCTTTGGTATTTTGTACTAAACTGTCGTCTTACATGCTGAGTATCTGTAAATGAGACATCAAAATGAGAAACATTTATCTATCAAAGCTAAGGCACATATATATGTAAGATATGCCTTCAATGTGGATAACATGAAAGGGTATAAATATAGATTGTAATATTTCAAAACTGTTTAAAATAATCGGAAGCTATGCGTGTTATTATTATACGCTGTAAAAAATACCTAATGCCTACCTAAGGCCATTAAGGAACATGCCACGAATCCACCGCTAATTCCTATGCACTGTGACATCACAATGCCATAAGATGTCACCCTTCAATGCAGACACAAGGAGGCCCTTTGGGGGGTGCCCGTGTTTATTAACATGCATGAGTCTGCAATACCTACTCGCCCTCAAGATGTTCTCCTTACTGCTGCACCGAGACTGGACCTGAAGAGGAAGAGAGAGGAGCAGGGAGAGGTTGGGGGGAAGGCAGAGATAGATAGATGGTATGAGACCAAAAGGGGGACAACCCCCGAATCTGTCCCGCAAGCATGATCTGAAAACCAGCGCCAGAGATTACGACATTCCTCTAAATGACCACCGACGCAGGCAGAGACAGCGGTAATCGCCTATCATAATTGCCTATAAGTTATTCATATTATTGCCTTCTCAAATAACATGATATTCTTCGTTTTAGTCGCAAAAACCAGCAAAAGGAAGAGAAAATGTCAATCAAAGCTGTGTTACTGCCCTGCCTTAAGCATCGTCCGCTCCGCTCTGCATAAGACCCTCCCAGGGAGGCGGGAAAAGCTCAGCCTGGCGATGAGAGTCTGTTCAGGACAGGCTGAGCGCTTACTGTTCACGCCAAACACTGTCCGGATCAGGAAACCTCTCAATTCCTCACCTTGTCCATTTACCTACATTCTAACTACTGGTTCCAATTCCTTAACATCTATACCAACGTTCCTACCAGTGATGGGAGAGACTGACTAGAAAGGCAATATATACGATACAAATACAATATAATGATTCTACGATAAAATGATCTCAGTCGTGACAATAATATTGAAAACGATATTAAAACAATCGCCATAACATGAATGATAGTTAAAGATGATACTCCTTAGGCCAAAACTTCAGTGAAGGAAGTCTCTCCTTTACGATAATCGCTGGATACATCCGGGTGCTGTGCGGCTCTCTGACGAGGGCGGATTTCGAACCCACAGTCCCTCATGCTGCAGAATGTCTGTCTTGATTGTAGGATGGGGGTAATGTGAAATTTACAGCAATTTCTTTTCATATTTCAACTTTATTGAATAATTTAACCGTATAGTGGGATTGTTTATTGGCTTTCCTCAAAGGAATGCCTATTGTCAGGGCCAGCGCCCCCCATCACCCCCCTACCCCAGAACCCCTGACTTCTGTGAACCAACGTCCTTGGCCTGGAAGGAGCGACACACATGGGAAAAAGTCCAGAACGGTCATCTGATACACTGTTTTAGATGAAGGAAAAAAAAAATAAAAAATCAAATTAACTGAAAAAGACTGCCACAGACACCAAAACCAACCAAACTGAGAGAGAGGGGATGGAGGGGGTGGGTAGTGGGGGTTAGATTGAGGGATGGGGTGGAGATGAGGTACAGCCCAGATGAAAAGCAAGAATCAGAAAGAAACTGCATCTAGATGGAATTAAAAAAAGGAAACTGAGAAAAATTAAGGCTGAAGAACAGAACTCAAAATCCACAAGAGATCCAACACATCACACAGCTAGTAAAAAGAGGAGAGAATGTTAGAAGGACAGACAGATCGCTACGGAGGAAAGGGTGAGTGGTGCAAGAGAGAAAAGAGTGTGAGAGAGAGAGAGAGAGAGAGAGAGAAAGGAGGGAGGCTGAGCGGAGCTTGTGGATGGAAGCGGCTCCTTTGGAGGGAATAGTTACTCGCGAGTCGAAGGTCCGGTGGGTCCTGCGATCATCTTTAAGGCCCTCCAGCCTATGGTGAAGCTATCACACGGGCAGAAAGAGAAGGTTTACGACAGACAAAGCAGAGCAGAGCAGAGGAAACAGAAAAGAATTTAAATCACCAGCGAACCATTCTAAGCAAGACAAAAGTGTTACGAAGGAAAATAGAGAAGGTCCCAGTGGGAGGAAGAAGCCAGAATTTCATGTCCATTCTCAGGGCTAAAGGGAGCCCTGTTTTTTAGGTCATGTCTATGTGACACCTAAGTTAGGGAGGGTAAGAGGGGGAAGAGGCAGAGTAGGAGAAGTGAAGATAAAAAGGAAGAAAGTGACATAAAAAGGGGACAACCACTTGGGCACGACGAACACCGGAAAACGTACATCAGAACTCGCTATGAAAACGTCCAGGTTGAACAACTTTGGTAGGACTTACCATTTCTCGATAAAAATATATATTGTTTACGCACACATGCACAACACCCAAAGTACCAGAGCTGCAAATGAACTTCTCGTGAACATTTGCGTTTGAATTTCATATCACAGAGATTGTCAGAGCTGCCAATATTTAAAGAGAAAAATCATGGAATTTGTCTTTTCTTAGGATGGTTCTTCTTGGACAAGAAATAAAGAAACAAAGCTGGGTGTGTGTGTGTGTGTGTGGGGGGGGGGTGATGTCGGCAACGGATATCAGTAGGATCAGGGCTGTTTATTCTCAGGTCAGGTCAGGAATTCGTTTTAATTTCCAAAGTTAAGAGAATCTTTTGAAGATGAACAAAACGGGACGCATGTTTGTGGAGAAATGAAATAGCGGCTGTATGTCTGACATGAGAATGAAACGTCGGAATGACGTGAGCAAATCATGAGAGATATGGATGGCGTTTAGCATTCCTATAAACCTGCGTTTCGGTTTTAAGATTAAAAAATTGGCTGGGCTTTAAATTAGCACTCTGTGTAGGTTCGCTCGGGTGTGTGTGTGTGTGTGTGTGTGAGAGAGAGAGAGAGAGAGAGAAACCTGAGAAACTACATCAAGGGTCTCCAACTCCAGTCAAGCAGAGCTATAATCCAGCAGGTTTTCTATCCCATCTGGCTGCTCATGAGTGACTCCTGCTCCTGGTGTTTACCTGACAACAGCTGTGGCTTTGGAGTCAGGAAGGGGAGAAAACCTCCTGGCTGGTAGCTCTCCGGGACCGCAGTTGGAGACCCCTGAACAAGACAGCATCCATCACCCAGGGCTGCCTCAAGTCATAGGCAGACTAAACAGCTGCTAAGGGCCCGGTGGCCAGCAGGGGGCCCCCCCATCGGGTCAGCTGTTCGAACCCAGGTGCGAGGAATCTTCAGCCAATCAGTCGTCTAATTAGTGACCTAATTAGGGAGTTACAGCGAAAACCCGCACACACACCTGCCCCTTCTGGATAACCCGCCCACCCCTCATTACAAAGGACAACTAGGTTAATCAATCTTTCCTTAGGGCCCCAGAACGGGGTGTGCTGTCACCTGTCCTTCATGCTGCATAACCCCCTATCGTCCCTCCTGCCCCCAAGCCCACTGAAGGCTGGAGATTGAGACCCGGCCAACTGATCCTTCTCAATGACCGCTCAGCTCTGTCGCTACGGGAACCGCCTCGAAGACAGCGGGCGGCAGGTCAACCCCAAGCAGAAGACTTAATATGCGTGCGGGACAGTGGCCCTGTGCCCGGGACCCAGCGGCCGTCCCCAGAGCGGGCTCAGGAGCTGTCAAAGGGATCACGGCCAAGGTGACCGCGATGCGAAGGGCTGGCCGGCAACCACACGCCGCTCCCCTCATTGGGAAATCGCTAATGACATGGAATGGACGCGAGGAGAATGCTACAGGCTCGATATCCAGCCACGGAAATTCCGATAAATAGTACAGACAAGCCTACAAAACAGTCATCGGGGAGGACAGCGGACCGACGGACATTAAAGTGCATGAAGACCAAAGGACTGAAGCCCGGAGTGATCCAGTGATCCAGTGATCCAGTGCACCACTGCAGCAGCTGTGTAAAACAAATTAGGCTAAATCCCCTTCAAGAAACGAATGAATGAAACTGAACACAAATAGAAGCCCGAAATACCCCGGAAGCAGGCGGCAAGGAGAACAAACAAAAGCAAAGGAGTCCGGGACGGGACCCAACATCTCGACGGCGCCGCTGCCCTCCTAGCATCTTTCAGCAAAGCTCAGCTTCCCTGACTTCAGCTGATGCCCACCTGGCTTTTCTGGGCTCCTTTAGGCTCCAAGGATGTTCACCTGTTAGGATCACAGTGGTACCTGCGATTCACGAATCACCACTATTAATATTATTATTATTATTATTCGGACTGCGGACTTTGCTCAGTGGACTGAAGTCCCGCTTCCACACTGGCCCCTGTCGCACTCCATTGCCAAGCACTCAGAACCACCAGGCAGAGCTGATTATGAAACCAACATCTGTATCACAAGTGGACATTAATCACAACGCTAACAACGTCCTGTTAGCTATTCCTATCCCTCCCACATAGCGCTACACATAGCTGCACTTATGCGTTAAACCTCAGTGATCATGCCAACCAGCCTCATTTTATCATCAGTCGTTTGATTAATTGTAGCTAAATGAGACGGCGATCGTGCAGCGACTTTTTCACCCTAACCAGACATAGTGAGCATTCCTCAAAGCCAGTGTCTTTACCGTTTTGCTTTTATGTTACCAATTTTTTGCTTCTGTATACGAGTTTTTTTGTTAAAATTATTTCTGACGCTTGTGGCCGTTTGCATTTGCTTCTTCGGCGTTACTCTAACGACGTACGAGAGTCACTGAGTACTCTGCAGGTGGCGTACGTCGACTGTGGATCATGAGGCCCAGTCCGCGACCACACCTTCTCTGAACGGGAAGGCTTTGAGGGAATCGTCTCGCTGGTTATTTACGGCCTGAGGAGACACAGAGGCGCGCACACAGTGGAGCAGAAGAGAACGAACGATAAGACAGATGACTGTGGTGACCGATGGATGGATGGATGAGTGGATGATGGATGGATGGATGGATGAACGGATGGATGTAAGGAGAGAACCTGCGGGCGACGGGACTGTCGGTGACTTGGCCGCGGGACCTTCCCACGTCAACGGTACCATACCTTCAGCTCGCCGCTTTCCCTGCGTCCGAGCACTGTCACGCGTGGCAGGTGTCGGTTATACGGGGGACAGGAAATGACGGGTGACGGTGAGGCACGAGCGAGGTGGGATAAGGTACCGGCCACCCCCCCACAGGCGGCGGCCCTATGGGCCCCAGGCCATGACGGCCCCTACAGGTGTGGGTGGGGCAAGCTGTGCTCGACCACGTGAGGACAGAGAGCAAAGGTGGGCATGGCTAACCGTGAGGGACTTGTGCAGTGTCCTTGTGCCATTCTTCAGTGCTCGAACGGAAGGATAGGAAACGTCCTTCGACGTCTCCTGCTGTCTGCCCTGAGGGCAAAGGGACACAGCTGTGATGCCTCCACGGGCCACTTAGGACAGCTTCAAACCTTAAACCAGCGTTTATGAGCCACATCCTGGGTTTAGTGTCTCTTTTCAGGGTTTTGACCTTCTTAGACTATGAGAAAACGGGGTCCCCCTCCCCCTCTAGAGTGTGCCAGGTTCTAGCTGGAGAGGAGGTAGGAGAATCTGATGGCTGTAATGAGGAGTCCGTTCATGCTCCACATGCCCCCAGTGAGGTTGCTTTTTTTTTTCCCCTCCCAGAAGGCCATGCCCCCACTGGGACGGGTACAATGCAACGTGAACTGTAGCACTGTGAACTGTAGCACTGTGAACTGTAGCACTGTGAACTGTAGCACTGTGAACTGTAGCACTGTGAACTGTAGCACTGT
>JAABNY020000025.1:11130937-11142937 GCA_015164015.2 Brevimyrus niger | reverse complement strand
GGAGGGGGGGGTTCTCGACTCGGTCATTTCTGTGTGGCGCAGCTCACCCGCCACCCCCCAGCCCCCCCACCCAGGCCAGGACAGCGCCTCCCGTTCCCTCTGCTTGCACATTCTCTCAATCCGGCCCAAATTACGGCCCTCTGATCCCAACTGAAACGCGGCTGACAAACGCCGGCAGCTGGGGGCCTGAAGTGGAGCAGCTCTAAAGATGCCGCTGTCAGGAAGCTCCAAGGTCAGCACTGGCCCCTCCCCCCGGTTTAACGATATTGAGGGGGGGTCCTGCTCGGCCGGGCTGGTTCAGCCTCAGTTAACGCTGACAATCCACTATTGAGCAATATAGTCATCCTGGGGATGGGAAGCGGAGATCTCATTTGGAGTTCACCTTAAAATTCCCTCCCATCAAGCATTCTGTGGGCCAACAGGGAAAGAAAAGGAACAATAAAAACAATGAAAGATGTGCAGTAAAGGTCCGGGGTGAAAACTGGATGCAAATTATAGGACTGTATAGAAATTAAGTGATTATGTTCCTGTTTTATGGAAAATATTTCACATCCCCAAATTTTCCGAACAATCCTGCACCAATTTATATTCATACTTACAAGAACAAATTGGTAAAATTCTATAACTGTTTAGGTTGACTTTAGACCGCTAACACCTCTAATCTCATAAAATAGATTAAGTAGCTTGGTGTATGGGGTTACTGTGTAACTGAGCATTGTATTTTTAGCATCTTAGCTATTTGGGAACAATGTACAGCAAATATTACCATCATTGCAGAGGGCATGCCAGCGTTCGCGACCCTTGCCTGTCCTTACCGCCGCATGTGTCTGCACTGAGCCCCGCCAGCTCTTAGATAGCAGCACCAGCCAAAGCAACATAAGCATGAATGTCCAAATTAAAAAGCCTAAAACTTAAACTCATACTAAACAGCGGCCTCGTGGTTAGTTCCGGCACAAACACTGATCGATTGCCAAACACAGTGCGGCGCATATGATGAATGTCTCCATAGGTTCTTTAAGGCAAGATGATCATGAATCAACATCCAATCTGTAATCAGACATACTCAGTCTAACCAAGACAAGACCAGGAATCAATGCCGTTAATTACAGCAGGCAGATAAGACTGAGGGATGTAACTGGCTAAATCATACTCAGATCAGGGAGCATGCTCAGATCAAGGGTAGGGTGACATGACAGCAGAGTTCATGCATCCAGTTTTCATGGGGGGGGGCTTGTTTGGACTCGATGGATCGATGCTCCGGCACAATCGAGGCAGCAGCCTGACTCAGTGGATGGCGACTGCCTCAGCCACGAGGCAGGATGTTGGATAGAAGGGTGAGGAGTAAGTGGTAATTCCCCTGGCAACAGTGAATGTGTGGTTCAGTGGGTTATGATACCTGTGATCAGAAGGTTGATGGGTCGAATCCCAATGTCCCCGAGTGAAATTGAGCAAGGCTGTTATTCTCCAATTGCTCCAGGGACTGGCTAACCTTGCCTTCTCAAAAAGCACCTTGCTTTGGATAAAAGTGTCTTTCTAAATAAATAAAATAAGAATGGGGTCCGATGAGGCCACACCCCCTAAGGTTTGCAAATAGCCTCTTTCCACTTGTTATATTACACTGTATAAAATACATCTTGCTTGCTTTGTATGTGCTGTCGTGAACTATGGGGCACAGACCGGAGAAGCAGGAACAAGAGTCGATAAATCGAGAGAATACAGAGTATTAATTAGGAAAACACACCACTCTACATAAAACGATGTCATACGACAGACTCGGGAAACATACTTTACCGCGGACTTACAGACACGGGACTAATGACCATGACTGGAAACAGCTGGTAACGCGGGGAGTCCACTGGAGGTAGCGAGGGAGGCGTGGCACATGGGGGGAGCAGAGGAGCGGGCCGTCAAACGTGTTTTCATTCACGATGTTTCTCTGCTGTTCAGTGCAACTGTTTCTGCACTTCTGTACGTCGTGAGTCACTTTAAATGGAAACTTTCAAGTTTAAAATGTGGGATAGGTGATGAAACACATTTCAGGGTATGATCTCATTGGACACCTGAAGCTAAGGAAAAATCTGAAGCCCAACCGAGACCGACCAGGTGCGGCCAGGTACGAAAGGGGGCGCCCCCCCCGGCCGCCAAAGTCAGTGAGCCCCCCCCGGCATTGTCTGACGGCGCACTTCTCAACGTGCAGTTAATGTATCAGAGAGCAATGGAGGGCTTGCAGAGTTACATAAAAATTGAAATACATTCATTAACTTTTCTTTTTGCTAATACAAGCCTTTGAGTGCTCCAAATTGATAAAATTTACATTAAAATTAAAATGGCTGGGGGCCGAATGGGCCACAGGGGCGCCGGGAGGGGGGGGGCGGGGGGGTGTAATCTTTATTTAGTGATCTACTGTCCGTTGTTTCCACCCCCCGCCCTGAAACAATTTCCTCTCACATGCAGTTTGCTATTATCCCTCATTTATAGTAAAAAATAGATGGGGCCTAGGAGGCTATATATGTCCGTAGGTGACTGTGCGTGTGTGTGTGTGTGTGTGTGTGTGTGTGTGTGAGAGAGAGAGAGAGAGGCAAGGGAATGTTGATGCTGTCACTGCGGATTCTTTTTTCTCAAACTCACACTCCGCCATTCTACTGTGTTTACAGTAAAATGTCCCAGATTGATATGTTGAAGGCATATTAGGAGGGAAAGCCCCCCCCCCCCCATGACCACCACCCACCCACAACTCCATCTGGAGTGCCAGACAGTCTATTGGCTGGACATTCTTGCTCTCAGATTTTCTCTGTCAGCTGTCACAAGACGACGGGGCCTAAGGGGCGGGGGGGGTCTAACGAGGTTTTCGCTTCCCGCCCTCCTACATCTTAGTTTGGAGCTTCGAGGCTATGGGGCACGAGGGTGGGGGCGGGGGGGTTTACTCCCAGTTCTACTCACGCTCCAGCTTGGCCCAACACTTAACACATGGGATTTTTTCAACCTGATGTCGACCAGATAACACAGGCACGGAAATTAACCGAGCACCAACCCGGGGGGCAAAATCGATAGCCAATTTATGAGGATGTGGCCCTGGAGTCAGTCTCCATTGTGAATGATTCGTAGCTGGCCGAGGTCGGCATCCGGATCTAACCGCGTCTTTCTGATGGCTTTTAAGAGACGGCCAGGTACGACCCTCCTTTAACATGTTCCAAGTGTTTCGCCTCGTAATTCCTGCGTAATCGAATTTCAGGGATCGGAGTGAGACGGTACCCTACTTTGGGTCATTTCTCTTACTTTGCCGCAGAAATTGAAAGATGGTTCGGTTCCAGTTTAACTTTCCATTGATTTATTTAATTCCAAGAGAGGTTTTTTAAAAAATGGTCCCGGTTACGAGGTTAAGAGAAATGGATCGGCGCGTCAATTATTTTCATTTCTTGATTTTGAAGGTAGTGGATGGGGACTCATCTTGCATCTCTAAATTGGGGGGTTTTAGAGTTTGCTGCCCAGGCTGGTGCGCTTAGCTAATTAGGTTTAACTGATTAAGTAAGACATCAGGATACCCTGGATGACTGTAGGGTTCAGAGTATGTTTCCATCTCAGGGACAGGAGACCCCCACCGCGCCTGTTCTCATGTGGGGGGGGGGTTACGTAGAGGCTCTGCGGGCTGGGAAACATGCGCCCCACTCCACAAAACTTTGCCTCCTCACTTAAAGTTTTAATAATGACTGTGATCTGGAGAATTTTGGAGAAGTGTGAATTTACAGAGGCATTGAGACTGATCATGTCCCAGCATCATGATAGCTGCTCCTGGATGTTTTATGAAAACGTTGAAACGAGACCAAAAATACAACATGGAGCCATGACTTTGGCCCTGAGCTTCTCATATGTATCCCATATGAGTCGGAATCGTGGGGGGCAGTCTATGATTTGTGCCCTGTAATAGAACACGCCCTGCCTTGTGCCCAATGCATTCGGGGATAGGCTGTGGGCTCACTCTGACCCTGTAGTCAGGTCAAGTCACGTTTATTTATAAAGCACTTTAAAAACAACAACAAACAGCTGACCAAAGTGCTGGACAAGCAAGGAAATCTGACCTGATAGACAAAGGGAAAGGACAGCAAAAAGTAAACATAAATAAAATACAAAAAAAAAATAATAATACAGGTAACTAAATAACTCATTTATACTGTATTGAATACCAGGGCATTACAGAGCTTAGGTGCAATCACTGCAAAGGCCCGATCACCTCTGCTCTTTAGCCTAGAGGGAGGAATGACCAGGCGGAGTTGGACAGCTGACCTAAGACCTGTACTGGGTAAGAGGACGGATGGATGGATGGATGGATAAATGGATGGAATGACAGTATTTGCTTGCAAAAATGCTTTTTGCTTTTTCTTCATTATTTTACATTAAGAGGTACTTCAGTTAAAAGATCCGAAGATGGTCTCTCCTGAAGTCCTTTTAGTAGTTTGCACGTATTTTCATGGGTAACCTTTCTGCATCAAACGACACAGTCACAGTTACAGCACAGTTACATCAGCGTAACCCTAACCATAACCTTTCTGCATCAAACGACACAGTCACAGTTACAGCACAGTTACATCAGCGTAACCCTAACCCTAACCTTTCTGCATCAAACGACACAGTTACAGTTACAGCACAGTTACATCAGCGTAACCCAAACCCTAACCTTTCTGCATCAAACGACTGTTATTCTGCTATTTCGATAGCACAGTTACATCAGCATAGCCAAAGTAAGCGACATGTCGTCAAATCACCGTCACTGTTACTGTTTACAAAAAAATGACATGAATGCATATAAGCTGTCGCTGTTATCTGATTATAAAAAAACACACACACAGGCAGATCTCCAAAAACCCACAATTTCAGCATCATGGAAAAAAAACGTATTTTCTCAGAAACTACTAATAGACCTAAAACAACAGGGTGAGACCCTCAGCACCTACGACACAGTGGGAATGTTTCATGTTTTAGATGGACTTACAATACAATCTTTATATTCACAATTAACAATCATGTTAGACAGCTATCTAGCTATCAACATTAGGCTGTTAAAATAGCTATATAAAGTAATCTATACAAAGGACCACCATGAACACCAATGTTAAATAGTACAAACATAAATACTAGTTAAATGGAGGACTTCGTATAATATATTTCCATTAACCAATCACATTAAACACTATCAGAATGCGTATTCCATCCACAGTATAAGTCACAGTCGTCAAAAAGTGGACATACGTGGTTTTCATCAGACGTTGTCGACATATTAAATGTCCCTCGAAGAACATGCTTAAGGTAAACTTCTCTCATCTGCTTGTATGATACCGGTCGCACGGCTCCGCGCAGGCAGCCAGACTTACAGGAGGAGATGTTTGTTTTCTTAACGCAACGTCCGCGGCCTCCTGCCCAGCCTCGGCCTGCCGCGTGTCACACGGCGCCTAAAGAGCGCCACCCGCGCAGGGAAGGTCAAGGGGTCGAACCCGTGAGCCGCCGGTGCATTTCCAGCTGTGCAAATGAGCAGAATCATAAGCTATTTAAGTCGCTTTAACCAGCATCTGCTCAGAAAATAAATAATGTAGGTATTTTTGGGCAGGAGTGTCAGCGAAACGAATAAAATGTTAATGCGCGTCATCTGAAGGGCGTTGGATTATACATACATACAGCTCATGAATACTCATGACTGGCTGAGAAAGGACAAGGGGGAAGCTTAGGAAGTAGACAGAGATGAATGTCTGATACCACTAACTGAGGTGGAAAGGAACTCCTTAGCATGGCCCTGCCCATATCGTGTTGGCTGCAGCATAACAAATGGGGGTACAGCGGATATGACTGACAGTAAATAAAACTGCCCTTTCAGATGCCTATTTCAGCAGCTGCACGGTAAAATACAAACCAGTTTGTCTAGTCTGATAACAGTAGATTCAGATTTTTTGTTAAATTACATATATATTATGGCACTGGTATGATGTCATTCAGCACTTGCTGATGCTGTGTTTGTTCTTTGAGCCTCATGCACGACGTTCTAGAGTCTATACTGACGCAAACCCACCTGAATACGTTTCCAGATTTGGAGAGAAAAGGACTTTATATTCTCCCTGAGCTGTGGTGAAAATAACTCATTTAGATATGCTATCAGTATTACATTTTAGCACATCTAACCGCATGGATAAACAAGAGCAAATTAACTGGTGATTTTATGCATAATGGGACCTAAGCTCTTTAGAATTATCACCCCCTTTTTGTATAGACAATGAAAAATAAGCCATCACTGTCTCTTTCTTTCATATGGACTAGGGTAACTACTGAAAAGGCCCTGTGCGCGCTAAGGAGAGGAAGAGATGCCGGCAACTCAGAACGATTGCGTACCGTCACTCAACATCAGATCATCTCAACTATTCGAGTTTTAGGACACAAAGCCCAAACTCTTTGATCCTGGTACAACTGCCAGTTTCATCTTTACCGTCATGGAATCACCACCTGGAATATGTTGAAGGGAAGGAGGGCGCCATCTGGTGGACGAACTCAACCCAGACAGCGCATTTTTTCAGCAACTATATTTATTAGGGCTGTGAATCGATTAAAAAAATAACTAATCGAACAGCTTTCTGTGATTAATCATCTTGCACCTAATATTTAAACTTACCATTATATATATTTGCACATTTAATCCCTAAATTAATGCACAATTAACTCAAAGGGTGGGTAATTCTCACAAACTAATTACTGTAACATATCAATTTTCTCAGATTTTTAAAATTACATTACTGAAGACAGACTCAAATTACACTGTTTCATTGTTTAAACTGTTAATTTTGCCTGTAGGGTAGTTAATCAGTTTTGTTATCTTTCCATTTATTTCTGTAATAAGCCAAAGTATTTAATTAAATTCAGATGAAGATCGAGTTACAAAGATGAGGAAAAAACGACAAAACTACGTAAAATCTAGAAACATATTATCATATGAATTCATTGTTTATTGCGGTCTACATGCCATAAAGTCGAAAGCTTTAAAAAGAAAACATCACGTCTATTTTTGTGTTCTTTGGTTTTTAAATACATGTTTGGCGAAAGTAGTTAAAAATCCTCAAATCAGAGCAACAAAATGAGATAATTTTAATATGCCTCAAAAGTCAAGGTAATGCGAGTCGCTCAACCAAGACAACAAATATTCATTTCATTGTAACATATTGTTTTCCTAAAAATTCTCAAGTTCGCTAGAATGACCCTAATTTTACATTTTGTAATTGTTTTAATGCATAAACTTTATGCATAAACAGATTATTCATTTCCAACAAAAATATTACCTGCATGCAAGTACAAGCTGAATTTCAATACTTTCGAAAAAGCATTTGAAAGGCAAATAGGTCCCAGGCCTACCACGTACAAGCCTAGTGTAGCCTACATATACCTGTATATACTCAACAGGCAGATCAACGCGCTTTTTAATTCCAATCACGTGATCGATCTAAAATCCAAAACCTAATTGGCAAATGGCTGTAAAAACCAAAGTCTGACAAGCACTGAAAGGGCAATTAACATGAAAGAGCTTAAGATTTTAAAGTACAAACCTTCAACAAAATAAAACAAGTACTTTTTTTTTAAATTTACAAATTACGTATTTTTATGCTATGCATGCCTCCGTCTTTGTCTTTTTTTAACATCAGCTTCCCCGTGAGACGTTTATAATGAATGTTTTGATTTTATCCTCTAATTCTGGGAGTCTGTGAAACGTCTTAACCTATACTCTCGCGTTGATTACGACCAGTGCAGATGTTATTGATTCCTGTCAACGCGATACGTTCATGCGATAAATTTCCCAGTCATATGTGTGTGTGTGTGTGTGTAAAGCAAACTATTAATCAAACTGGTATGTCCCGCACACAACCATTAATTAAACACTTTAACAATAATGAACCCGATTTTCTGGATGATAATAAGGATTCTTTCAATAATTTAATTTAAGTTGGCTTGCAAATTGAAGTATATGGTTATCGCTGTTGATGTTGTTATTGAGCGCGTGCTGGCGATGTTTCTTTGTTTTGATGTCGTGGACGTGATGCATTTCTTTATTCTATTCGAGTATCTCCAGGTTTTCGGCTTACAGTACTTTCTTGTAGGGTCGCCAGGTGGCAGCACTGTCCTTAAACTTTCATCCGAACTTGAGGCGCGAATGAACGCAGACTGGAGATTGCGTAAGGCGCTGGGGGTGATCCCTGCGGCGCCACTGCATTAAACCCAAGACTGCTCACAGATAATAAGAGGGTGTGCATATCTCATCTCCTACAATGCATAAAAGGAGATTTCATGGGGTTCTGTTACCCAGGGGTTTAGTTACATCTTATAATTAATTCTGCTCTAATCATCAGCATGTGTTGGGCTTGTAGCGCCCGTTTTGCTTAAGGAGCAAACAAGGGTGTTTTAAAAAAGATCAGAGTTGGAAGAAAGTGGTGGCAGCCTCATTAAAAATGACATCAAATGTTGTAAAGTCAAACGTAAAGCTTTACGTTTAACCACCGCTAATGGAGCATTGCGCATTTAGGCAGCACACTCAAGGTTCCCTCATTCTTCTGAAGCACGAAACTGCATTTAAATCCATCTCTTAGCCGCTTATCCTGCAGTACAAAGCTTGAGGTACATACAGGATGGTAGCCGCTTTATCCCGGGGCACATACAGCGCCACACTGATGCACCTCTTTGTATTTATGTCCTGGTATGGCAATATGTTATTCCAAAGGAGAAGCAGTTCTGCATTAATCTCTAGCTTGCGTGTCAGCCAGTTAACGAGACCTGGGTTTTGAGACGGCACTGGTGCCTTTAGAGTGGTGTTCCTCTCTGCTTGTGGATCCCAAAAAACAGCAAACAGTGAACTCATGGGAGTTTATTTGCACAAAAATGTTCTGAGAGCAGAAGGAAAAATGATCAGTTTAGAGAGATAACCAATCCGATTGTAGAGGAGGTGGGTCCAAGCAACTAATGGAGGCAGGACCAACCAATCAGATGTTTTGGTCCCACCTCTTCTATTTGCTTGGACATTCCTCCTCTACAATCTGATTGGTTGTCTCTCTGAACAGGTCATTTTTTCTTTCTGCCCTCAGAACATTTTTCTGTATGAAAAATTCCCATGACCAAGTCATCAAAAGGGATCTGGGTGTGAGCAAATCTGTGGACTGTCCGGGCGTTCTTGAGGACTGGGTTGACGTTGACACTGCTGTAGACAATGAGGTTAGGAGTCTGAGCTCTTTAGATGCTACGGTAATGATATCCATTAGCAAATGTAGTACGGCTCCTTCTTTTATCGTGCATCTATTAAATGGGGTAGAAAAGGGGCCCTTAGAAAGTTATAATAAGCATGTCAAAGTCGAGAGTTGTGAAGCTCTTGTGACAGAAACAATGCTCTGTGAAGCCAAAGTGGGCACGACAAATGGCAGAAATCTGCCCCCAATAACAGATCATGAAATTTTAAGATGTGTGGGTGGCAAGGAGCCCAGGTAATTACACTGACATTTCAGCTGAAGAGAAGATAAATGGATTTGGACCTATTGTCAGATGTTGAAGTGCAATAAATACAAGACATCGCGGGAATGTTTTGCCTCTTGCCCACAACCTTAAGAGAAGCGTCTGATACAGTTTTGTGTTAATTAGATTACACCCCCAGCTTTTACTTCAAAAACAAAGCAGAAGTTAGGAAAGGAGGCGGCCACTGAATGCCTGCCGCTTCAAAGAACATCACAAGATCTCCTGGGAAAAGCTCCTTGGTGATGAAGGAACGATTAGTTTGTTTAGCAGGAGGGTTTTATCTGAAGTGACAGCAGTTAGACCGTCTCTTGAGCGAGATGGGTGCTAAGGGCCTTACCCAAGGGCATAATGACAAAATCACTCTACTGACCCAGGGATTTGAACCCACAACATTCAGACAACAGTCTAACCCACTGAGCCACACACATAAGGCAGATGGATTCGGAATATTCAGTTTGTGAACATCTCGTACTTACAACTGGACTCCCGTAAAGCCTGTCATACAAAAAAATAGAGTGAAATACAATGATTCATAATAATAATCACGAGCACAGTATTGTATGTACCTACTTTATTAATGCATAATTATTATAATATGCATAATATTATGACTTACCTACAAATTTGACTTGAACACTGAGAGACTTTGGGAATGGATCCGGTTCATTACCTGGGAACTTGCCAGTACACATAAACCTAGAAGTTTCTTGGAAGTGGTGTGAGTTCAGCACCTAGGTTACAAGGCCTATGTGTCTCACAGAAGAAAAATCAACGGCAGATATGTCTAAGATCTGACTCTTAAAAAGGGCATTGTTCAGCTGCACTGATCAAGCTTCCATTAGGTCCCATACAAAGGAATTAAACGCTAACGGAATCACATTCTCAGCTGCTGGGTCTATGTCTTGTCTTCTCCTTGACTGCATGCCTCTTAGCTTATTGACTTCTGGGCCTATTCAAAGAACTGCTGCAAGGCCTCCTTGACCTGTTTGCGAAGGGCAAAGAGAGGCATAGAAGGAGAAGGATTCACAGAGATCGATCAGGAAGGCAAACACAGAAGAGAAAATGCCTCCCTTTAGCCGTTTTGCTATTCATTACAATAAGACCTTTTTACTGAGCAGGATCAGGTGACGTACCTTTCTGAGGTATCACAGGAGTTACACACCCTGTATAAGAAGATGTCCTCAGTCCTTACATGCCTGCTGAACGGGGGTTTATTACACTGCAATTATAAAATTCAGGTCTTGGCCAGCCTATTACAGGCTGGCTTTCATTTCAACTCTTTCCTGCTCCTAAAACGGTCTAATTAGAAATCATCCATAATGTTCCAGCTAATTATTTTCCAATTAAAAGTATCAATATTGGCATTTCCTTTATTGGCAACATATCAAAGCATCAGAAATGGTTAATTAAGTGGTTCATTGTAATTGACCTTGAGCCGGCGTTCCCCACTCATCATCACATCATGTTACTGTACGCACTTCATATACCCAGAGTCTGTATCAGTGAGTCACTGCCTTCCTTTGAGTCAGTATCCCTGTACTGCCTCCTCCAGCGGAGTCCAGCCCAGCAGGTCACCTCTGTCGCTCTTTACGTCAAACAGGAACCCGCTCTTTCTGTTAGGACTCTGTGCTCCAGGAGTCAGCCTGACTGAGATGCGAGGGGAAGGAGGGGGACAGGGCTGGAGGAGGGAGGGCATTCCGTGCCAGGCGTACCACCCGAACCTTCCGTCAGCATACATATGGGCCGAGCTGCAGGGGGTGCAGGGCGGATCTGTTACCCGTGTCACCTGGTAGTACGGGGAAGTGACCGATTGTACCTCAGTGAGAGGCTTAAGGAGCCAGGACTCTGCCAAGCCGAGAAGAAGCAGGTCTCTCTGAGGGTGCCTTGGGTCACGTTCACTGGCGTCACGTGTCCCAGGCCCAAGGTCAGTGCTTTCACTGCATTTTATTACGGTAAGTCATTTGTCTCGGGTTCAAGTCTCAGTAAGAGTGGCATTACATTTGCTTCAGCAAAACAGGGGCTATCAAATTACTTTTTGTAATTTCTATAACCTATCCTATTACAGTGCTTCTGTTCTGCAAGATTTCACCAGAAAAGGGAAGAAGACATCTACAATATGGCATTTGATTTTGTCGTACATAATTGCAGAGGTGTCCCATTTTACATACCGCAGCCTTTTGATACCTATTTAATATTTTTGCATTTGTTTTTTTTTGGTCTTTGGATTGAAACCGATTCCTATAGACGTGACTCGGCATAAACGTGAGAATGTGACACAGGTGCCTTGCGACACGCCTTGGCGATGGGCTAATTCAGCGTTTCCGCTCGACCCATGAGCTCTCGGGGTTAAAAGTCACCGTTAAGTGGCACGATTGCTGAGGCACGTAGGGGGGCAGGGGGGGGGGGGGGGGGCGGGGCGTCTCTTGCCCCCCCCAAATTTGCCGGCGGGCGGTTTTTGTATCTTCTGCCCCTTGGACA
>JAABNY020000025.1:11028208-11048501 GCA_015164015.2 Brevimyrus niger | reverse complement strand
ATAGAGCTGATACATATGGTTGAGCCTCTTACTGTACATGCTGAATCTATGTCAGTTTGTCGCTCCCGATCGCTCAGAAAATTAACGGTGACCTGCAACTACTCCTTGTCTTGACTGTGAATCTCTTCTCATCAACGCACCCGGTGGAGACGCCGCCAACTCCAACACGAGTCATGATATTTTAACAACCAAGTCAAGCATTCTGAGTTTTCCAGTGCCCTTGACTGATTGTGACTGTAAACTGTGTAGTAGTAAGCCTAACTAAACGACGACGATTTGTGCCTTGATCTGAATTACCGTATTCAGACATTTAAATAGAACCCTGGAGATAAATTCTCTCTCACGCATAAATAACTTCTCAACTTTCATCCCAAACTACATAAATCTTTCATCACACAACCCGAATAGCTGTCATAAAAACAATGACAAAAACCTAATCCCTTCACACCTGTCCGAGCTCAGATGACCAATTTTTTGGAGGCTGACAGACAGCATTATACAGTAGAGTGCGGGCTTCCCTTTGGTCACGGAGACGGCAATCGGAAAGAATGGACCGTATCACAATACAGCGTCTGACGACAGAGGTAAACCCGCATTACCTGCGCACATAGGTGAGTGCCGCATGGGGTGTGATCAGAAGCTAGACAATCCCAAGTGCCATTGGGAGGAGAACGAAACTATAGTGGGTGGGGGAAAAACTTGGAATACCAGCCCCCCCCAGCCAAATAACAAAAGCGGCTGTGTGCAGAATCGGGCGTCCTAGGCTTCTTATGACATTGTACCCAAAGTAACAGCAGCGCGCTGGATATCCCTCCACTGGCGTCCCCGCTTGATGGTTGGTAACAAAGACGCAGCGCCGAAACGGTCCCCCGTCAAAACCGAAAGCAGCCCGCAAGCCGAGCGCGATCTTACGGCGCCGAGCTAGCAGGCCTCGCCACCCATGCCGGGTACGTCCTGCCGCGCAGCGCGATCGCGACGGCGTCGGCTGGCAGGCGAGCGGGTGCCCACCACAGCTCGGCAAAGTCAACGGAGTCAAACGGCAGAGCTTGTGTCATTCCGCTGGTCTTAAACGTTTCTGATCCATTCGTTTCCAGTACGACACTGATCATCGGAACTCGTTTCACATTCACTGCTTGTCATGTTATAATGTTAAATCGCCATCCAGCCCGGTAGATTTTAAGAATGGGTTAAGTAATAATGGCAAGGGTTTGCTTGTTGTGCTCAAATGCAAAATTTGGAGCGCTTTGTTTTCCCTTATTTGGACAGGGAATGTGTAAGATTGCGTTATTAAATAAAGATTTATAATTGTGATGCTGGTTTGGCCAGCGAATTCCTATTTATTGCGCGTCTTAGGAAAACACTGCAACAACGTAAAATTGAGCCATCGTACTGACTTTCAGAGCCCGGAACGTACAATTAAATATTAACTCTAACAGGCATATTATGATCCACATACCACACAGACGTGAATATGTGAAACAGCACCGAAACTAGGCTTGCCGTGTGCCTGGTCAAAACCAGAAAACAAGCTTAAAAACCCAAATAACCACAAATGCACCGCAATGCCTAAATAAGTTGCTCAGCAATGCTCATTTTTCCACGTACACCCCCGAGGTGGATGCTGACTTTTAGTCAGTCAAGCCCGCTTTCCTTAGTGTGAGCATCTCTGATTTCAGCACAGACACCCGCATTATTATCAAATGTTTCCTTTTCACATAAGGTCCGGCATAAATATTTGCTCTACCAAACCTTTCCGATTTGCTCACGAACCATTCTGCCTAATTGCAAATGGAAAAACAAGCGAACACGTACGGTATAGCTGAAGAAAAGAAAGTAGCAGTTTCATTGTGTCTTACAACAATGAAACAATCTAAAACATATCAGTACAGCGGCGATCTCGGATTTTTTTGTCACATTACATTTACAAAAACTCGTCTTTTTTCTTCCTCAATGCATTTGTACTTGGAAGGTTAAACCGAACGTACGGTAACGGAAGCGCGATCGGCAGCTACCGCTATTTTATCATCGTGATCCCGACAGCTGCAAACGTGCAAGCAAGCAGCTAGCAACAGGCCGAGGATGGAGAGAACTTACTGAAGGCACCCGGCATTGATTCAACGGGTCAGCACACCAGACCCTCGCAGGGCATTGATATCTTACCTTGACTTGGCACCCTGGACCCTTCTCTAGATCCACAAGGTCTAGTGACATTTAACGCAATAAATCGTAAATGTCGTTTAAAAATTTGGAGAAAAAGTGAGGCGGAAACGGGAATCGAAGAAGCTGTAGTCTAGATAGTTACTGTTGCCTTGCTCTGGAGGAGGTACCGAGCGGAATGTCGTCGTACTGCGCATGCTAGCGTCAGGTCGCTGTATTACACCCCCACCCCGGACAACATCCACAGCCTGATCCCGCAGCCTGACTCCTCAACCATGATCCTAAACAACAATCAGCCTAAGTGTACGTCCCGGCAAAACGCTTATCAGCCGCGTGTCTCAAAGTGACGGGGAGTCTCGGTGGTGTTTGGTTTGATTTCGAAGCCAGTTCATTCTCTACAGTATAATTTGTGTTTACACCAGGACCAAGCATATTGTAATTATATAACCAAAGTACAGTGAAAGATAGGAGTTATTATCAGGTCGACTGAAATGTAGACCGACAAACAATCACGTGACCAGTTCATGTATATCTTTTTTATTGCCAGTCAATTTAGTATCTATGTTACTGTCTCTCTAAGGCACCATTTGTCTCACTTAGGATCTTTGACAGGAACGAATATTTGTCTAGATATGAAAAAATACTTTCTCATAATGAAACTCTTTGAAAGACACACATTTACTAAAGAGAAAAACTTGAATACATTGACTGAGCTCAGTCATTTTTAAGTGGTAGCAACATAATTACCCCTTTGTCAGTTCAAAGATATCATTGTTGTGATAGTGCCACCCAGTGTTCATTGTATAGAACTGCAGCATACGCAACAGACCAGAAGCTTAACAGCATGTACCCGCATTTGAGGGGCTCCCTGATGTCCTTATTAATTTGCCATTTGTCTTCGATTTCATGTCAAGACCTTCACATGTATGTTGTTGAGAAGAGGGTCAGCTGAAAACGTGTAAAATGTGTAAAAAAAGAAGAATGTAATATATGCACACTTAAGTGAAGTTATGTTGTGTGAAGACCATGTTACTACCTTAAAGAATGTATGGTAATTCAGTTGAATTGAAAGAAATCTGGGTACTGCTAAATCATGGAAATAATTGCGATAGTGTTTTAGAAATAGTTGTAAATTATACTATATTGTTTATACACGCACACACACACACACACACACACACACACACACACACACACACACACACACACACACACATAAGAAATATGGCCAGGTGGGAGTCTGTACCTGTCATGACAGTAACCTCGCGGACGCTCAGGGTGAAGGGAGCTGTCAAGCTGAAGCAGGAAGCCTTCAGGGAACTGCTTGCATGGGACCTTCAGAGACAACTGAAAGAAACCATCAGGGCAGATATGGTGCAGCAGGGGCATTTTCAGAGGCATGGTAGGTCTTTGAAGAGGCCATGGGGAAGGTGCAATCAGTTTGCCCCTAAGACGTGTGATACCTCAGGATGGGGAGGAGGAACCTTGCTGAGACGGTGTTTGACAGGATGGGGGACATGCTGGCTGACGCCAGGGATGATGATGAGTGGCAGAAGGAACACCTTGAGGAGCTCCTCGATCTAGTGGACTTACCTTCTCACCAGGGGGCGGATGCTGGAAGGTTCCGGTGGATCCAAATTTGAAGCTGAGGTCGCTTTGACAGTTAAGTGATGGACGGCTGAAGTGGAGGACGACATGTGTCCTGTGACACGCTTCCTCAGCTCTGTGTGGAAGGCTGGGAAGGTACCTCTGGAGTGGAACCCAAGGATGGCGGCTCCTGTCTTTAAAAAGGGCCCGTAGATGCTGATTTCCAGCAGTGGGGCCAATCACATCCCTTTGCCTCCCATAGAAAGCCTACACTGGAGAGAAGACTTTGTGGTGCAACGTCAAACAATGTCAAATAATATTGCTTCCAGTCTGGTTATGAAGGGGTGGACCAGCCCTTCTCTTTCCCACAGTCTACATGTGCTTTGTGGACTTGGAGAAAACATATAACTGCGCAGTCTGGCTCATACTCTGGTAGCTGCTGAAGAAGGACTGGAGCACTCCTGCCTGCTGTTATTCACGTATGAATGCAAAGAGTGTCGATTCAGCATCTTCAGCACAAAATCGAGCCCTTTGGGAGTGGGTGCTGGCTTCTGGTAAGATCGCATATTGCACACATCCTATCTTAGGGGTATTGATTTCAGGGCTGCAGATGAGGGGCATGCAAGGGGGGGGGGGTGCTGGCCATTGCTTGGCTGGTGTTACTGTAATACTGCATTTATACTGCTGATTAAGGTGGGGGCAGGTGGGTGGGAAAAATTTTGCTGACCGTGGCTAGACAGTGGTGGTAAAGTTTGGGCCGAGGTCGCAGCAGTAAAGCGTCTTGCAGGCTACTTTTCCACCGCTGAATAACGGACGGACAGGTTTCTGGGACATCATTTGTGGTTGTCAGGAAGCTGCGGTCAATTTTCTTGGAACTTCCAAGAGAGCTGGGATGTCCGATCTTGTCACAACAGCTGTTTGTGATGCTCGTAAGCAAGATATCAAGGTGCAGACCTGACCAAAACCAGGTCTGCGCGGGCAGGATAAAGGGTACAGTTTTGATCCTCAAGGTAGAGACAACATTATTGTACCCCCAATGGTACAAAAACTGTTACTCAGAGTTCATTTCTGTTCTTTAAAGTCATCAGATGAGACTTTCTTGGTCAGTGTACACCCCTAACCCGATGGTCACGAGCGCTGGGAAACATTCCGGAGGACAAAGATGCGAAGTCTGTGACAGAGACGCTAAAATATAAGCACTGTTCCTTCAGATAAAGAGGAGTTAGGGTGAGGTAGATCAGGGACGTAGAAGGTTGTCATCTATCATCCCTCATCTTCAGGGCTGGGGGGCTCTGTGCTGTCTGAGCTGTGCTGCAGTGGTGTCTGTCCAAAACAAGCAGTTAAAAGGAAATACACACAACCACTGCTCCTCTTATGTGAGCATACAAATTCTAGCTTGCTACACTGTCAGACAAAATTATACAGCTCTGGTACTGATTTGTTCCCCAAGGTGCAAACAATGTTAATGTACCTTCTATGGTAAAATAAATAAATAAATCTCCATTAGAGTCAATTTCTGTACCTTAAAAGGTACATTTACCTACAGCTAGGGTACAGCCCCAGTGACAATTAATTGTGCCCTCAAAAATGCTAATTGGTATTTTTTTATGACAGTGTATCAGATGCATCTTGCATTATTAATTTGCGTTATTTTTCATTATGTCATCTCATTACATTATTCTTTGCAAAACAAATATGTTTTTGTGTGTCATGTTGTGAGTACTCGAGCTTTGAGAAAACGGCAGCATCGGTACAGCGCAGACTCGGTGACGTACCTCCGTGTCATAGCAACGGGGCGCACAACATGGTGAGTGAAACTGACAGCCTTCTGTTACATCTATGCAGCAACATAATCGCTGAATTATATGTCGCTACTAACCGCATGCGCGTAAAATTTCACGCCTCAGTAATAACTAAATTCAAATACAGAACCAAGTATTTCAATTGTTTGCACAATCTAGTAACATCAGTCGAGCTAATAGCATTTAGCTGGGTAGCTTAAAGCTACCAGCACGCCACCATAAGATCGGTAGATCAGCATCAGAAACGTTGCTGTTACAGTTAGGTACAGCTAGCAAATAATTGCGTTGCTAAATTAAAAACTTCTGTATGAGCAGCTGTAGCAATCCTCAGCGATCACTAGAAATCAACGCATTAGCGCGTTAGCAGTTAGCCAGCGACAGCAACTAATGAACATCAATACCCCGCTCGCTGGCACCTTTAACACCCTGGCAGCGTCGATATTTATTATAAACAGCTGCTTTTAACTTTTTTCATGAAAATTTTGCAGGCGTGGTCAATGAAAATAAAAACAGCCAGTTACCAAGCCGGCTGCCCGGTAGTTACCATACGTTTAGGTAAATAACTATACGGTATATGGAGAGGCACGGGTATTAAATCGTTATTAAATCATGTTCCGCTTTGAGAATAATAATCAGCATCCTTATTGCCTCGAGGCCGGTGGGAAGCTTGTTGGCACAGCTTGCTGTTGTTGGAGATACCATGACAATAGGCAACTAGCAATTAGGGCACAATGCAGACAGGTAATAAATACAAGATACATAACAGACGACTAAATGCAGTGATAAAAGGTGATAAAAAACAGTGGTTTGTTCATTACATTTTTAATGTCTAGGCGTGGTGGGTATCGTCGGTAATCAACTAATGTCATTTAATATTTTAATTAGATGGTGACTAATTTGTTTTTGTGATTTCCCCCTAAGGCAAAGGCAACAACTATAAAAGAAGCTTTAACAAAATGGGTAGGTATACTTTTACATATTCATGTTACTTGGTTACGATGTTGGACGTGTGGTTTCTTATCAGGAACCGAGTCCGGTTTTTAGGGTATCACAATGCAGCTGTAATTATGCGTTTTAAAAACAACACCCTATATCTGGGCATAATCAATATTACAGACATGGAAATTTCATGAAAATAATTTAGACTTGGATTTGATATTACATATACTATAGGTGAATATTTTTTTTTACTTTGACACAGTGTCCCCCAAACCAGCCTTCAGGGCACACTGCACACATCCACATTCTTGTTTTATCCTGATTGGTTGGGTCTGGTGTTCTGGGAACTGGGATGAAGTAGAAATGTGGAGCTGTCGGGTCAGCTTGGTTTATGTTAGATAAGAGTTCTGCAATACTTATGCATTGGTATAACATTATTATTGGTGATGGGGAGAAATTAGATTTCAAATAGTTGAGTACTGATTTAGAACACGCCTGTGGATTTTGTTAAAACTAATATTAGCTGGATTAGAATGAGTTCCTGATGGCTGGAATCTAATTGTAATATATGGGTTCTAATTACAATGACAAAAAAAATCATCAATTTGCAAAGACCAACTATTGTTTTTCAATTAACAAATGCTTCTCAATGCATTGAAATTGCTACACAATTGCATGGTGAGGAACAGCTACTGCCGTAGTAAATACTTCAGTATGGTATCTAGTGTATAGGAAACTGCCTTCTCTCCCATTATTATGGGGCTGTACCTAGCAAAACACAATCACTCACAATATAACATCACAGACAGATCTGAACTTCCACCGTGCCAAGACTTAGAGAATGTTTTTGAAATTTTATGTGTCATACTCTTATACAATGCCTAAAATATTTTGTTAGCGAGCGTGAAATTAGTTAGATTTCTTATTGCAGCATCTGACGCTGTTTTATAATAGAAGGTTTTCCAAAGCACTTCCAAGTTAAATTAGGAAACTCACTGAAGAGTTGGTGCCCTCAGGAAGTCAAACAGGGTCTAGAAGGGATGTTGGCTCTGGAGAGAGACCAAAGACTCTAATAATGCAAAACTTGATCTTCAGGGTAGCCAATGACTCAAATTACAATTTTTTTTATAGAGAATATGTTGCATTATTTCTGTCATAAACAAAAATAAAAGAAAAACGTGATTTTTAGTGTGCAGAACTCTTAGGCAATCTATTATACAACATTGATACAAAGAATAACAAAGTATCAGGCATTCTATTCTGACCATTTTGACAATTTTAATGTCCTGTATAGCCACCTTTCTTCTCAGTGACTATCATTAGCTTGTTGTCCATTGAGCAAGTGACGTTTTTGATTGAGTCATGTACTGTATTAGCTGAAGCCGCTAATTAAAGCTGAGAACTTGCCACTTTGGTAAATCACATTCTTTAGTAAGGCCCAGTAGTTCTCAATGGGGAGTTAGCCAGGCAATGAAAGGGGGCAGGTCATAATATGATGGGAAGGGACATGGTCCTTCATGAAAATCATAACCTTATCGAGAGCTGCTGCATTCTTCTTATAATCGTGTTTGAAAAAGGTTGCCTTTGAAAAAAAAAAAATGGCAGTAGATCTTGGAATTTTTGCAGCATCTACAAGTCGGAAAGGTCCTGCAAGTTCATCACTGGTCATTGCAGCACATACCATCACTCCTCTTCCATCTTGTTGATATTTGAAGAACGTTTCCATCCACGCTAACCCTTTGTGAAGTCAGCTTTGACACGTGCCCATGTTTATCCTTGACATTTTAGCTTGTGCTTTATTGAGTGGAGGTCGTGTTTGGGCCTTCGGACCTTAGCAATGCTGTGTAGCACATGACGGCCACTTACAAAGATTCTTTTCAGTGTGCAGTTTTGAAAAATGGCGGCACTTGACGCTAAAGGGATTCTGGAAGACGCCCCTTTATTTTGACACGAATCTTCTGCAGTTAATTTGCGTCTTCCGTCTTCTTCGGCAGTTGGCCACAAAATGCCTGATTGTGCGTTAATCGTGTTTTAAAGGTTTGTCCGTTTTGATTATTTTGCATTCCTTTCACAGGCAGTTTGCTATCTTTTGTCTCGCTTTGTACATGGTTCTTTTTTTGGTCCATTTTAATAGTAATAACAGTTGGCTCCCTATGGGGAAGTGCCACCGGTTTCCCGTTTAACCCTAAACAGGGAGTGCTAATACAAAATACTGATCCTGATGTATTTTTAAACAGTGAAATCTTAATTGGAGATTAATCTGGACTGAAAATATCGGTCTGAAGAGAAGATACAAGTAAAATACACACCTAGCTAATAAGCCTGCATGCAGTGTATGTCAGGAAAAATATGCGTATGACAAGTAAAGTTGGCAGCTAATGAAAAAAGATTATCAGAGTGGAGGATGGGAATCGTAAAAAAGTTCCTGAACTCTCACTGGTTACCAGTTTGACAGGAAACTAGTCTGGAATGCAGTTAAGGTGGAATAATAATGTAATTCTTTAGACTTCATTCTGACTTTATCTGTTAACTATTTACAGGTTCGACTTAGTAGAAATGTACACAGTCATCTATTTAGGGGTGATACATTTATGAAAAATAAACATGAACACTTAAACATGCACAATTCCAACACTGCATATATTTTTAAAGTAACGAGACAGCTGTTAGCTAAAACGGTGTCCGTAATATAATATATTTTGCCAGGTCGTACATAGACTGAAATTAAAGTGGCATAATTTTTTGTTGTTCATCAGGAGGAAAAAACTGGAGAGAAAGCAGGGGAGGCAAAAGCAGTCAAGCTGTACGCTCAGATTCCGCCCATCGAGAAGATGGACGCCTCCTTGTCCAGCCTCATCAACTGCGAGTGAGTGCCGTGGAATATCGCCACTGCGAATTCTGGGCCCATTGGATGTGGAACTGAATTACATTTTTTTTGTTTTATGCAATGATGAGCGGCAGCTGCTGTGAGCCCTTGTGAATTTACTCCCCCATTCCTGAACTCCTCCTCATTTGTCTGTGTGCCCCCGTCCAGGAGATTGTCCTTATCTACTAACTGCATTGAGAAAATTGCCAACTTGAACGGCCTGAGTGAGTATGAGCTGGAGATAAATGTGTCCGTGAATGTGTCATCTGGAATATGCTGCTTTTTGTCAGTGTCTAAAAGCGTAAATACCTTGAACTAAAACGCAGGGAAGGTTTTGTAGAACTTAAATATATATTTCTCATTTTAGAAAATCTAAGAATATTGTCTTTGGGACGAAACAATATAAAGAACCTTAATGGACTGGTAAGCTGTCCGATCCCTAGGGGTGCTGGGATTCATTTATGAGAAATGCACAGTAACAAGAGAAGCTTTTGCTGTCTCTCTGTGCAGGAAGCGGTGGGAGATAGTTTGGAGGAACTCTGGATATCCTACAATCTTATTGAGAAGATGAAGGGGATTCATGTTATGAAGAAGCTAAAAGTTCTGTACATGTCCAACAACCTCGTAAAGGAGTGGGGTGAGAGCAGCATGGAGTACAGTCTGAACACGGGGAACTCGGCTCCGTGGTTCCGTCGTCGTGTGAGCATCACAGAGTGCACTTCCACAAATCTAGATGGTCTAGCCTACTACACACCTATATGGTATAGCGGGAATCATGATAAAAAGTACAGACTTGCACTTGCATACACCAGCACCAAGGTAATTATCATCATGACATGTTATGAACTAAACATATACTTCTACATGACAGGCAGCACCGTAGGTTTGTTGACACCAGCATCAGCACAAACACGCGCGTTACACTGTGACGTCACTATGGCTACGACGTCACTAGGCGAACGGAGATTTTCAACTCCATTATAATCTTGAGGAAGGGACAGGCACAGTATATGTGGACTGTTATTAACCAAAAGGTTGCTACGCGGCACATAATTGTGCTAGAAACATAGTATGATATGGGAGCCCTATATTTTTGTGACCATATTTATGTTGTTGCAGCTGAGTATGTTAAACTAGCAGACCTTCCTGCACTGGTTGATCTGGTATTTGTGGGAAACCCACTCGAGGAGAAGTATTCTGCTGAAGGAAATTGGATTGAGGAAGCCACCAAACGGCTCCCTAAGCTGAAGAAACTCGATGGTGAGAATGGTCGTATTTCCTTTCTACAATTGATAATGGAACAATATTTAATCTGATTGTAATTATGAAACTTCATCTATGTATTTCCTAACCTGTTAATTGTGGATATGCTGCCTGTGGGTATGGACTTGCTGTTAAATTGGAAGCTATTTATCAGCTGAAGTAGTTTCAAGCCTGTTTTGTTTCATTTCATATTTTAGGGAACCCTGTGATCAAGCAAGATGAGGAGGATGGAGAAGGAGACGGTTAACATCACCCATATAACCTTTTTATGACGTGTTTACTGTTAGGGTTTCATTTAACAGTCTAGTACCAATACATTTTCAGTAATTACTAATTAAGTTAAAGCAGCTACAATGTTTACTTCTGAAAGTGTCTAGGAAAAATCTGGTTCAGTGGTTTTATACTGTGTCAATGATTTTTGAAAAGCACATTGGTACTTCTAAATGTTTTCACTTTCTTAAATTTATGCAATGGATATGTTTAATAAACTAGATAGGTGTATTATTATAATTTGTTGTTAAAATGACTGAAATATGTGTGAATAGAGAACTGTAGACCTCAAAACCCTGACTAATACAGGGTTTCTAAGTAGAGATGCACAAGTTTTCCTCAAATCAGCCTTGTTAACTGGCTTGATTTTAGTTTTTTTTCCTTTGAAGGATAAACACAAACATGCACTATTAGCGACCATGTAGCACTGACTGCATTTAACTTTGGATAAAGTTGTTACCATATTCTTAGCTCTCATGCAGTGCTAGTTGACACCATACTTAACTGGTATTTACAATGGTGTTGATTTTGTCAGGGCATTTTACGCTGTTTTATATGTAAAACACTACAGATGGGTTGGATAAAAATAAAAATAGATATATAACATGGATTTAAATTTTACCAAATTATATTTGTAAAGTGATTTTTATCTGTGCTTAAATTATGCATATTTGTATAAATTATTATACATTTTAGTTGATGACATCCACAGTTCCAGATATCTGATGTGTCCTGTAATGTATGTTTCCATTAAATTGATGTTTAAATATGTTTAATGGTTTGATTCTTTTCTTATTTTCGTTATTTGCCCATCTTGTTGTATTTACACACATTACATTCGCCACATTATTTGTACATGTATGCTGCCACATTTTCCAAGTGAAGTCCATGCGTATATCGCCCAGCCATATAGCCAGTAAAGGGGATTGGTGGGGGTGTGATGCTGGAGTTAATAGCCGACAGCACAGGACACCATACTCTACGGGCAATACAAGTACGACAAATACTTTAAGTACATGTCTTTGCATTGCGGGAGGAAAAATTAACACCCGAAAGAAATATGGCAGCTCCGCACACAGACAAGAAACAGGATCCGAATCTCGCCCATAAAAGTGTAAGGAGACGGCGATACACACCAAAACACTGTTATTAGATGGCGTGCAGCTATTGGCTGCCATGGGAGGGCGCTGTGATACGTAAAGACAGTATTGCGTTCACTTCCGCCCTCGTGCGCGGTCACATGCGGAAATACTGTCCGTGACGCAGTCTCCATGACGACACACGCTGTGTTTATCTGCCGGGAAAGTTGAATTACATTACGTTAGCTTGCCAGCAAAATATGCGCAAGAATGCAACGGGATAAAAGTTTGAAGGTTAAGGAGGTGATCGAATCTCTTTGTAAACTTCTGTGTGCGCTGGGAGTTCAGTCTGTCCCTGGAGCAGAGACCTTCAGGCGGGCTAAATTCAACAAGCCGGATGCGGTAAGAGCTCAGCCAGTTCGACCGTTGTTCAGCCGCCGTCATGGTTGTAAATAAGTGCAGTTAGAACCGCATAAATCCATATGTTGCACTTAACAGGTGTCTAGTTAGTAGCCGGCTCCTCATCTACTTATTTATTTTATCATACATTAACGCTAACGGGCTAACTATACGCTGTATATGTCTCTCTGAGCGTAAATATACGACATCAAGTAAATAATACAAAAATAACAGCAGCTCGTAACTTTAATAACTTTAATTCTGGGTCTACCTAATAATCCATTGATAATTTGCCATTTTCGCATTGCGTCTTGTGTTTCTGTTATAGGTGCCGGAGATGTGGCAGCTGCTGTACAGTATTTATGTGAAGGCTTTTGCAGTTGACTGCGAACTCCAGGTTCCACATAAGCCTAATCTAGGTTGTTATTAAAATTTCTTTCTTTCTTTATCATCATCATCATCATCATCACCATAATAATAATAATTATTATTATTATAATTATTATTAGTAGTAGTTTAGTATTTCCCTAGTAGCAGTGGTAGCAGTTTAGTATACTTTTATTCCTACGGTAAATAATATTGGCTTGTGTACTCCAGCTGCTCAGGTGAGCCTCGTGAGGAGCATGCTGGTGCATTATGGGTATGGAGCCCAGTGGCTGTGTGGAGACAGGAGCCAGTGGGACGGAGTTGGAAGCCGTGAGCTGTTGCTTGCCTTCGGGTGGCTGCTGTCCACAGGAAGCCTGCTGGAGAGCCTTCTGTGGGCGGCAGCCCAGGGCCCAGATCTCCTGCCAGGGGTGACCAGAGTAAGTGCCTTACACTGGACTTTATCTTTGCATCCGCGATTTGCTTAAAATTTGAAAGAACAGAAGTGTAATAGCGTTGTGTTTAGTAGCATTACTAAATTTGAACTCTGTATCTGTCGAGAGAACTGTCTGAAAAATACAAGACCTGGACTGCGATTGTTCATTTTTTTTCACTCTTATTATTCAGTGAGCATATATTCTACATCCTAGCCTGCCTGATTAAAGGCCATATTACCAGAGTTGCCAATTCTCACACATCTGATGTGACACTCACGCTCTCTGACGCTCACACAAGAAATGTTACAGCAAATGTATATTGTTCGAATATAAATCTAAAATTAGCTACATAAAAAGCTTGCTGGTAGTTTGCAAACCCTGAAGTCTATTTACAGGGTAATAAAACTTATCCATACATCAAAAATGCATATGTATGTGTGTGCAGATTTATCTCAAATTAAAAATCTTACGCCAGCCAGGTAACTAGAGTTGACAACCCTGGGTAACTGTAAGACATAAATACCCTCCTTGTTAAATGTAGAAAAGCTGTTGTAAACTGGAGAGTTAGTGCACTTTTATTATGTTTTTTTTTTATGGATATTTTTGGAAATATCCATCCCTCATTCAGTTTGCTTATCTGGTACCTGGTCATATGATGGGGGCACCTACTCTTGGCACCAGAGGGCACACAGTAGATGAACCCTGTGGGCTGGATGCCAGTCCCCTCTCAGTACACACACCTTATAGGCACCAGTTGAACAGTCCCTGGGTGGCAGGAGGAGACTGCCATACCTACCATTGTGGCCAAAACTTTAGGCGTCTCTCCACTACTTTCGGAAAATGCACCACTTCTCCCAGATAACTGTTGCGATTACTGATGATTTGATGTTCATGCATCTATTTTCTTTTTGTATGCATTGGAATAACATAAAAAGGCAGAGAAAAAACAAAATCTGACATCATTCCACAAAGAACTCCAGAAATGGACTGGGCAAAGTTGACACCTTTTCAAAAGTACATGAAATGATTGGATTTCATTCATGTGATGCTCGTTTAATTTGATTGAATATACATACAGATCGGAGTAAACCTGCAACCCCCCCCAGCCCTGGAGGTGTGAATCAGCCACTTAAGCAGTGCGTCGCCTAATTATAGAAATAGTTTTGTTCCAGTTAGATATAATTGCTGTTTTAAATGGATATCCCACAAGTTGTACTTGGAGCAAATTTGGATAACCTTTTAGGAGTTGTTCTGATATTGGGCATTTTTGTGCGGTAAGATGGTAGTTATCATGAAAGCCTGCATACACTATGGCTTACTGACATGGAGAATTTACCCATAACCCCCCTAAAGCAGTGTTGGCTGCTGCAGCTGGTGCCCGTCTTTCAGCTCTGAAGCCACCAGGTGTCATCGCTGTGCTTCTGGTTCTCTCCGGTTCTCTGTTACTTACTGCCTGCCTGGAGGTTTCTGTACGGGCGCCTTGCGGGGGGGGAATGAGAAGTCATTAAGGCGAGGCAGTCAGGGTCAGGGTCAACTTCTTGAAAAGAAAATAAATACATACATACATGTATACACACACATACATACATCCGTTTATTTTTTTATTCATTAATAATGATTGCTTAAAGGGAAAAAAAAAACACATCAGCCAATCACTGTGAGATGTACTTCGTTTACAGGAAGGACAACCCTGAGGTTCCAGCCTAGTGAAGTGAGTGCAAGCAGGGGTTGGAAGGGTCTGGAGTTTCTAGGGATTCTTTAGATCCCATTGAGCAGATAACACTGAGCTTATCCCACGAATGTGCTTGTGTGTCTCTTCTGAAGGCCCTTTGGGACTAATAAATGAGAACAAACATGGGAAAATTTTCAAGGACTTCACCCAGTTAAAATGGAGGACGATTGTTACAAATCAACGATTTCAATTTGAAAAAGTGTTTAAAATGATTCGATGTAAGGCCATATACTTCGAATGGATGCCGGCTCCCATTGGCTGTGTAAAGCAGATAAGGCTGGGTTTGTTTCAGATGTTTTTCACAGTACCCGGCAGTTCCGATGCCCCCGTTACCCCGAAAGGAGGAGAGCCCCCCCTAGAGGCAGAGGAGTGGGAGCGCGCTCTGAGAAGGCTGCAGTGGCAGCACGGCAAGCTGACCTTCATGAGACGCGGCCTTCTGGCTGCACAAGAGGAGAGAGCCAGGCTCCTGCACCAGGCACGTCAGCGTGACCCGAGTCTCCGTCTGCGACGCCATCCAGTGGGATGACTGGAACTCTGCTGCTGTCGTAGGTCCTGCAGTCCGCCAGGTGCACCGGCGACTCTCAGCACTGCGATGCGAAGACCCGCCCGGGCACAGCTGTCGCGGGGCGTGGCAAGGTACCACGGCACTGAACACCCAGCTGAACACCAGAGCTCAGGGGGGCCCCACAATACAGCGATACATTCTGTGGTTTCTGTAGGACTTTCCAAGCATCGCTCATCCGCCAGAGTTCTAACCGAACCACTTTTTAAATCTAAAAGATGTACTTGGCTTTACCAATTCTAGTAGTGGAATTAGCAGTTCAGATTGGGTTTCTTTATTTTTCTTTTTCTGGAGTAGTAGTGTTACGAGGTACGCTAAGAAAGCTCGTTTAAAGTGGCACCATTCATCTTTTTCATCTTTGTCAAGGTTAGATTTTATTTTTGTGCTCCTTTTATAGACTAACTGTTTATGAGCTTTTTCAGGCTTTTTGTCAGCTTGATAAAGCCTGTGTCATACTGATCATAATGGGAGGGGCAAGAGTGACAGATAGAGTGGGAGCTTTGACAGCTGGAGCGATAAATCTTTGACACTGACGGCCGGTATTTTTATGGAATGGTCAGCGATCTGAAAACGTAATTTTTTTTTTGTTCATATTGGCTTATTTATGTCATTTATAACTTTGTACTTTATATAAATCCAGTACAGCAAAGTAGCCTGCTGAGCATTTGTCACTTTGTCACAAAGGATCGAGAGGAAGATGAGAAATTCTGCTGTGATTGTAGGAGCTGGAGAGGTTGCAGACAGGAACCCGTGTTCTGGAGAGATACCTGGACTGGAAGCTCTTAGAAGGCCTGTTCTGGAGTTGGATGGTATGTCCTTCCCTGATTCCTCTCCAGTATTGTTCAGTCAATTCTCTACCCCAATCATGTTTGATTGCCATTTGATTCCCTAGAGCCTGAATGAGTTGTGAAGTTTAAGACTCCAAAACAGTCCCTCATTTTCCTGCTTTGAACAACCTTGGCACTTTAAAGTCTTATTAAACCTTAATAAATCTTTTTAAAAGATCAGAAGCTGTACAGCATCTTTTGATGTTGGTTCTGTGCATACCTCTGTTGTTTAAATTGTGTTGAGGATTGATATTATGTGGCATAAAAACACCACTGACCTATGTCTTCAAAGGTGATTTTGTTGTTGGTTTCTGGCTTTCATCGAATATGAATTCTGAATGCAAAGCGACGCCCGTAATTTGGCTACGGCTCTTCTCTGCTCAGCGAGCTGTTTGGGTTGGAATCGCTGCTGCTAGTTAACATGCAAGGGGGGGGCTGGCATGCGTCCATCCATCCTTATTGTTCTCTCTCTGACCCTCTCTCATTATCCAGTGCTTTTCATTAGTGAAAGATCCAGGCATATACATTTAACGATGATTGATAATTACATAAGATGTCTAAAACTGTTAAAAAAAAAAAATGAAGCCCCCCCCCCCCCCCAATGTTTGTCAAGAAACCTTAAAGAAATCCAAGGATATGTATGAAATGTGCTTGGGGAATATTTATTTACACATTTATTTATTTTAATCAATTTAATTCTATTTGTACATTGTCATTCCCTTATAAAGGGACTTGAGGACAGGAAGTCAGTCCTTTGAAACATTGCGGGCGTCGCTCATCCGCTTCATACTGAGTCATTAACTCGCACCTACTTGGTATTAAGCGTCTCTGCCTGTGATTTAGCGCCTTTTCCTCCTCACTCCCCAGGGCAGCGTGATTGATGCCCAGCTGGCCGGTCCCCCCCCCCCTGTCCCAGAGGAGGCCCCCACCACCGAGCCGAAGACCTTGGCCAGCGGCGGGGGCCGCCGGCAAGTGGGGGGGCCCAAGGGAGACGCGGAGCGCCTCTCGGCGACGCTGCGCTCGCTGCTGTCGGAGATTAGGGGCATGTGGGCGGAGCGAGCGAGCAGAGTAAGTGCCTGGGGGACAACTTTGGTGTATCGAGTTAATGTGAAAGTGCATCCTGCATTCGGGCTAATGACATCTAAGTGGTCTGGATTCTTTGGGCTCTCGGGGTCACTAAAGACCAAACAGAGGTCTTGTTGTTGCCACTTGCTGGACCATTTTATGCGACGTGTTGAAACTGTGCTTATCTGAATAGTTTTTTTTTACTGAGAACAGAGGATACGAAAGCTGACCCTAATTTGTGATGTGTGCAGATTTTCCTGTCAAGTCTTAACACTGAGAAAAACAGCTCAGTTGGTCCAATTACTGTAATAATCACTTGAGTCCAATGACTAAGCAGAGCATATTTAAAAAATTGCATGCGCTTTGGCCCATAAGAAATAGAGTTCACAGCCACTGGCTTAAAATGTCCGTTCTGTCACTGTTTTGAAAGCCCACCACTAAAATTAGGCATAACTATAATGGTGATTCTTCTGATTTTATCTAATTCATTTTATTTTATTTCATTCATTTTTTTTTTTCCACAAAACAAACTTTTATCAAGAATAACAGAATCCCAGATGGACATTACAGTGGGTCCAGGAAACACTGGGTGAGGGAATAGGTACAGAAGGTGACTTTTTACTAGTTTGAAATGGTTATGTACGTGTTTTAAGATCCCTTCTCTTGAAAGTTGAAAGCCTTTATTGTCATTGTAAAAAAATTGCAATGAAATTCGGAGTTGCTGCTGCTGCTGGGTACTTTTCATAAATGCAGATGACACGCAATGTATGGAAAATGAACAGCATCACTGAACAATGAAAGACTAATATGAAAACCAGATTGAATGGCACTCCTACACATTGCACAGGCACAAAACAAACTAATATATTTTATAAAATATGTAAAAAATATATATTTAAAAAAAAGATAAGATGAAATGAAGCCAGTAATAAAAAAATGCAGTTCCACTCTGGGTACGACCCATGAGCATCAGCAGAACGTACGTATGTAATCGTATGGCAGAGAACCCGACTTGTTTATAATGCCTGTCTGTGTTCGGTGTAGCGATGGCCTTCGGAAAGAAACTGTTTGAATCTGTTGGTGCCGAATCTGCCAGTGTCTGGAAAACCAGCAGCAGTCCAGTCAGCCTGTGACGTCACCTTCTGTGACGTGACATTACATGGCGGATCTTGCAACTTAATTTTGAGTTAATTGACGGCCATCATTAGAGGAATGTCCCCAGTTATTGTGCCTAAATTTGACAAAACGTTTCAGCAGTAAAGCTGAACAATGGGATTTTTTTGTATCTCTTGCTGTGATGCCAACACGTTACAATCGAATGGTTGCAGGTTCGAATCCCCCACCAACAAGTCACCACTCAGGTACCCCGAGCAAGGTACCGCCCCCAAGCACTGCTCCCCGGGCGCTGAATTAGCTGCCCCCTGCTATGTCACGTTGTCACATATGGGTTAAATGCAGAGGACACGTTTCGTTGTTGCGCACTGTGTGCTGTGGTGTGTTTACAATGAGCACTGATCGCTTAATTCTAATTCTACATTGAATTCTTCCTGCTGCCTGTTTCCTGTGACAGGAGAGGCTGGGGGATGTTGCTGGGGTCCCCCCTTTAGAGCAGGCTGAGATCCAGGAGAGAGTGAGAGCCAGACTCCGGGATCTAGCAGAGATCTCCGCTCCCATGGAGTCGGCGGAGAGCTACAGGCCGCGTCTGCGGGGGCCGTCGCACTCCGAGCCCGACGCCGGATCGCGTCGCAGGAGGTGCCGGGGGGGTGCCCTGGCTTCTGAGCTCATCGAGGAGCTGCGAGAGAAAGAGGCCGCGTTACTGCGTGAGCTGGGCCGACTGCGGCGGGGGGACAGGGGGGAGGTACTGGAGCGGGCCAGCAAACTGGAGGGCGTGGTGCTAATCCCCCCCCTGAAGAGATGACACCTTCTCATCACGCGGCTCCGACAGACATTAACATCTCAGTCCTGCAGTCAACACTCATCCCTTCGCCACAGCGGAGATCCAAAGGAGCAACATTAGCTTTGCCAAAGAGAAAGAATGACAACATATCTAATGTAGTTTTTTTTTGTTTATTTTATTCTATTGACTTCCATACTAAAACGAGCAGAGCTTTCAAGCTAAATTTCCCAGTAGGTTAAGGTTTCTCATACCTGTTTTAACTCCTGTTTATGAAGCCCTCAGTCTAGTTAGGTAAAGTTGGTCATCCACTCAATATTTAATGCAATTAATTGGACAGCCATCATCATTATTGCCCTGTGTTGGATCGGCGCCCCGTCCAGGGTTCTTTTCTGCCTCACGCCCATGGTCTCCGGAATGGGCTCTGGACCCCCCCACGACCCTGAACAGGACGAGCGGCTGCAGTACGTGGGAAATGGACCTTTATCGTTATTGTACATCTCGAAAAGAAAATCTGCTTTGCAACAGAAGCCATATTTGTTTTTTAGAAAAAAGTATATGTAGATTTAAGTATTCCGCTATGCAGGACTTCAACTTGCAGATTTTAAAAATGCCCATGAGGGATACCACTGGGGCATGTCGCTTCAGACAGAGCATCTGCTGAATAAAATGTCAAAGGAAGTCGCCCTTATTAATTTTAGAGCTAAACAAGTGTGTGTCTGTATACATACATATATTTTTATTGTGTGTGTGTGTAGGGGTATTATATTGATATATTTTCATATGAGATATATGATGAAACAATTTAATTTATGTTAATATAGTTTATGTTACTTTAAAATTATGGAGCTGCCAGTTTGCTTATTTTTCTTCTGTCTGTCTCTCTGCACCCTGTCCCACCCCTCCCCCTCTCTCTGTCTGTCTCTCTGCACCCTGCACCCCCCCTCTCTCTCTGTCTGTCTCTCTGCACCCCGCCCCCCCCCCCCCCCCCCCCCCCCCTCCCCCCTCCCCCCGCCCCCCCCCCCCCCCCCGCGGCCCATCTCCGCGCCAC
>JAABNY020000025.1:10961667-10976386 GCA_015164015.2 Brevimyrus niger | reverse complement strand
TTCAATTCAATTCATTTTTATTTATATAGCGCTTTTAACAATGGACATTGTCCCAAAGCAGCTTCACAAAAAAAAAAAGAAAGTTTTTATACAATAATAAATAATAAATTGTGTATGTGTGCGAGAGATGCGTCTAGACAGTCATTAGGTAAAGCAATTGTCTCTGTTGAGCAAGCCGAGGGTGACAGCGGCAAGGAAAAACTCGCTAAGAGGCAAACTAGGAAGAAACCTTGAGAGGAACCAGACTCAACAGGGAACCCATCCTCATTTGGGTGCTAACAGATCGGGGTGATATTATGTAAATCATGAATTCCATATGTTAGTTTATAGTTTTGATGGCTATGGTTATTCTACAATGTACAGAACAGTAAAAATGACCCTTTCTAAGACTAGGTGTGTCCAAACTTATGATTGGTTCTCTGTGCATGTGATAAATAAATAAATAAAATGTAAATAATTTAAAACACATGCTGACTGGTCAGTCATTAAATGAAAGCCTTCAGTCTCAAGCAAAGAGGACAGGATTTCTCCCTTAATCCTATGAACTTTTGAGTTTTTAAGCAGGTAGATGACTTTTCCAGCAAGGAGTTGTGGTTAAAAGAATTAAGCCTGGTTTTTATATCCTTAAACATGGTGGTTAACCTGATTCCCTTCATTGCGTCAGAGTGACAGAGTGACACCTGCTCGCAATAATGGATGAATTGTAAGGCTTCAAACTGCATGTCTCTCAGGATAGAGACATGAGCCAAAGAACTACCTTTAATGAATTAAGTTAACAAAAACAAGCCCTTGGCCTGTTTCTGCTGTGACTGCTATAGCGATTGCACTCATAGCGAAGAGCTTCTTATTGCACTTGCCAGGTGAACATGATTGCCATATTTATAATTTCAATCCTTTACTCACTGGCCAAGTTTTCTCTAGACCTTTGCTTGTTTTTTTACAACTTAACAGCTGATGTGACAATCACCACCTTGAAAATAATATAAAATAGTCTAAGTCTTATTGCTGCAGTTGCCTGGATGCTTCCAGGGAAGGAGATTTAAAGCATTAGAGGTTTGTGCTGAAAACATGACTTAGATTATATGGGGTGACTGGATGGACCTGAGTCCAACCTTTTCATCACAAGTGCTGCTCTTTGATCAGGATGCTACTTGCTGGCATTTTATATGAAAGTCGGCATTTTCTTATACCTTCCACAAGATAAAAATGTTTTACCTTGACCTGAGAAGCATTTTTGAGACTGTCAGTACCTGAGAAAGCTGTTTCTTCCAGTGGAAGGTCCGTGGTCTCTTTGCCTGACTCCTCCTAGTTGTGCCTGTGTCCTCAGCAGAATCAGAAAGGAGTTTCAGCAGCTTCCGGAGGCTGAAAACATGGGCTATGCAGCACGATGACCCAAACGCACCTCAACAGTGTTGCTGTGAGCCATGTACATAAAGACAAGCTGCACAGGGTAAACAGAAAAAAGGTGGCTGAGCAGTTTGTCTCTTGTAAGGAGAGCAGAAAGAGCACTTTTGGTTCTTTTAAATGAGAGATATAGTTGGTCATATATTATTTGGTCAGTTGTTGTTGTTGCTTGCATTTATATATGGGCATAGTTGTTTATATTTCTGTTCTGAATGTACAGTATGTTGTTTGTATGAAATGTTGTCTGTATATTTGGATTAACAAAATAATTTCTCCCTGAGATTATTAAAGCATTTCTGATTCGAAATCTTTAGCAAGTGTAGCGAGTGTGTTCTGAGTGTGTTTTTAGTATTACTCTAGTATCACTATCACTCGTTTAAATTAAAAGCTTTTTATATCTTGTATGTTAATACCTTTTGTACCCTTCTGTCATTGTATTCATCATTTTTATTGTTAACAAACAAACCACATTCATCCCCCACACTTTTGAAAAGCTTGCTACGCCCCTGTCTTCCACATGGTTTTATTACTGTATATTGTAAATTGATTTGTCACATGTAGATTGATTTGTAGGTTGATTTGTCACATGTAGGTTGATTTGTCAGGTGTAGATTGATTTGTAAGTTGATTTGTCACATGTAGATTGATTTGTCGGTTGATTTGTCAGGTGTCCATAAGAATGCATCAGCTTTTGCGCTAATAATTACTTAAATATAAATAAAGGGGGAGCACTCCAAAAGTTTATGAATCATTTTTCTCTACTGATTCTGCTAAAACAACAAATACTGTTAAGTACTCAGAGACAGTGCTACTTAGATAACTTCAGGAAGACTAGAAATTACTGACTATCACAAAGACATTGTTCCATCGAGAGGCGTTTCACGGGCCCGGCGGTGCTACTTTAGCAAGATTATGCAGAGTCAGTAAATGTGCAATGAGTGTATATTGATCTATTCGATCTATATGCTCCTTACTTGCTCTGGTGCAGCTAATCAGGGCCCCCGGTTTTGCAATTTTTAATTAAAGTCCTGTTCTAATCCTTCCCATCTCCCTGAAGGCTTTACGGCTTAACCCTCGCAGGAGGGGCGGGATTGAGATCGTCTGATCATCAGGCTGACAGCGTACCCTCCTGTTCCAGCCGTGCACAAGGACCCCGACCTTGAGTCAAGCCGCGGCACTTTGTAACTCAGTATTGCTCGATCCAAAAGCACATTCATCACAATTAACGTGGAGCCCAGGACCAAAATGACAATTTCGCACAAGTGAAGGGGTGGCAAACTCGATTGCTGGCACAGCGAGCGCATCACATTTCTGCACCAATGTTCTTCCTCGGTTACTTATCACTTGTATTTTTAGATAAAAATATAGACAAAGTTTGTAACTGGAATTCACATAATTTGCATAGGAAATGCATGCTGTGCCCAGCTTGGCGCCTCAGAGGGCGGGCCTTGTTACCTCAAACCTGTAGGGCTGCGGGTTTGAATCCTTCCCGGGTCTCTTGCTGTTCTGCTTGCATTACCCAGTGCTGGAAAAGCGGCTGCAAGATAGACGGATATTTTTGTGCCAGGAAAAGGAATTTAGTTAAAAGAGAAATATACCACAGTAAAAAACCAGTAAACATAATTATTACATTTGGCGTAGAAGGTGACAGGGCAGGAGACGGGTACCTTGTTAAACATCCTTACCAGCACAAGTTCATCTGTCACTTATTCCCTTATTAATTGCTAGAACAAGAAAAACATCTCTAAAGCAATATAAATTTTATAATGATGTTATTATACCCAGAATACATTGCACTTATATATAGTAGCATACGTATAGTGTGCATGTTTAAAATAAAAATGAGTAACAGTTTATGTAAGATGTGCCCCAGGCCAAAGCTGAGGGAGCCACGTGGCACAGGGACTGGAATACAGGCTTTACTTCGGTAGAGGATTGAAAATGGTGTAGGGTGTGGTTTGAAGGAGGAAGTGCTTCTCCTCTAGGTTATATTGGAGGATGAGGGAACTCCACTTGATTTCTAATCGCTCCCTGTCAGTGGTACTGGTCTTAGTCTCTCCAGCTGATAGCTTCTGGCAGTCGGATACTCTTTTCCATCCACCTCCTGCACCAGAACCACCCCCAACTCCCTGTCTGGCCCGTAAGTATAAAACAGAGGGCAGGGAAAAGTCAAGGGGACACCAACAGGGAACCTTAATGGCTCAGTAGGGCGCTTGGCATGGCTCTGTCTAATGAACAGCGTTCGGAAGGTGGGCAGACTGCAGTTTTATCGATCTCTAGCTGCACATGTATGACCCCAAGTGGAAGCACACATCGCAAACAGTTTTCTATCCAACTATGCACTTTGCAGGATTAGTGGTTCGACCCACCTCCCACAGTGACCGCAGCACTGCACTCAGGTGGCTCATGGGGGTTTTACTTGCACAAAAATATCCTGAGGGCAGAAGGAAAAAAATGATTGGTTCAGAGAGATAACCAATCAGATTGTAGAGGAGGTGGGCCTAAGTAAGTGAAGGAGGCGGGTCCAAAACATCTGATTGGTCGGGCCCAGCTCCTCTAGTTGCTTAGACCCACCTCCTCTACAATATGATTGGTTATCTTTGTAAACCAGTCATTTTTTCTTCTACTCTGAGAAAAATTCCCACGCACGCCCAGATGCTGCAGATTCGATGGCTAATCAGTGCGGCGTAGTACATGGTGCACCATGTAGCCCTAAAGAATGAATACAAACTAGAGAAACCCGAAGTCAAATTCAGTGTGCAATATATAGAGTATAGTTCGTGCTCTCAAGTTACTAATTTGTGCGCTCTAATTAATCACCAAGTCGGAGAGCACAGATTAGTAACTCAAGAGCACGGATTAGTAACTTGAGGGCATGAATTATTATCTTGAGAGCACAAATTATAACTCAAGCCTATGGATTAGTAACTGGAGAGTACAAATAATTAACTCAAGAGCACAAATTACTATTGTTTTGAGAATATTTTTTCTACCATGACACCGGAGGGGCTCCGTAAAAATTCACCATCAGGGATTATAGATCGCTGCCTGTTTATGAACTACATACAAGATACACACAGGAATTTCCAATGCTGGGGTGCAGGGACAGATGAAATTTTTAAATGGTGAAATGATTCCTTAGAAACCTTGACAGTTCCAAGTTTTTGACGTTTTAGGCAGCAGTCAAAGTAAGACGATGAGCAGGGTGAAAAATTCAAATATATTATTATGAATGAGTTAGAGAGATGTCTCATCAAGCATGACAGAAGAATTTAGAATTTAGTTTCCAACATAGAAATGACAACGTTTTCCTTGGTGTGTCTGCAATGCTGCCCATTGAGCCAGCAGCCTCTTTCCTCTTGAGCTGTGGCTTCCGAATGTGTTTTGATTGTCTTTCTTATTCTTACACCCTAGTGTGGTTGGTAAATGGGATGGGAGGAGAACTGGGGCCGGACACCTATGGGCCTTTGGTTTGATTTGTGCCCTTGGTTGTGTTTATAAGGAATTGGCATGATTTTCCAGTGCCTGTGCAGGTTTCCTTTGTATTATCTGGTTCCTCTCTCCTTATTGTATTGGCTCCATGCTTTACTGTGACGCTGTTATGGAAACCAGATGGATGGATGGATTGAAGGGTGTATGGATGGATGAACTTTTGTGTTTGTCTGTCTCTGTGGTTTTAGATTGCTAATATAATTCATAGAATTGAAAAACATAACCAAGCTATAAAGTATTGGCAGAAATTCAGCCCCATTAATGGTACCAACAGCCCTCATTTTTCTCCTGGATTCTCATAAGGCAAACATTCTCTGTTGTATGTTAGTCCCTATTTCCTGAGCTGTAACAAAAGAACAAAGAGAAAGAGAAATATTTCATATTCACAAGAAAAATACAGGCACAGTCACATATCATTTTACACATTCAATTCCTGCGCCTTCCCTTATCTTTGAGGTACTATCCATCCATGTTTTGTCTCATTGTCCAAAAATATAGTCTGAAATCCTTTGATATCTGCTCTAAATGGCTCAATCCATCTGTCAAAATGTACAACTGTTGGAAAAGCCATTTCAGGCTAGTTATTATGTAAACAACATTGTTTCCACAATCACCACTTCACATTTTTTGGTGGTGCATAAGCCAAAAATATATAAACAACTCTGAAAATTATTGGGAATACATGAAAGGGGTTAGGGTGGAAGATTCCAGAGAATGTAAAAACTTGCAAATAGTACTTGGGCCCATTATTAAAAATGCTAAATTAACGGCACTGAAAAATGTAAAAGTAAACATGCGAGTGAGGCTGGTAGCTGAAACAAAAGTGCGGTACATAAGCGCGGTACGTAATACCGGTACGTAAGCGAGGTACGTAGGCGCGGTATATTAGCAAGGTACCTAAGGGTGGTATGTAAATGAGGTAAGCGGTAAGTAAGCGAAGTACCTAAGAGCGGTATCTAAGAGCAATACCTAAATGAGGTACGTAAGTGAGGTACGTAAGCGCGGTATGTCCACGCCAAGATGCGTAGATCCCTCACTTTTTATTTTTACTTTTTTACAAAAAAAAATGAACACATATTAAATATCAGTAATATTTATATATGATTTTATGTATCATCCAAACATATTCCCATTTAATTGTTTACAGCTATCTCAGCAATAACTAAAACCAAGAATGTCAAACTTGCAAATCTAGAGGGACATCTGTATATCGTAAATATTCATTGATTTTCTGGTCATTAATTAATTCTGAGAAGGAGGTAAAGCCAAATCATATAAGTATGAAGCCATTTCAGTCAATTTTCCATTGATCAATATTCAGTATGAGCTGGAAAAAAATTTAAATGAAAAAAAAATCCTGTCATACACACGATGTAAAATTGTCTAAAGTACTAATGTTATCGAACCTGTGCATCATATGAAGTCAGCATTTACATTTGTTGCATTTGATGGAGGTCTACATCTCAGAGGGTTGTCGATTTGTGCCTGTGTCTGAGGGGTTGTGGGTTCAAATCATTTGCTGGCTGAGTATAATCAAATCACATTTGTGCCCTTGAGCGAGGCCCTTAAACTCAGCAGCTGTATGTATTCCAGCTGATGGGTCTCCCTAACCCTAATCCTAACCCTAACCCTAATCCTAACCCTAATCCTAACCCCACACTCCCAACTCTTGTAAGTTGCCTTGGACAAAAGCATCTGCTAAATAAATGTACATAATGTAGCGGTTAGACGTGCCATTGATCAAAGTTTATGCAGTGCAACCATAAAGAAATTAACATACACAATGATCAGGTTAACGTAATCAACAAACTGACCTTGATCATTATAACTGCGACTTTAATATGAATGTGTATCATGCTCAAGTTTAGGTTTGAATAAGTATAAATATTATTTAAAAGTTATATCATTTGTTTACACACACACACACACACACACACACACACACACACACACACACACACACACACACACACACACACACACTCTCTGTCTCGCCCTCTTTCCTTCTCTCTCTCTGTTTCTGTCTCTCCCACCTCCCTCCACACTGCTGTCAATCCCACAGATGTGACCTGAGGGTGACTCGTCTGGGCTATATCTGAGAGTTCACACTGGGGCTGCAGTGATCTGCCTGCTCTCTTTGCTGTGGGCTATGTGCTGGCACTATGATGGGACAGACTCTCACTGTCCTTTAAATTCACCTTTTTATCTTTCATGAAACACTGTACTTCTTTCTCATTGACATGTTGACAAGATTGAATAACTGTGAAATTAAATTTATACTATAAAACAAATAAAATGAAGGAGGACTGAAGTTCTCCTTAGAGTGTTGGTTCATGAATACAGCACTTGGCACAACCGGCAGCCAGTTTGGGCTCCATGGGGCAATGGCAAGCCAGTACCATTCTGAAGCATGCTGCGAGTGAGGAGGGGGGGTAGTGAAGATATGGCAGTACACACTGTCCTGCATCTGGTTTTTGGGGTGGGGGGGGTCAGACCAGATTACTTCTGTACATGTTGTGGTGAGTCAGGGCCTTCTGACAAACGCTAACAGGAATGTTCTCCAGCCCCCCCAAAGAGTCATTATCTGCAGGCCTTGTCTCTCTGTGTCGTGTGTAAATCAGACTTTCCTTCAACACTGTGGCTTTATCCATTGGCTACTTTGGCCTCTTCAGTCTCCGCAGATGATCGTAGCGTTGTGGTACTACTATCGTTTCATGGCAACAGCGTGTGACAGTGCTGTAAAGCCATGTTGCGTTTTTAACGCATTTGAAGAGAAGGGCTCGGCAGAGGATGTAGCCACTGAAAGGGAATGTTCATCGCTTTGGGGCTGGAAGTGTGTGAGCTCAGCCTGCATTCAGTCCTGTTTCAGTGCATCAGATATTGACTTTGAGGAAGGGCAGCAGGTTTTGGGTCAATCGGTCTAGTCAACTATGGGACTCTCATAAAACCAGGGTAAACCTTGCCCTTTACTTTCCAGCTGACAGTGGCCAGTTTTTTTTAATACCCCCGAGAGGAGACGCACCAAGTGCTTGATATATGACTCAACAAATCTTTCCCATCTGGTTTCCAGTACCGCAGAGAGTATAGATCCTGGAGCCCAGGACAAACACCTAGAGATGTGTGCCAACCTTGCCCGCACAGCAAACAAATCCATTGAATGCAAAAGGGAATTTTATTGGGAGGGCACTACACAGAAAGCTGTAAGGTAGCCGTCTCAGGAATAATGGTGAAAACAGGAATCATGAAGTTGCAGATTGGGTTGTGTAAGGGCAAACCAAGAGTAGGAGTTGAGTTCTTAGGAAAAGTGTTTCAAGGATTGATGTTTGGAATGATTGATGCTGACTTCACTCCACTCTGGGAGTCCTTACCATATTTTGCAATGTGTTAATAAAGAAAAACTCAATAACGTATTTTTAGGGCATAGAAATTATGCTCAGCTTGTACAGAGTGTGCAGGGCTTTATAAATACCATGACAAATATTACTCATATTTCAAAGGGTCTTATAAGCAAACGTGTGGTTTTCATTCAGGAGAGCATAACAACGCACATGGCCCTGTTTTTAATTTTGCTTTTGTTTGAACGCTTGTTGTGAATTACAAAGAAGGAACAGGCTCAAAGTATTTTTGGGCATTTGTTTCCAGACCATCTGTCTGTTACATGGTTGATCTCAGTCAAGGCAGAGGGAGAATGAAAAATTCCCCTTTATGCAGTAATACATTATTTGTTTTTTATATTTGCTAAAATTCAGATCCTGTGGCAGCAAGTGTTAAAATTTAGATCAGGTACTGGGGAAATTTCCTCGTGAAGGAGATGTGTCATTGCGTGTGGCTGTATTTACTTGACTCCCATACTTTATACATTATGAGGTACTGTCAAAATCCTGACTTTTTTCATTCACTTTGCATGAAATGTTTCTTTGTATTGTCATGGTGCCAGACACTTCATACTGTCTTTACTGTCATATAGTGTGCATACTGTTGTAATTTCATTGTTATTTAACTGCTGTTTTTCAATACTGAGTTGATTCTGGTGTTGCTGTTTTATTTACTACTGGCTCCTGTTGAGGGCATACCACGCCTTGTCCCTGTAGGATCCAGGGCCTGCCATGACCCTGCCCTGGTAAGTGGTTCCGAGATGGTTGGATGGATGGTTCTTACGCTGACAGTATTATTTTTCCAGTGAACTGCACTGCGGCTTTGCAAACTGCGCCCAGACTGGCATTTCCAGGTTCAGCTGCACCTTTATCTAATTTAGGTTGTTCATTCCAAGAGATCAAAACTATTGCAAATGTTAATGTGCATATGTATGGTATGGTGTGATAATTTAAAAATGTAGAAATTCAATTGAACATTCAAAGCGTATATTAAAATTTTGATTATTTAGAAATATTCAGGTTATAAGGATTCTGGGGTGTGAGGTATGAATGCAGAAGGCTGAATTTTCCCCAGAAGTCCCTGATTCTTTTTTCAGTTAAGGAACTTAATTTGTGAAACTCCCGAAAGAGGAGGTGAGCATTATCTTTACATGATCACTGAAATGCAGCAGCTGGCAGTGCAATGGACACCATCTTTGGAGAATGTACATATGCCTCTAAGGTGGGGTGGGCAATCTTAAGGGCTGGTGTGTTTGTAGATTTTTTTGGATAACCTGTAGGTCAGCTGTTCAAACCCAGGTGTGAGGACTCTTAAAACAATTAGTCTTCTAATTACTAATCTGATTAGGGAGTTGCAGTGAAAATCAGAACACACACTGGCCCTTTGTGGATATGATTGCCCACCCCTGTTTTATGGTGAGACTTTATGATGCGTCGACCTGATACACACACAGGAGATGTGGGGCTACGGAGCCAGGGCACTATGCGGGCCCTTCAGGGTGGGAGGAGGGGGACCGCAGCACCACAGGGATCTTCCTGTCACAAGTTCCTTGGTCGCGGCTTCATTCCGTTGGCGTGCTGCATTCGCCAATAGGAATGCAGGCCCTGCCCTCACATGTGAGGCTGGGACAAACCACGGGGACACGCCCTGGCCTCGGCACCCATATAATTCACCCGTGTAAATTATATAATTACTGATATGCCAGAGCGGGTCACAACGGCGCCGCCCTGCTGTTAGTGTCCCCCAGACGAGTAGACAGCTGACCCTGTGGCTAGCTATAAATACCCCCCCCTCCTTATTACAAGCTGCTGGTCTGGATGGGAGTGCACCTCTGTGCTGTGTGTCCCCACCAGCGGCAAAATCCAAGGATGAGTAACCCCCCCCCCCACCCGGCTGCTGCCATTAGGACCATTGGAGAAAATAATCTTTCCCCCTGGAATCACAGCGCGTGAGACAATGAGGAGGTACCTGCACAGACTCTACGGAGCAGACAGATGTTTACTGATGCTGAGAATGGGACAGAAATCTCACTGGCAGAATGGCGCCCCCCGCAGGCGACCGCCTCATGCGCCCAATATCTCCCAGCCACCGTCAGTGTGGCTTCCAGTCCCCTTCAGCCGAACCAGCAGTCATGGCAAACTGGAATCTGAATTCAGGTGTTCGATCCGTGTTCCCGGCAGATGGACAGTATGATGCAGTAGCCCATGACCTTATGTTACACTGATGCTGATGAGTCACTGCATTTAGCTCAGGCCGTGCAGTACAAACAGGGCCGTTCCAGCAGATTCTCTGGAGGGTGTTTTTAATTTTGCTTTTGTTTGAACGCTTGTTGCGAATTACAAAGAGGGAAAAGGCTCAAAGTATTTTTGGGCATTTGTTTCCAGACCATCTGTCTGTTACATGGTTGATCTCAGTCAATGCAGAGGGATTTTGGAAAATTCCCCTTTATGCAGTAATACATTATTTGTTTTTTCATATTTGCTAAAGTTCAGATCCTGTGGCAGCAAGGGTTAAAATTTAGATCAGGTACTGGGGAAATTTCCTCGTGAAGGAGATGTGTCATTGCATGTGGCTGTATTTACTTGACTCCCATACTTTATACATTATGAGGTACTGTCAAAATCCTGCCTTTTTTTCATTCACTTTGCATGAAATGTTTCTTTGTATTGTCATGCTGCCAGACACTTCATACTGTCTTTACTGTCATATACTGTGCATACTGCTGTTGTTTCATTGTCATTTAACTGCTGTTTTTCAATACTGAATTGGTTCTGGTGTTGCTGTTTTATTTACTACTGGCTCCTGTTGAGGGCATACCACGCCTTGTCCCTGAAGTATCCAGGGCCTGCCCCCTCCCAGCATCATGTCTGCTCTCCCGGGGTGATTCTGGTGTGCAGCTTTATTCCCCATATTATGAGTTTTTGCATTGTTCTGTTGCTTAGGAGATGGTGTTATTCCTGCATATCACTGAGGACCTGATATATGTCAATCTTTGTTTCAGCACAAGTAGAACAGGGTGCATCATGGATGCCGATGGTTATACCTGCAGCCTGATGTAGCAGTGAGTATCTCTGGGGGAAGCTTGTGGTCCAGGAAATCAGGGATTTCTCAGTTGAGAACAATAAAGCACATCAATGTAGTGATGTACCAGGACAAAAAGCTCAAACTATTCCTGTGTTGTCATTTGTAACTTGTAATTCGTATCCTTCAGTGTTTTCTATTCTCACTTGAATGCATGATATGATGGAGGAGCCAAAGAGATCATTTTTTGGAAAGACAAAAGGCAGAGGGGCATCCAGGACGTTTACGGAATCCCATGGAAACAGTTACTGAGTGGGAGAGCATTAAAATGAGCAATGGTCTAAGCCTGCTGCCGTTTTAGCCGTACCACCGTACTCAGAGCTGGTAGGAGAGTGGAGTCATACTGTTAGTCATGGTTTATGGGGCTCAGTCCCCCACTGAGGGAGGTTCAGGGTTACTGGTGCCTTTCAGGTGCCAAGCTACCATTGGGTAAGCCATCCATAATGCAGCTGTTTTCTGCAATTTCCCTTGTGTGTTGTTTAGTACTTCAGTTCAGTTCTTCCCCTACACCTGAGCTCTTTGAAGATTTTAATTAAAATCTTGTTAAACCAATTGTATTAGCGAGAAGATTCTTTTACATTCCCCGATGTGTATAAATAAGTTGTCATTTGGGTCATGATGGAAAAGGTCCCTAAATATTTTTACCTTAAAAATATATATAAAAAATATCTTAAAATAGTTTATTATCTACTAATTTTAGTTGGTTTCTGATTAGTTGTCTGAAGGAAGCAAATCAATGAGATACCAGCCCATTGCAGGGCACATGCACATCTACTGGCAATTTGGTCATTTCAATTACCCTCAGCATGATTTTGGACTGTGGGGGAGAACCAGAGTACCTGAAAGAAATTCCACAATGACACTTGGAGAACATGCGATTTCCACACAGATGGCACCCTAGCAGAAACTTGAACCCAGGTCCCAGGTGACAGTGCTAACCACTTGACTACCATGCCACCCCTAATTGTAACTGTAATCAATTAATTAATTAGCAATGGAGGAATTGGTATAGCCATTAAAGACTCTTATTACAGCTGATCACCCCACAGTTTGTGAGATAAAAAAAAGCACAATCTGGGGAATTAAATACTCAGAGCAGCAGATCAAACTGACCTCGGAGCAGATCAAACTCACAACACAGCAGAGCCAGCCCCCTCACCCACCAGCATTATAACCCCCTCACTCCAGTGGGGTTGGTCAGACTCAGTCCATGTTGGAGATTAGAGTATCTGTTGTCCAGGCTTCTGCCATCTTAGCTGAAGTTAGGTGCCAGTATTCCATTGTGTTGTGGGGACCCATCTATTGTCTTTACATTGTCTTTATGTTAGCGGATTGATGCTGGTGACTGTGAGGACAGTTGTGTGTTCAGCGTACAGCATTTAAGCTTCCATGAGGGCAGCAGGGCAAATAGCCAGCATAGCACAGTTGTGTCCTTTGGGGACTGGAGTCATCAATGAAAGCTTGGATATAAATGATTGTATTTACACTGGGGAAAGGTCATCTAATTCAGGTTCAGTCATTTATGAATATCAATGGAAAAGCTAAATAGAATGGTCTTCATTTACATTTACATGTTTAACAGATGTACAAGTAACTAAAACAGCACATTACAAACGTATGTAAATGACTCAGCTTGACATAAATGCAGCTACTGTGAGCTTAGAATGAATGATGAGGTACTGGTGTAAGCAGTTTTGGAGCAGGAGCTACCCAACAGGTACATAACTACACATGCAATTTTTAATAAAGTAGGAACCTAATAAGACTATTTAAGGGCTAGTACAATAAGTGCAGCATAAGAACATTCAATGAAGAATCAGGTTAGTAGAGGAATTCATGGAACAAGTCTAGGGTGTTTTTTGAAAGCAGAGAGAGAGTCCAATGTCTGGACACAGTTTGGCAGCTCATTCCACCATGTAGGTGAAAGTACAATGGGTTTGGAAATTAAACTATGAAGTATTACAGGATTTGCTTAATATCAAAGGAGAAGGTGATTTTTCTTATAGGCGTCCTGCCTGCGGCCTTAATTTCAAGCTTTAGGGTTGGTGAATGTAAATGGAGGCTGGGGGTCATCACAGTGAAGGGGAGTCACCTGCAGCAGCAGCTGTAGAGCTTCAGGTTAAGGGCCATGGGACTATTCTGCTGAGAAAAGGTTCAAACCAGCAACCACCTGGTTACATTCACGGAGGCTTAGCCCACTGAGCCACACACCAGCCTATTTATACATGAAAAGGCATAGATTTGCTTTGAATGTCTTATTTTCCAATGACCATGAATTATGTAAGAATAGTGTTTAGCCAGCTGAGAAATGCTTCTGGTGACTGTCCTCCCGGCCATCTGTTTGTACACAGCATCGTGGTGATAATGAAGGCTGTCTTTATGGAGGTTACTATGATCAGGCAGGCCTCACCGATGCTGCTCCTTCTTGGACAAAAGATGTGTCTGTTCTGCCGAATTGACCCGCTTTGCTTTGGTAAGGCTTGGAGCCTGGGGCGTGAATGACGGTTTCCTGACACACACTGGACCACAGGAGAATCTGACACAATCCGGCCCATTGAAATATTGAACTACATCGACTGCTATCAAGATGCCTAGATTACATCTGTTAGCGCATATTACAGAAGCAGGCTTTGTGCTGTGTCTCCACACAGCATCCAGGAGTAGGGACTTACTGTTACCTGCAGCATAGATGTCTTTTGTGACCCTCACCACTTTCTTCCTGCAGCTGATATTATGTTATTGCACATATATACCAGAAGCATTAAATATAACACCGTGTGAGTAGTATTATATGTCCTGGTATTGTGATTTTCCCTTTTCACAATAAAAACGTGAAACTTTAAGCAGAGATGTTCAATTGTTTCATCTTCTCCATGTTGTGTATGTATAGAATTCAAAGATTAATTAAGCAATTTCTAATGAGTCATTTTGTCTGTTCTTTTTAATTAGCTGTTGCTTCAAATTCCAGGGTCTGGCAATTATTGCCTTTTCATGAGAAGAAGCAGCCATTCTATATTTATGTTCTTCCTATATCAGTATTCTGCAATAGTATTGCTGGTTTGAAAACTTAAAGACTTACATTTACAAATAAGCAAGACACAGATTAGCATCCTGAATGCCACCTGGGGTCTGTTGAAGTGCCCTAAAGCAGTGGTTCCCAAAGTAGGGGTCGCGACCCTCTGGGGGGTCGTGAGACATTGAGGGGGGGGTTGCGAGATGATTTCCAAAAAATCAAATATTTTTTAAAACTATTACAAATAACATTTTATCAACATATTAACATTTTACAATAACATTTTATCCATAACTACCAAAAGATAAAAATTAGTAGTTAATAGTTACATTTAAAAAAACATGCAAATTAAAT
>JAABNY020000025.1:10939543-10950914 GCA_015164015.2 Brevimyrus niger | reverse complement strand
ATACTATTGGTTAAGCCCAAACTGACGTGAAATGCACAGGGAAAGATTTTTTTGTGCTTTTTTGTCATGATGCCTTGATACGATATTATCAATAGGCCAGGAGATTTAAAAATGACAGCTAGAACACTCTTTGTTGTAATTATGAAGAGGTGCGATTGTTAGCAGCTATATTTTAATATAGTAATCTATAACTAATTTTATCTCTATATCTATGTAATTTCTCTTCTAGTGATGCAATTTTTATTGATAGTAGGAACTAACAGACAACAAATAAACAAATCATGACCACAAAAATGTATGAAAGATGTACAAGTCATCGGCGTATTATAATAATATTTTTTCTCATTTTTTTCTTTTGTAATTTTACAGATTTAGGTACAGTGGACATGGTGCGTGTCTGTGGCAGAGATTCACTGCATCACAATCCTGGAGTCCATAGTTATCGGGATCCATTTAGAAAACACTGGACACCAACAGCGTAGGAGAGAGTTTGATATTTGAAGGGCACGAAGGGAGCAGAAGAAACAACTTATACAAATTACTAATTTGGTGCCAATTATTCCTCGTAGAAGGAATATGTGTGTGTGTGTGTGTGTGTGTATATATGTCAGTGTCTGTCTGTTTGTTTGTGTGTGTGTGTGTGTGTGTGTGTGTGTGTGTGTGTGTGTGTGTGTGTGTGTGTGTGTGTGTGAATATATACATATATACATATTTATCAGATGGGAAGCCACCTTCCATTCATCTCCCACACAGACTTTGGATATAAGTTGTTTCTTCTGCTCCCTTCGTGCCCTTCAAATATCAAACTCCTTCCTACGCTGTTGGTGTCCAGTGTTTTCTAAATGAATCCCGATAACTATGGACTCCAGGATTGTGATGCAGTGAATCTCTGCCACAGATAGACAGACACATACACACACATGCCTGTATTTAGATCTCATATGCTATGCTTAGCTTTCTGGGTTGCTTTTGTTATTACACGTGCTCTTCTTCAATTTAAAATTAAAAAAGATCATTAATAATAATAATAAACTTCATTTTGTTTCATTGTATTATGAACCACTCAGTGCTACTATGCACTTCAATTTTATTAACTGGTAAAGTACACTTCACACGCACAGTTTAGTGTTCAGTCACTTATCTTTTAATGTTCTAAGCACACTGGCAAAGAGCTCACTGTGAGTCCACCACCAGCAGCTTCTGCATGTAGGAGTTGAGCCACTTCTGCCTCTCCATGGCTGTCAGGAGTTTGCTCTTCTCCCGAAAAGCTGCATCATCTGCCACCACAATGTTCCTCTTCCCGTCACGACCTGCCTGGGATGACCAGTCAGACGACCAGCGGTGCTCGATGTCCTCCTCGTGTGACGGAGCCATTGGAAGCCAGGGCTTGTCGGCCACGAGTCCAGGTTTTGCTTTCGAGTTGGAAAACTCGGGACCTGCCATCATCTGTAAGCTCCAATCAAGAAGTGAGATGGAGGGATACAGCACCTCCCATTGGGCCACTTTGGAATCCTCTTGTCCAATCGGAGGGGAGAATCTGGAGCTGCGAGAGATACAGAATTTGAATTTTTTTATCAATGAGGAAAAAAACTTTAAGTAGAATAATTTGGAGGGTCGACAGAAACTAAGGTGAGGAAGGACACATGCATAAATTAGATTTTTTTTTTATATAATTATGAAGCTGTCCTAATTGCCTAACGTTGACATATTTTTAAATCCCCCACATGAAAAAAAAAAACAGAGCAGCATTTACAGACTTAAAAACCCACGATGAAGCCCAGCCTGCATCCTACCTGAGAGGAAAGCCAGAGGATGCCAGTGTCATGCAGAGGAGTGTGAGCAGCAGGACTGAGAGGCGGGGAGGGAAACCCAGACCAGCCATCTGCCGGGGAAAGACCGAGACAGGACCGAGACATGACAGAGACACGACAGAGACACGACCGAGACATGACAGAGACAAGACCGAGACACGACCGAGACATGACAGAGACACGACAGAGACAGGACCGAGACAGGACCGAGACATGACAAAGACACGACCGAGACACGACAGAGACACGACCGAGACAGGACCGAGACACGACAGAGACACGACCGAGACATGACAGAGACACGACCGAGACCACTGATTACAAAACAAATCCGTCACAGTTCACCACTCAATGCTCAACTCCAAAGTAATTAATGTATACTTTCTGGCTAACATTTATTGGCAGGATAGAGACATTAATTTGTAATTAACACATTAAAATGATTCAAATAAAGTGAATATTTGTGGGTAAAATGTAACATTTATCCACCACATTGTATACATTCCAGTTTTGAAAGAAACGTCATTTAAATGTTCAACTGATTATGAAAAGCTGAAATTGAAATATCACATTGAACACATTGTTACATTTGTAAATCAAAGAAAGGTATTGGAATAGGTTCTGATGGCTTAGAAATATCTTGTTAACAAAAGAAGACACATACATTGTGACCTTTTCCTCTGCTGTAAATCGCTTCGGATACAAGTGTCAGATAAATCAGTAAATAGTAATGAAAAACTAAATAAAGCATAGTCATTCAAATGTATTTGAAAATGCCTGTGCACATGTACTACATTAAAATTCAAGAATAGTGTATTATAGTTGTATGTATAATGATGTATTTTTTTTAAAGAAATATTTTGTTTTCCAGCTTTGGAACCAACACACACTCTGTACAGCCTGGTGGCTTAACGACCAGAGACAGCCTAATGGTATAACCTTCTAACGTTAGAATGGTTTGGAAAAAAAGGACATTTTGTTTAAATAATTAAAACAAAAAGTTCTCCATATAGCTTAGTTTGATCTGGGTTAATACCTTGCAGTTCTGTTTTGAGTCCTTGTATTTTCTGTTGTGGAATTTCGAAGATAAAAAAAACATAAATTTTACCTGCAGTTGAGGATATGTCCTCGAATATTAAAATTATGATATAATTAAACAATTTTGAATACCATAATTTAACTTCTGTTAACCATTTTCACCAGCTTAACTGCAGCAAATTTTTCCATTCTTCCAATTACCGGAAAAAAAGACTTTACTTTACTTAATATATTTCATGAATGACCTTCGGGTTGCAATTAACATGCTATAAAAATATCCGTGCATTTGCTTTTGAACAGATGTCTCTATGGGAAACATATTATCAACCCAACACAGTTATTAGCAGGAAAATCAATTCATACTTTGGTAAAAGAAATTCGACTTTCTGCTGGCTGTCAGCAAAGCATCTTTGTATGTAGATCATTTCTGCTTTAAAAGTTTTTGTTTGGTAATGACAGCTTCAGTATAAAGTTTTGTTACTGTATGACATTTTTGTCAGAAGTGTTTCTGAATACATAAAGTTTAAAAGCAACCCGAAAGCTATTAAATTTGAAATTACAAGGATGCAAGGTTGTTTAGAGATCAGTATTATAGTTGCATAATACATTTTATGCTGAATTTTTCTGGCCAGTAATTCATCAGAAATTTATCTCACACATCTGTCACATAACTCCTTGCTTACCTTAGCGCCTGCCTGTGCTTGTTCACTCAAAGTGTGTTGAGGTTTGAGCTGCTGAGCACGCTTGCCTTCGCCTTGCGTGTTCAGCACATGTGCAACTTGAGAAAGTTCTTGCCTTGCTTCCTAGATTCCTGCCCAGTGTTCAGGTGAGCCGTGTTGAGGATGCCAATCGCAGTGTCGATCAAGTTTTCAATGGTACTTATATACTGCGAGCCCCCTCACCCCCCCCCCCCCCACACACACACACCCAGTCCTGGGATACGGAGGATGGGATGATGAAGAGCAAGAGGTAGAAAGACATGTTTCATGCTTCAAAGAGACGGAAAACTCCGCCCATGACTGTCCTGTTTGTCACAATTCTTAATATAGCGACGGGGCTCGAAAGACGGGCCCGTTTGGACGTCAGTGTGCTTAATGATGTCTTCGGTGGAACTAGGAAGAACTGCAAGATAAAAATACACGCATGTGCGTTCTCTTGAGCCAGAAAAAGTCTTTCATCAGTCAAACATCATGTCCATGTGATCATACGACCTCACCCCTATTGTTCCTTGGACCAAAACGCCCCTGGTCAGGTAGGACCCCAACATGCTAGCGTATTTTGACGCCATTGCAGGGCACAGGGAAGATGGAGCCCAATTTGCATTTGTACAGTTTCCTTTGGCTGCCTACGCACACGGCAAGATGTAAGAACACTATGGCCTCGTTAAATATAAAAAGACCTTTTTTTTTTCCCAAGCCTCTATTTTCACACATACACAAAATGCCACCAACACACTCACAGACACACGTTCAAACATGGGAGCACTTATGCTCACACTCAGAAATATAAACTTTATATGAACTTTTAATGTTTATTTTCATTTTTATGCAGAACTAGCCGGATGGATTAACACCGAGGCTCCACGTTCATTAAGTCCTCTTCTGGGACTCGAACATCTTTGAACTTTATGGTACTTTCTGGCCCTGTCCTTGTGTCTTCAAAACTTAAAACTTTCAAACTAGTATGTAATAACTGTGGAATAAACATTACCGGAGGAAATTATGGCATTGTTCTGACTGGAGAAAATGGTGTGTGCAGTTTTAACAAACACTGCAGGTCCTCTCAATCACATCTCACTCAAAAAGGAAAGTGAGGCCATTTACATGCATGACAAACTGTCTTGGGTACTATTTTATTATGACCTAATTTAAAATAATGGCTGCCGACATCGGGTGACAGTGTCAGGCAAGGGATGTGTCCCCTCATTACCGCGTGGTGCAGCTCTGCAAAGAGGGTCCATTTTCTGAAAGGTCGCGGGGGTCACGCGGCTAATCTGAAACACCGGAGCCTCTGCATTGACTCATTGTGACTTCCTGAGCTGTGACAAAGCTCATATAGACTGTGATACCATTGGCTAGCCACATTCATAAAGGTAACCCCAATAGTCCAATTGGGACTGTGTTACGATTGGTTAGCCACATCAATAAAGGTGACCCCAAGGTCCAATGGAGACTGTGTTACCATTGGCTAGCCACATTCATAAAGGTAACCCCAATAGTCCAATTGGGACTGTGTTATGATTGGTTAGCCACATCAATAAAGGTAACCCCAAGGTCCAATGGAGACTGTGTTACCATTGGTTAGCCACATTCATAAAGGTAACCCCAAAGGTCCAATGGAGACTGTGTTATGATTGGCTAGCCACATCAATAAAGGTAACCCAAAGGTCCAATGGAGACTGTGTTATGATTGGCTAGCCACATCAATAAAGGTAACCCAAAGGTCCAATGGAGACTGTGTTACCATTGGCTAGCCACATCAATAAAGGTAACCCAAAGGTCCAATGGAGACTGTGTTATGATTGGCTAGCCACATCAATAAAGGTAACCCAAAGGTCCAATGGAGACTGTGTTACTAAAAGTAAGTACTAGTAACAACATTTCTATCCTTCTTGTGTCCTGTACATATGGCAGAATTGATAATACAGATTTTTTCGACTTATGACTTGTTTGACCAACCATGCACTTATATTGAGAAACCCATACAGCACAGCAGCCCCAGCCCAGTGCTATGGACTCCATAGCCTTTATGGTGCTGTAATCACTGTAACTTCAGAGGAGTTTGAGTAGAGCAGGTGGACGCTGGGAAACTTTACATTCCTGTCCTAAAGCCCTGATGTTTTAACACCGTGAACAATTTTTCAGTCTAGGAACGTTCACCAATCGTGTTACGATTAAGGTATGGAAATGCTCAAAGTGTCCAGTTTCCTAGATATTCCTGGAACGTTATCCCCCTACTACAATTACTACTACATCCAAAGCTAATAATATTAAAACAAATGAAGGTCTTGGTAGAGCAGCAAGTAACACATCAAAGATCACAGGTTGGAGGCTGGATAACGTGTTTGCAGTATACACAGGTAGCACTTTCATAAAAGAATATTTTATTACAAAACAATAATTTTGAAAAATATGTGCGTAAAAGGATGTGCAGGTAGTAATGTTATCCCACTGACACTGACAGAACCTTTGATTAAATGTGAAATGTAATTAACATTCCATTACCGTTACAATCAGAATGTTCTCTGCCAACTTTGAGAAGACTTTCACATAACGACGACTAAAGTTCTGGGAAAGTTCCAAGTTATCTGGGAGGGTCCTAGCAAGGCCCCAGACTGCCGGCATTTCTCCGCTGCTTCCTTCTTCCTGTGCCTCCCTTGTTCTTCCATCTTTCCTCACATCCTGTCCTCCTCGGATCCCTGGTCCTTTCCTGCCACCCCCCCACCCCCCCCCCCCCCCCCCCCCCCCCCCCCCCCCCCCCCCCCCACCCTCCCCTGCCACCCCCGTTCCCCCCGGGGACCCGGTTCCGTTCCCGCCCGCCCCCCCCCCCCCCTGCATCATGTACCGTTTCAGGTGACAGAATAAAGCAAAACGCAGAATCTCATCCACTGTGTGTAAATGAGCGTCGCGGCACAGCATCCAAGACACCCCCACCTTCCTTTCTTCTCAAATCAAACACGTGTAACTATGTGTGGTTCGCACACAAAGAAATACAGGCTCTTTTTTATTTCATCAAAACCTCTACCTCTCTCAGGAACGAAACCATCTGTATTCAGAAGCCATCTGTTTTATTTCAATATTTGGAAGATACCAGAAGTACATATCGAAGATGACATTCACCTCGTGGTTTTGCATCTGGTTGTTCTGTATTATAATTTTGCACAGGTGAATTTCTACTAAATATTACAACGAAATACTTTTGTTCTGATTTAAAATAAATGTCCACCGATGCACTAGGGGGCGCTGCTACTCAACTGTATAATAGAGGATGCATATCCTAGCTTAGAGTCCATCAAAAGAGTGACACCAGGTTTCTGGAACGTAGCCAGGGGTCTGTCATTAGGACATATAACACAAAGATGTACATGGGGTGACAGTCGGAAGCCAGGCAAACAAAACTTATTTATGTTCAGTATGTTCTGTAGGGAAACAAATTCATTCTGGAATCTCAGAGAATTCATTAATTTAATAACAGGTCACGCAACTTGACGCAAAGTATTCATTAATGTGGATGTATTCGATATCGTTACATACCAACTCACGGGGTGCAGATTTATATGCAGCATATTTTCAAGCTGTGCTGATGTATTATACATACAAAAATATTTTTCGTGAAATATTTGTACAAAATATTTGTATGAAATTTATTATGAATATACTGTAATCATTTTTTCAATGCATATAGGCTATTGGTACCTGGGTATTTTCCTCAAGGTCTATATGGTGTCCCAGTTCTACACATAAAAGCTGTAATTATATGCAGAGTAAGTCTGCCAGCCAGTTGCAAATATATACATAATACAAGTCTAAAACGCAACACTCTCATATTTTGGTCATAGATGATAGTTTTGACCACTGTTTTGTATATCAAGGTTGACCTTGAAAGACACGTGTTTCACGGGGTATGTTTCATGCTAATTTAGGAATTAGAACAATATTTAGATTACAGACTTTTCAGGTAGTGAAGAGGCATAGGAGCAGGCGGGCAACTGAGAAACAAGATGATTGAAAGAAAGAAAATGGAAGGGTGGGGCCATTTAAACACGAGATATTCATGAATAAATGGGAGGCGTCCCTTTGTTAGGGTACCTCATTAGCGCCACACATGGGTGGGTCAAGGGGTGGGTTACGGCGAGCCCCAGTGCCATGCTTTCAGGGTGCTGCCATTTCGACTGCCACCCTCACACTTCGTTTTCATTTCCCTGTGAACTGTGGATCGCATCATGCGCTCGAAGTTCAACAAACGTTACCTTAGCGTTTTGTAAGTGTTGTTGAAAAACACTTGTGTACATGTATATTGTGTCAATTATGTGTAGATAGCTGCAAAGTGTAAACCGTAAGAATTTTCATTTTATGGGTTGGTTAGGGAAAACTCATTAATATGCATAAGAGAAGCACTGCCTAATTGGCTGATGAACGTAAAATCTTATTAATATTCTGATCCCTGGACACGCCTCTTTTTTGTCTCATTAATGGTATGGTATGGTTATGGTAACCCTAGCCAGTCCAGCCCCGATAGAGTATTTTAACCAGAATTACACTGATGTGTTAGAAATAGTGTGAATTCCACATTTATTCACTTAGCATAAATGTTACATAAATGTTTCCTCCGTCGTTTTCGTCAGTCTGCCCTGAAGGTAGAATCTCTGCAATCAGCCAACCCCCACAATCTAGACGTCGCTCGGCAATAAGAAGAAGGGAACGTCATCAGCTCCAGGCTCGCAGACTCCTGGCCGGTATACAAAGTAATACTTCGTACGGTGCTCGCTGTGGTGCAGACCGGACTTGACTGACAAAGGAAGTTCCTCTGGGGTCAGGCTTTGGTACTTTCCGTCCACCGAAATATATAACCTGTAGGTGTCGGGCTCCACGACCTCGAATGTCTCTGCACACTGTCTGCAGAGGTCCTGTATGGTGGTGCTCGCTCGGATGCCTAGAGTCCTGGGGTCAGCACCAGCTTCCAGCAAGGAAACCTTCACAAAGTCCTGTAGGGAAGAACAGCAGTGAGGCCAATATTACCCACGGCTCTATGTTGGAGTCTTGAGACACCGTCTTTTGTCGCCCAGGCCTACCTCTACAGGAGAGCCAGACAGGCGCTTCTTGCTAAGGGTGCGATGTCTTTCCCAGCGATGGATGGAGTCTTGTACTTCCAGACTAAGCTGCCGGGTCATTTGCATGACGTCATAGTTCTTTAAATGCTCAAGTGCCCCGTAGGTCGTTGTCAAGTAGTAGGAGCCTAGAGGATATATAGGTATAGCAGGTTATGATTGTATGCTGTAGTTGTGTAGAATTGCTTGAATGCACCCAAACACCCTGCTACTCTGATGCATGTTTGTGCCTAGGGACAGGACCGGGGGGTGTGGTCTCCTGTGGCGCGATCGGTGAGGCATGCCGCATGCAGCATGGCTCGCAGCCAACCGCCTCACCTTCTCCGAGCTGCATGGCGGGGTCCATGAGTTCCATCATGTATTCCACGTCCAGCATTAGTGGTGCAATGTTGCTATGGGCCACTACATACATCAAGACCGGGAGAAAATCATCAGCCCCCAGGGTCCGTCCTGCGGGAAGAAGGCACAGAGTCAAGGCTGCAGGAAGAAACACATCCATGTGCAGACACACACACACACACACACACACAGACATGCTTGCACATGCATGTAAAAAAAACAACGAATCACATCACAGGAATCCCACAACCACAACAATAATATTAATTTCAAACAAACAAATGATGACTCTCATATGCACATATAATATACCCTTCCCCCACCACGAGTCAGAATAGCAGAAACACCACTGGTTAAAAGCTACGCACATAAACTAACAAAAGGACACAATGACAAAAAAGCACTCCAAAAAGTCATAGTGGTCGTACCAAAACCTAGACGCAGTCAAATATATTTCAAAACCACAACTGCACAACTAACTTCTGTTTCTTTGTGCTGGGGTGTTGGTGGTCTGGTGGTTAAGATGCTTGCCTCTGGACCTACAGATACTTGCCTTTGGACCACCTCTAGTGTGCCAATACTGGGTGCCTGAGCAAGACCCTTAACCCTAAAGATGGAAGTCACTCTGGATAAGAGCATCAGCTAACTGCTGTAAATGTGCACACATAACTGGCCAGAGATTTAATAGCTCACTTAATGAGATACACAAAATATCATCACTGCCTGATGAAAGACATGTATCTTCATTACTTCGAGTGCTAAAAAAATGTGCATTCTTTACAAAATAAACTATAAGCAATGCAATGAGACATCCTTAACACCACAAATAGAAACCTGTCTTTATACAGCTTAATGCTTTGAGTGAATTTATATAGAGTTTTGTCAGCAAAGGAAAATTGTCAGCGTCAAGAAGATACAAAGTAATCTTGTTTTATATTCACAAGTGATGCTTTTAGTTAGCTAGCTATCTATCTTAAATTGTTAAAATTAGTGATATCCTCCTGAGAGCCCAGTCATTTATGTCCATTGTAGTGGACATTTTATTCTTGCATTTATCTTTTCACTGATGTTAGGAAACATATTTATTCCTGTTGTGCACTAAAGAGGACATGCTGTGAAATAAAAAATAAAAATTAATTAGAAAAAATCTAAATTGTAAGATGTCTTATTTCCTCCAAAGACAAATAACCTACAATTGTTTGAAAGACACTTTTTCCCCTTGGGTTTCAGGAGGATATAATATAATTCCTACAAATGACCATCGTGAATACAAGTGTAGAGTAGTACAAACATGTATTTTCATTGGTCGATTAGATGTCAAACACTATCCATAGACAGAGCACAATGTGTGTATTCTATTTAAAGTAAAAAGTCACATCCATCAAAGAATGGGCTGGTGGTTTTAATCAGACAGTGTTGATATTCCAGCACCTTCCTCTCTTCACTAAATCATTATACATTTGCAAGATGTTCATATGGTTTCTGCTTGCATCTTACATCAAAGCTTCCAGCAATCAATGAGATATTCCATATAGATATCCTATCTAAAATAAATACCTCGTGATTTTGGAGTTTTATTTCTGATCACTGCTGAAGTGGAAAGCACCAGTTTCCCAAATGACTCCGCATTTCCGAAACCACTTTACCACACGGCTGGACTCTAATGAAGCTGCGTGTCGGGGAACGCCCCGGATGGGAGGCCAGGGCGGACGCATAGACGGTATAAATCGACACCGATCTACCTGAACTGCGTGTAGTCAGAGGGAAAAGAGAAGCTGCACCAGGCTCTGAAGCTGCACAAACAGGCAGCTTCAGCTAAAACTAATTCCGTTGTTAGACTAATAGTGCAAGAGGTTTATGAACAAGCCATTTAAGAAATTACTTTAAGTATATGGAATTAGCAAGTCTATGCCCAAATGTTTGGTGCAAAACAACCTGGCTAAGATGTAAGCCGTGCACAGTCTTAAGCTACAGCCTTAATCATTGTTCTTAACATATTGCTATTGCTCCTTGACTCATCACCTCTCGTGTGTCTGCTCCGTTGTCTAAAATGAGCCAGCTCTATACATTTGAATATGTATATATGTAAGTGTGGTTAAGCTGTGCACTGGCTTATTTTTAGCATGTTGGTTTTTTTTTTAACATCTATGTTACCACCAGTTGGCTGTTTGGACATGTTTTGCACAAAAGTTGATGAATCTGTCCATTAATTGGATCTTGGTGCTGACACCAAGGCCATTCTGGTAGGTATAAGAAGTAAAGCTTTGCACACTGCACACACCCATTCGCAGAAACAGTTTTGAACCACTGATTTAGTTTAGAAAAGTGGGGTGAGTACTGAAGAAAACATAGACAA
>JAABNY020000025.1:10917904-10935611 GCA_015164015.2 Brevimyrus niger | reverse complement strand
GTGCCCGTTGCTTCTGGGATAGGCTCCGGACCCCCCGCGACCCAGTAGGATAAGTGGTTTGGAAAATGGATGGATGAAAATAAAGATCTGTCTTATCTTAATCCTTCTGTTACTCTCAGTTGAGAATATCCATTCCTCCATTTTTGTTTTGAATCTACAAAATGTAACACATATACCTATATATAATAGTAACTATATATAAACATATATAACTATATTTATGCATTAGCATAATATCTTTGCTTTGGCTTACCAGAGTAAAGTAAGATCATTCTGCCTTTACAGATGCTAATCAACCATAAACATATCTAACTGGTTATCATGGCCATAAATGCCCCCCCCATTACCTGAACCAAGGCTTGATATAATCTCCATGTGTTCATATTTCGTTGCCTGGACAATGACATTTGGCAATCTCAGTCTGAATGGAAGAATATCTCTGAAGCAGGGAAAAAAGAGAGTTTTGTGATGCAATCTATAACATAACGGACAACTGACACGGCATAAAGTCAGCTTCGCAGAAGTGCATGCAGAGAGCCAAGAAAAGCCAACCAATAGCGGCAAGGAATCAATCCATAAAATGTTATGAAAAAATCGAGACATACTCTCTCCCCTAAAATAGCTTATTTTATTCAGTACTTCATGAAAAACACAAGAAGTAAAATGGATTAAAAGGTAAATACACAAAGTGGGATATTATGCTAATAGCAGGATATTATACTCATAGTAGCATATTATGTTCATAGTAACATATTATACTCATAGTAGGAAAGTATATAATCTCATGGAAGTCAGCGGGCCAAGGTCTGGGCAGGGAGACAGTCAGTCGGGCTTTACGACTATACTTAAAATGTCATCCAGACCGGGGCTTTGAACAGGTGCTCAGTTTGGTCAAACGAGGCTGTACTTAATGGATTCAGATGGTCTCTGTCCAGCCCTTCCAGAAAAACAGCTTTGCCAAATCCCCCTATTCCCGGTGAGCTGTCTCACTTGCACAGTGACACGGAGCAGAAGCCTGAAATAGCTGCTTACAGACACAAGAGGGCAGTGTTGCTGATGCTTATTGAATAGACACCGGTTCAAGGTGACATTGGCGGTAACAGTTACGGAGCATTGCTTTCTGAGCCTGTTAGGGAACGTCATACCGGCTGACACAGTAGAAGGCGATGAGTTTGAAAATATCGTCGAAGACCAGGACGGAGCCTTCCAGATACATTACTGCACAGGTGACAAATGGGGGAGAAAAGACAAGAGTACGTCCTTCAGGGATGTAGCTGAAGTGATCAACTAACCCCACGGATGTGTTCATAATTTATGAATGCATTGCAACCGTCATAATCTTGCTCTGAAAAGGGAGCAGCTAAGCCACAGGGCACTTAGAGTGACTCAAGTGAATGAATGCATGTATAAACACACAGGCGAGGAGTGAAACATGAGAATTTCCTGTGACAACACCGCAAATACTATAAATAGGCTAAAAAGACAGCCGCCCGGCCCACAGGTATGGACCTCCATTTTCTGCCCAGCGCAGAATGTGGTCTGTCATGTGATCTGCTTCTCTACACCCAGCACAACATCGTCTCATTTAGACCTGACCAGGCCCAAGATGGAAGGCATGTTCCGTGATGCCACACTAATACCGCTCCTCACACTCACGTAAGTTATCCTCCTTGATCGGCGTGTCCTGAACTTGTGGCCGGCCCTTCTGGTTGTAAAGACGTACTGACAGGATCATCCTCTTTTGCGCGTCTCTTCTGACTAAAAATATCTGTGATGAAAAGCAGAAGACATTGCATATAAATGGCGAAATGTTCACCTAAAGTTTCATTATGGGACTGAAGATCTTTGACTGTGGGTGGAATCTGGCTGATTCGGGCATGAGACCACTTACCCCCGGAGTTTCTTCCTGCAGGATGTGAGTGGCTCTGCTCCATGAGATGCCCAGTTGGAGCCATACGGGACACGTCTTGATCAGTTTGTCCAAAATGCTGATGTCTGCCGGCGAAGGCATGGGGGCTGGTGGAGAGCCAGGACCACAGCCCGCCGGGCTCTGACCCCCCAGGACCGGGGATGAAGAGGCCCTGGTAATGGTTGGTGAGAAAGACACAGGTACTGTAGGAACGCCAGGTATGGCCGAGTCTTGGGACGGCACAGGGAAGCTTCCGGAAACGGTGGGTGAAAGGCGACTAGGAGGAACAATGTGGAAAGACAGCAGGAGTTAAATACCGAACAGAGAGTCCTGATACTTCATAGAGACAAAGCTCCTCAAAAATGAACAGCAAGGAAAAAAACAGTGAGACAGGGAACAATCAGAAGGTACAGTAAATGTGCTACTGAAGAAATGTTAGAAAAAGAATATAAATAATCAGCAATGCAGCAACATTTAGTATATTGTAATTTGGTAAAACAGTGAATTTTAACACAATGCAATACTAAATATCTATTTATTTAACTATTTTATTCTATTCTATTATGTATAAGGTCCTATGTAATTTATATATAGCTATTTTCTTTTAGGTAGCTATACACAGAGTTTGGAAAAAGTTTGGATTAAATAAAAAAATATTAAGAAAGAAAGAAAGAAAGAAAGAAAGAAAGAGACAGAGAGAGACAGAGAGAGACTCGCATACCCTGAAGATGGCTCAGCATTCTGCAGGAGGGCCGCTGTAATCATGCTGGAGATTCAGTGGCAGCACCCCCTGCTCTCTTCTGTCCCCCCCCCACCCTCCTGGTCACAGCCAACCCCAAAACACTGTCCGTATTCCCCTCTGCCAGTGTCCACTGCGCTCGGGTCACTGTCCCTCTGGAGGAGCAGTGAGGAGAGTGAGTGAGTGAGTGAGTTCATCTGCCCCGTCTACGTGGGCTGTGGCGCTGTTATGGAGGGGGCCACGAGCGGAAGTCGCCCAACACCCACACACACCCCGCCTACGTAAACTCCAGTCCAGGCTCCGATCCCCCTTCACTGTTCACTTTCAGATCTATTTAGCCAATCAATGCCAAAGTGTTGGGACAGTGAATAAAAGACATTCACACACACACACACACTGTTTTAGACGCACCTAGAGGTCACACACTCCCTTCCCCACCATGCATCTGACATTAAACAAAAGAAATATGCCCTCCCCCCCGCAACCAACCATCAGAATGCAACATTGTGTCTCATTATTGTCCCACTTCCTCCACTTGATTTCTGTTCCTAGCAGACAAAACCAACACACTAGTACCTAAATAATTCAATTATTTCAAATAAATACTTAAAAAAAAACCTCTACAGTCAAATTAATTGTTACACCTTGTGGGATTGTGTTTCCTGAGACCCACTTGTGTCACAGAGCAGTTATACGAAATAAATAAGAAGAAATGCTCGACCGTTCACTTTCTCAGAGCACTGGGGCACACTGAGCCTGTGAAGCAGTCAGTTAGAAACAGCAGATGTTTCCTCTCCTATCGGAGTGTGACTTGGGCTGCAGCTCCTAAAGTGAGGGAGCCCCTTATTCACTCCGCAGTAAAGGAAACATCACTTTCTTTCTCTGTCTTTGACTTTAGTCGGGAGACTAATGGAACAAGTCTCAGAAATCTGTCTATCTAATAGTACAAACATCATCCAGCCTTATGGGGAAACCCAGGACCTTTATCCCTGAAAAATAGCTAAAAATACCAATGATGGTGTGAAGCAATTAATGAGAAAGTACTGCGTCACCTTTGCTTTGTCAGATATCCTTACACTTCAGCTAAGCAACACCCCATCAAACTGTGATCGTGATACTGATTGACTGTATTGTGACACGGCAGGGGCGGTCACTGCGTTGATTATGCAGGGCGCCGGCACGTCCAGAGTGCCGCTCTGAGCGTCGCGTTACTCATGTCGTAAATAGTTAGAGCCGTACTGCCCCTCAAACCTCTGTAAAGTGCCTGTGTTTTGTTAATGTCTCACCCCGAGTGTTATGGAAACAGTCGTCTCGCTCTGCCTGTGCCGCTCTTAGGAGAGTGAGAGTACACAGACACGGCGTAATACAAAGACGGACATCCTGTAACTCAAACCACCAAGACACACAACCTCGTCACAGTCTTTTATGGGCGCCACTCACCGTTCTCTAACTTTTAGACACTAGTTCATCGTACATATGGCACAGGTTACCACGGCTATTTTCACTAGCTGAAGCATTCTACATTTGAAAACGGCTATCCCAGGTCCAGAAGTGTACACCATAGCGATAGACAACTTGAGAACAACTAAATGAACCCCATTGCGTCACGGTGTTTAGGTACCGCAGCAGGAAACTCGAACATCACGACGGCGTGGAGGTGCATGCCGGCCGTGAACCACTACGCCACCTACTGCCGAGAAAGTGACACTGGACGATGAAATGAAAATGTTCAGCTGAACATGTCATACTTTACTATACATAAATGAGGGTACGTAAAACAACGAAGAGTCATTTTTCCATATGACTTTGTTTATTGCTTTACAGTAAAATGCATTGGTTGGATACATCCATTGATAGCAAGACAATACATTCATATAAGTTAAACACAGATGTCTTCAGTTGGTTTCATAGCAACTATATTTTATATAATCGTGTATTTATATTTGATGAATGGGCCCACATCACTTTTGCATTCACAGTGAATTAGGTCACATTCAACACTCTCTTGTATGTTTGCCTGTGTAGGTGTGCGCATATGTGAATGTGTGCGTGTTTCCTTTCACAGAATATGTCAGACAGATGTAGATTCATGCCTGTATAAATTACAGAGACGTGTTCATAGTTTAGAAAAGTGACTTAATAAAGAGGTATGAAAAATATGTGTATAGTGTGCACGTGACCATCGTAAAATGCTCGAGCAACGTTACTCCAAGCAACAAGGACCTGGCCACACCTCTCAGTGCTACTTAGCACAAAGAAGAGTAAAAAAGTAAGAACCATGCATTTTTTTCCCCATTTATAAACTAAAACAAGTAACTCCTCCCATTCACAGAGTAACTAACAAAATATAACCACAAAATGGATTTTTTTTTTTTATCCAAAAACATCCAATAAAATTTACAAAGAGATATGATCAGGAAGGAGGATGAACACTGGTTTAATAGTGAAGTGGGGGTCAAATGTGCCGACTTCCTGGAAACCCGGAACCTTCCGGATCATCTCTTAGTAGGTTTCTCAGAGTTTGGGGCCCAGTGTATTGTGTACAGTGTGAAGTATACAACAATAAAAAAGTTATTTTTCCAGTTTTTGTGATTATAGAAAAGGACAAAAGTTACACAATTCAAGGCTTTCACTTTGCCAGAACAGTTGCACTCAAGTTTACAGCTTCAGTTTTGTGAGAGTAATGCCCTCGTTCGGAATCCGCTTTCAGAGTGTTATTACTCTGGCTTTCAGAGTGTTATTACTCTGGCTTTCAGAGTGTGTTATTACTCTGTTATGCTTTTTAGCAGCTCTCTCTAACACCTGCTAAATGTTCTACTGAACAAGGCTAGATCATAGCCGCGAAACTCTTTAGAGCAGTACAATATAATCTGTTCCCTGAAGAAATCAGTGAACTCATTAACTCATACGCACGACTCCTCTGTACCCCGTTAGCGTGCAAAATAGGAAAAATGGAGTCTGGCCTGTGAGCAAAATGGAGGGGGTTGTGTGTGGCTTGTGTGCGTCTGCGTGTGAAGTCATGTGCACATGTGTGGTGGAGTCAATGAGATACTTCCATCACCTCCAGAACCGAAGGGTAATTACTCATAATGCATATACCGCCGTTTCCCTGGAAACCAACAACAGGGCTGTACTTATTGAAATTGCATATACTAGCACTGTAACACCTGCCTTTTGACACAGACATACGAGACGGGTGCTTATTAACACGGACACCGACACCCACATGTTCACCACGGACACAGACACAATGACTCAGCCCCCTCCCCAACCCCCAACCCCCCCAGCATCTAGCAGTGGCTCCTGCATAATTGCACAGAAATGCGTAGCTGCCAGTTTCTGGGACACAAATCCCGCAGGATGGAAAGGGGTACCAAGGGCTAAAGCAAAGAGTCCTCTGCGAGCCCCCCCTTCGGGGAAATAAGAGTCTGCCTGGGCCTGTGTGCCCCCCCCCCGGCAGAAGGAAGCACTGTTTCCAAATGTGACAACTGCAGCATGTCATCATGTCAAGTCTCATTATATAGACGCAGTTTTCAATGCAGGAACGTGCAGCAGTTTGGTCTCCACCCGACTCGACTCCCCCCCCCGACGACCACCGCAACTATGGCAGGGACATCTGTGCTCTCGAAGACTACAAAAAAAGCACCTCCCACCGCCAGGAGCACTTCAAACATTTTTCCAGAACCTCTAAGCTCATTTGCTCTGCCCTGTTCCCCGGCCACCCCTTTCCAGCGTGGGACTGGGACGATGAGGGAAACCAGAACGGGATGTTCAGTCGCGGTGGACGGGACCCGTGCGGGCCGTCCGGCCGTGAAGAGCCTGAGGAGGTTCCTCTCATCACCTGACACCCCAAGAGGCTCGGGACGACAAACGGTCCGTGGCGGACTCTCCACAAGGATTCCCAGGATGCACCTGGATTCCCCTCCAGCTGCGCATGCCGGTGCACCCAACTGATGCCAGTGACAAGGCTGAAGCAGAGGTGCTTCAGTTCGATGGGCGGAGGGCGAGCAGATCCCCATGCAGGAACAGAAAGTGGATGGAACTACGGAACATCGATGCACAGAACCCGGCACGTTCTTCTGGAAGGAAAGAGGCCGCCCCGTTCTCCGTCTCAGACCTATCGGGTTTGCTGTGCAGCAGAGTGCGGAGAACTTTGAATATCACATGCACACTGACGTTATATATATGCGTGTACACGCACACACGAAACAGACACAAAAAGGAACCTCACACCCTCTCCTAGACACGCACACAAAGACACGTGAGATAAGATATCTTTCTGTCATGCACCGTTGCTAGTTTAGTTTGGTTCATACTGCTCGAGAGAACACAGAAGGAGCCCGGAGCAGTTCTCTTCATGGTCAAGCCGCGGGAAAGAACCCCAACGCCCCCCCTGCCCCCGCTCTCCCCTTATTGCACCAAGTTGGGAAAAAAATCTGGAACATTTCCCAGGCAGTTTCTTAGAAAATCTGGTTTCGTATCTTTCAACAAGCCTATTACTAAAGTGCAACATGTTTATTAGACATGTTTGGTTAACTTCTTTTACCATTTCCAAAAAAACGAATCAAAAATAAACACGAATCTACGCGCACATGATGACTTGCGGGAAAAATATTTCAAAACCTTCGATTCCTAACGCAAGTCTGACTGAGCCGCCGGACTGAAATACAATCATTCTGATGAAGAGTGTAAGAGACCATTAAAGGAACGGAGGAGAATCGGAGCAGCAGGTCGCCCTGGGTCACGAGTCTCCTTAGCGTAGAGTTCTTTGAGGTTTGCTTCAGGTCAAGCTGAGGTCTTGGAACGAACGAAGACAAATTTGATGGCTCAATCCGAAGATCGTGTTTTTTGTAGGAGAAGTAAACAGCGAGGATATCGTAGGGGTTATATTACAGTTTCCACATGTCCGACAGTTATTCCTGGCACATGGGCAAGTTGACAAATGTGAAGACGTTGTACTCAATCATGATGGAGAAGCAGAGGAAGATGGCGTACATCACCAGCACATAGAGGCCCAGCTTTAGGTCCAGCCTCCACTTGTTCACATGGATCCCCAAAACCTGCAAGCAGTGAACACAGCAAGGGTGCAGTGGACTCAGGACCTGTCACACTGTGGACACACTGCGGACACACTGCAGACACACTGCCCGCACACTGCGGACACACTGCGCGCACAGAAGCACACAGACAGATCTGTATAATAGTACAAACATATGGCATTAAGTTTGTCAAAGTATATCAGCTTAGCCTTTTCAGAAATGTCTCCTAGAGTCATGCCGATATTTGCAGTAACCCATAGATATGCCATAATGCATGTATTTGTTGACTTGACAACTGGCGTGCCACGTTTTGCTATTACCTTAGTACCTTATCAAATGATCAATTAACAAATTGATTAGGTTAATTGTTTAAGTGAGCTGCAGCTGAAATTTCATGAATATATGGAATGTCTGGGGCGCCCCCGAGAAGAGGTTTGGGAACTGAAGCGAAGTTCAAGCCATCCAACAAGATATCAGTTACTTTTTAGAGAACAGAAGAAATTAATGTTATCTTTTATTGCACTACTCTTCATTTGAATATATCTTAATGTTAATATCATGCAAATATATACTTACTACCCAGATAAATAGCTTTAAAACTGTCTTGGGCGACGTGAAACTTTGGGGGGGGGGGGTATAGCCATGTCCATGTCTGTTTGCTCTGATGTAACCTCCTTCTGCCTGTTCATTTTCATTTCTAACTTGCCAAAGCCCTCAGCTCAGCTCACAATGCATGCTGGGAATTGGCTTTAATGCTGCTGATGACATAACATTAAATATAGAGTCTAAAAATACAGCTGATGGGTAGATTTCAGACCCTCACCTATAAAAAAATGCATTTTATATATACAAAAGATATAATTCAGGCTTTTATTAATAAAGGTTATTCAGCTTGGGTTAAACTGTTTGCAGGTTATTTTTTTGTGATGGTTCTTCACTGCCTTTTAAATCCTCCAAACCCCCCCCCCCCGCCATCGGTTGCATGGTCCTGGTCCACATGCACTAAAATCCAAGTGTGCATCTCCAAAGGTCTTCACTTACAGTGAGGGCCACGGAGCCAAGCAGCAGCACCACTGAATACACCAACCCCCGGCTGTTTATCTGCACCTACGTCAGCAACAAGAGACAAATGGTTAAAGGACAGAGCTGACGGTCCAGGCTCGCCGCACTGGCCGGCTTCAGGGCACCTATCTGCTGAGGAAGCACACCGTAGCCAAGTGAGACACCGGGAAAGCAAATCGATTTGTCATTCTGACAAGGTTACCCGACTGTGACCCTTAGCCTAGTCACACGAGTCAGAATGGCTGCCGGTGAGCTCATCTAAACCTGGCTGATCATTTAGGCTCGTCCACCCCGGGCCGGCCACGAGAAAGGCCTCATTACCTCAGAGCCGTAACTGACAGCTATCGTCTGAATCGCCCATGGAACGCCCAGGCCCACCAGGATGTCAAAAACGTTGCTGCCAATGGTGTTGGACACGGCCATGTCCCCTAAGCCTGGAGAGAGGGAGAGAGATAGAGAGATAGAGAGAGAGAGAGACTCTACTGCAATGTTCTACAAGGTCACAAACTCATGCAACCGAAATCCAGGCAAACTCAACTGCAAACTCAAAATGCAGCCCTAGCTGTATTTATTGATTCCTAGGCTCACTACATTACACACACATAAACATTTTACCAATGTGGTGTAGTGTTTACCAACTTGCGGACTCCAATCCACGGGAGCAAAAATGTGGACTGTCTGGGAGGGAGCAAAAATGTGGACTGTCAGGGAGGGAGCAAAAATGTGGACTGTCTGGGAGGGAGCAAAAATGTGGACTGTCAGGAAGGGAGCAAAAATGTGGACTGTCTGGGAGGGAGCAAAAATGTGGACTGTCAGGAAGGGAGCAAAAATGTGGACTGTCTGGGAGGGAGCAAAAATGTGGACTGTCAGGGAGGGAGTTCAGAAGAAGCAGAAACATGGATCGGCTGGGGATCTACAACAGAACTACATTAATCACTAGGTAGATGATTCTGTATTTGTGTTGCAACACTTACAAACTGCTTTGGACAAAAGCGTCTGTTAAAAGAGGAAATAGACACGAACATGAAAACCCTTAGCGTAAAGAACACAGTTCTGTTTTACTGGTAATCGATGTTGCTGAACAAACCCTAAAAATATATTGTGCACCGAGCAGAAAGCTTCATAACGCAAATAACAGCAGAAGAAGCACCTTGTCGGGCAACAATGAGGCTGGCGATGCAGTCTGGAACGCTGGTGCCCGCAGCCAGGAAGGTGATTCCCATGATGACGTCGGGAATTCCCAGAGTGTAGCCGATTATCGTCACCTGCAAACGCACACGTTTCCATGCCTTTTCACTCCGGTTTCTCCGCATGCGGGATACGGCGCGATGCCGCACCAGAGAACAAACAAACGTCGGGGGCATGTCCAGACAGCCACTCTTCGACACGCACTCTCAGAAATACTCACCATCCACACCATGAAGTAGGAAAAGACGGCAATCCAGAGTGTCGACAGGATGAAGGTGAGCATGAAGAACTTCTCCCAACGCGGCTTGGCGCAGTTCGGCACAGTGAAATACAGAATCACCAGTACAGGCCAGGAGATGAGCCACTTAACCCTGTTCATGGCGCCTCCTTCCCACAGCGTAAATCAAAACAAAAGATACACGTAGATGAATGGTGGGGGGACAATTAAAATGCAGAGAGGGGGCACTGACTTTGAAACATCATGTGCGCTGTTACGATTGCTTATAAAGTGCATCATTATCCCACAAACATGCTAACAGATCAACTAACCTCAAGAAATATGTACCATCCGTCACATGATAGGGACTCTCTGAGCTCGAGTTCAAAAGAGCCGACGCCGTTTACCGATATAAAGCCGACAGCTAATTTGTTCAAATACTGTGGGGAAGTTGCCAACTCGGAGTCCACGACGCACAACGCATCCCAACAAGCTTACGCTACGTTAGCTAGCCCGCGCTCACCCAGACAATCAATCAAGTGGGTTTTAGCACATTATGCTGGGCTGAATTATATTTTAGTATCTCAAACAAAAAAAACTAACAAATAAATAAAATGCATTAAATGTGCAATTAATCATGATTATATTAAATGATTGGCAGCCTTATAAATAAACACTACATCAGTGATAGTGTATTCAGTCAATTTAAACTGTGTTTCTTTGAAAGAGAATGAACTGAGTTTTGTTCTCATATAAACTCTGAGCAGCTTGTTTTATATACCATATTATGTTAGTAGCCTCCAGTCGTCCATATGTGGTATTCTGTCGATTGAGTTTTATTAAATTCTAAAATGGGCTTTAGAAATGGAGCTGGGATGTGACTTCACTGAGTTTCAGGCCGCTGACTCAAAGAAGATTTAATCATGCTCCTTCTTTGCTAAGCTTCAGACCCGCTTGCTAAGCTGACGCCCATGAAGGACACCCACCTGGCCAGATGAAGGGGGAGGACAGCTCACTCCCAGCTTCCTCGGGCTCCTTGTCCTCCACCACAGCTCCGTTCTCAATTTCAGGTTTTCCGTCCACGACAGCAGCTTCAGCGCCATTCGAAGCCTGGACCATCCTCTGTGGCTACCCAGAAAGCAGAAACCCAGAGGCGGCACGGAGGAAGGGAAACAGCGTGAGACTCGAGACTCGGAGAAGCCTCCGGTTACTCCAATTATCTCTGATTCCATCTGGAATTGATCGGGGATCAATAGGTATGGAAGATCTGATCCTGAACTAATGGCGTTGACGGGGAACTCTTCCTCTGCCAAAGGATCCGACATACTCATATACCAGCAGAAATCCTATTAGCGTTACGTTTTTAGTTGCGAATAAGACATACTTTCCTGCTGTTTTCAAATGGGTGATATTAAACATTACGATGCGGGTGCAAATGTCCATGCTGAAAAGGTAGCCAATAAGAATGGCAAAGGCATCCAACAGATGGAATCTATTGTGGATGCAGACACACACACACACACACACATATATATATATATATTGTACTTCATGTATTACAGTTAAGTATTACAGACCCCTACCACTAAATCTTTCACTAAATCAGTTGACTTAAAGGTATACAACAGATTTAACTTGAATTTTTTTTATTAAAAAGAAAAAAGCTAAGTAATAATACACACGTGGATTTGCTCAAACCCTACTTATAAATTATAGTGCTGCCAAAGTAAGCAACCCGTGTTTATTTTTCTACTGCGTTCCACTAATCGTGGCCTGATCTGAGCCGGCCCATCCGTCGCGGCACCTCGTTGATGATGAGCCGGCTGGCCATGCGCAGGCGCGTCTTGGGTCCGAAGCGGTTGGTGATCATGACACGCAGGCCGGCTTCTGGGAAGCGGTAGTTGGGGGGACTGGAGTTCATGATCTCATCCACCATTACCACAGAGCTCTGGCTGTGAGTTTTGCTGGGCTTCACTGCGGGACGAATAGACGCTGGTCAGGGTGAAGCACTGAGGCGCTCCGCACGTTCACAGCAGCATGCAGGCCCAGCAGCGCTGACATTTGCTCCAATCGAAACACTGATAAATGCTCATTTACGTGGCGAGGTACAGTTAGGTAATTTCACTGGCAGAATGGCCATTCACCCTAGTGGGCAGAGAAAGGCCGCCAGAGGCCTTAAAACAATATTATTTATTGAGATTTAACGAGAAACATACTAAAAAGAACATCTGACTCATAAATTATTACTTTCAGTCAGTGGCAAATGGTGCATTAGTTCCATGAATATATTCTTTAAGAGGATTCATTGCATATAACGGAAAATCGCTATTATCGTTTATTGTTGTTGTTGTTGTCATTAATAAAAATATTACCTGAAAAAGCCATTGTCAAAAAACAATTATTTCAGGATATTGTTTTTCTATGTATCCAGCCAGCAAGTTCACATACCTAAGAACCAGAAAAAGCGTAACACAAGACACAGCGAGGAAACACACAGCAAGACACTGAAAGACATAAGCGACACTGAGCTTAGTAAGGCTAAACAGACAGGCTTCAGCAATTAGTCACACATATTCGTTAAAGCAGGGTAGCTTAGAGAAAATAGTTGGCTGACACTACTGCAGTCCATATTTGCATCTGCTGTAAACAGGATATGTGAGATTACCGGACAAAAACAATGAGGCAGAGAGATTAAGAGAGAAAAACAGTCAAAGACGGAACTGAAAGTGTTTCAAAGCACTAGAAAGCGAGCCGGTTTGGAAAGTGCCCCACCTGGCTACAGCAGAGTGTATTACAGCAGAGACACAGAACTCGGGCGATTTTTAGCTATTCAGTGCTATAGATAAGATCATACTATATGTGTAATTTCTGAACAGCGTGTGAAGGTGCAGTTTGCAGGAACATTAATGCATTGACCCTTGACTATGGTGATAGTACCAAATTTTGGTCATCCCATTACCCAGGCCTCCCCCCACCCACTCAGTACGACAGAGACTGCCCATGGGAGTCTTACAGAAAAAATGTTCTGAGGGCAGAAGGAGAGATTCAGAGAGATAATCAATGAAATTGTAGCAGAAGTGGGTCCAAGCAAATAGAGGAGGTGGCAGCAACCAATCAGATATCTTGGCCCCGCCTCCTGTAGTTGCTTTCACTCACCTCCTATAACAATCTGATTGGTTATCACTCTGAACCAATCATTGGGCCTTCTGCCCTCAGAACATAAGTATATGAGTAAAGCTCCCAGAGACCCAGAGTGCAGCAGAGCCTGTCTGGTTACCCTTACCTGGACACAGCAATGGTAACGTAGGGTCATCCCATATATGGTCATAACATGCATTACCATCCTCCAGCTCGTTGCTGACTGTGTTACCGTTGGCGATGTGCTTATCCTCTTTCCCTGTGAAGTATTCCTGAATACGCGAGTTAAATCTGGGCAAGAGAAACCGTTTGATTAGAAGCGATTCTCCCTGTGATTCATATTACTGATATTCTCAACATGACAACAACTTCAAACACAATGACTCCTCTACGTGCCTTTCATGTACGTGAGGGTGTGCGGCATGCGAAACAGTCGGAGGGAGCTGGGAATCATTTACAGATGCCTGCGAGTGATTCCAAGATCACTCGGCAAATTATTTTTAAACCATATAACAAACATTCAGAGCTGAATTTGTCAGGACCACTGGAGGCTCGACGGGAAGAATATGGGTAAACTCGGGTTTATTAGAGGGAGAACACAATCGGGGGCACAGACAGACGTCAGCGACTACAAGACTTTAATGAGAAGACTGAGGAAAGACTAACTAGGAAGCACTAAAATACACAGACGCAGCTGGACAAGACTAGAAACAGCTGATCAGATGAGGATTCCACATGAGGTTAACAAACTTTACACTTTGAACAGACTGGTTTAGCCTTAGGCCCCGCATTATTCCTCAGTCATTAAGCCAAGTTTTATAAATCTATTTATTTGTTTGTTTGTTTTATTTGTTTATTTCATCAAAATGGAGGATGCTGTCAGTAGAATAATAATAAAAAAAACAATAAAGAACAAAAATATCACCTGTACGACATTCGCAACTACAAAAGCCTGACATTCCAAAAAAAAATTCCACACAATCTACAATCCAATTACAATGGTTAAGGATACAACCCACTGGCTGCAAACTACTGCTTTAAATCACTTACAAATCACTGCCAATAAATTTCAATTTAATTGTACTTTATTCATCTTACTCTCCATAAGAGCTGCGTACAGATGTATATGTAGGTGAACGAAAGTATCACACCGGATCAGCCAGCATCCAGCACCTGTTGGGGTTAAGTATTTTGCTCAAGGCCTAACTGTGTTATGAGTACTCTGCCAACCATGGGATTTGAACCCACAACCTTCCACAGATAGACCACCAAGCCAATGAGAGGCCCCCCGGCCATAGAGATCATTATGAATATTATACTATTTAAAAGGACCTTTCAGGAAATATGAAATATTTCTACAATTCTATAAATTATTTAGTGACGTCTTTAAATCATCTTATTATGTCTAAATGGTATTTTCCTTGCATTTCTGAACTTTGATGTTTAAAAACGTTTTTCTCAGTATTAATGAGGTAAAACATCTTCTTGCAAAAACAATTTTGATCCATCAATTCGTTCAGCGAAACTACCAAGAAAACCGCTTATGGAAGCAGGGGACAAAACGGCCGAGTGCGGAGAATTCTGGGTAAATTGATGACACGCAGACGTAATTTCAAACAGACTGTAACTGAAATGCATATACAGAATCACACAGTCCCAGCTTCCTCTCCTGGGTCGCACCCATCATATTTACCACTGATGCCATTGTATCCCATTGCAATCCCATTATATACTACAGTACTGAAGTTTCCCTCCGATGTCACATGACTCTCAGAATGTAAGGACAGAACCAGGTTCCCCAGCTGGAAGACTCACTTCATGATCACAATGTACCCCAGGTACATCACCACGAGCACCAGACTCTCCCACCTAAGGCAGAAGGATAGCCAGTGAGCTCTCCACATAGGCAGAAGGATAGCCAGTGAGCTCTCCACATGGGCAGAAGGCCAAGGATGTGCTGGTCTAAAAGTAGAGAGACGCTTACCACACAATCTTCTCGTCGTAGATGAACTGGAAGAGGGAAGGATGGAACACCGTCATTTTGCTCGCAACGTTAACGATTCAGCCGCGTGTTTCGATGAGTGCGTCATTGGAGGAGGAGTGGAAATGTAAGTGCTAAGAGATCATGCACCGCCGCGGGCAGTTTTGGAACTACAGGGGCAAGGGTTTGAGAGGTAACACCGCTGAAGTCTTTGCACGACCTGAGTAGCGTGACTCACCACGATCAGAGCCACCACGGACAGGGTGTAGTAGAGAGAGTCACGGAACACTGCGTAGCGAGTGAGGTACACTACCTGGGGAATGGGGGAGTAACAGAGACTCTCATGGTTAATATTGTACACGTACAGCTCTGGAAGAAATTAAGAGACTCTACTTTATTAAAATATCTGTGAGGCAGGGCTGCTTAAAGACTCAGAGTGTCTAAGACAGACAGGTAGAGGGCAGAAGCAACTTTCTAATGTTGGAGGTCACTATCAACTAAATTGGAGGATGACCTCAAATGACCTTCAAAAAGATCGGGAAACTTTGAAGGGTGTGAAGTGCACCGCTAGAACAATTCATAACAGGATCCTGGAAGCAGAACTGAAGACCGATAAAGCAAAGGAGAAGCTTCCTCATCAGTGAGAAGCCGGGCAACAAAAGAATGTACATTTTACACGGGTGCGAACCAATAAACTGAGAAATGAGGAAAACCGATCGTTTCGCCGCGGTCTCTTAATTTCTTCCGGAGCCGTATCTCTGCATCAGACACCAAACAGGCTGGCATGCGGGAGGCAAGAGGAGCTGTACTACAGGAGGGGCACAGACCTGACCAGCAAAGATCCCACACACGCCAATAATGCAGAGGATGTTGAAGACGGCCGAGCCGACGATGGTGCCAACGCCTACATCTCCATGGGTAATGAAGACACCTGATGGACGGCAGAAGGTGTTGATGATCACAGTCAGAGATCTACAGCGGGACCACCTGCTGTATATGTGTGAGAAAGATACTAAGCGTCCCGACTCAAGGTGAGTACCCTAGCCATCTGTGAAAGTACTTCACTTATTTGTCTGTCGGACGCTTTTTAAATTAATTTGCGGAACAGCTGTATATACGGCCGACAAAGACCAGGCTTTCTTCCCACCTATGATAGAGGCAAAAAGTTCCGGAGCTGAACTTCCCGCGGCCATAAACGTGGCCCCAGCCACATCCTCACTCATGTGAAGCTTCTGCGGGTAGGAGAGTAAAGAGAGGGAATGAGACGGACATGTGACTCAGCGATCCGGCGGATCCCGACCGGGATCCTCCGCGATCTTCCCACCTCGCAGATCTTCTCAAGCGACGTCACAAAGAAGTCGTCACAAACGATGGCCAGGGCCAGGAACATGTACAGGGCCTGAAACGATTAAAGAAAGCCTAAGTTTACTAACCTCACAGCAGGATTTTAAAAAATGGTCATTTAAAATTACAGCTACCGTGTAGCTGTACCAGATTCAACCCAAGTACTGTAACATTATTCACTTGGTGTTCATTCATACCTCAATCGTTTCCAGTGTAGATTTTTCTTTTTTTGCAATGAAAGCACCATCAAATTGAATTAAAAGTAATTTTAACATTTTACCAAAGAAAAAAAAAAAAAGCAATACGGGAACAATTTAGCTATTGGTTTTTGAATTGGATAATTGCCAAACTGAATTGCTTTATTTCTTTAGATAACTGCCTTTCATTTAGTCTTTTGCATGATGAAATTTCCCAAGAGTCCCTAAGAAGCTGTCAACTCCATAAGGATAATTTGGTAAAGCACCCAAAAATAAATCTCACAGTTTTAATGAAAGACTAGAAAGAACGCCACGATCCCTTTGAGAATCAGATGTAAAATTAAATATTTCTTGTGGCATTGGAAGCGGGAACTCAAAAATGTAAATGTGGACATAGACCAAAGCCACACATTTTGCTCTTTAATTGAACTTGACTGCACAATCTTTATGAAGACGGCATATTTCCCAACAAGCCTCACCCCACTATGTAAAGGCAGCGAACCCCGCCCTACCTAATCCTAACCCTAACCCTATGTAAAGGCAGCGAACCCCCCACCCTACCTAATCCTAACCCTAACCCTATCTAAAGGCAGTGAATCCCGCCCTACCTAATTCTAACCAAACTATTGACATTAAAAACAAGAGGCAGCATGCTGTCTACTGGGCCTGGCGTTGAGGTGCTGTGACCTCATGCAGGCCAGGGAGCGGCTCTGGGTCCCGGCGACTGGCTCCTGCAGTGGCTGCAGCAACATGAGGCGTCACACCCTCTGCAGGGCCCCTGTGCTGGTTTAGGGCAAAGGATGTGTGCGTGTCCCTGTCTGCACTGCGGGCCACATCGCCAGTGTTTAACTGTGTGTGTGTCCCCGTCTGCACTGCGGGCCACATCGCCAGTG
>JAABNY020000025.1:10892609-10903456 GCA_015164015.2 Brevimyrus niger | reverse complement strand
TTTAAATGCCACAGGCTACCTGAGCATTGTTTCTGACCATGTCCATCCCTTTATGACCACCATGTACCCATCCTCTGGTGACTACTTCCAGCAGGATAATGCACCATGTCACAAAACTCGAATAATTTTAAACTGGTTTCTTGAATATGACAATGAGTTCACTGTACTGAAATGACCCTCACAGTCACCAGATCTCAACCCAATAAAGCATCTTTGGGATGTGGTAGAACGGGAGCTTCGTTACATGACTATTAGCTAATTATGTAAGGGACCGCCCACTGGCCGATGACAGAATTCGATTGGGCAGCCAAGAATGGGTGTAGGTCTTTCCACGCACATCTGAAAAATTATGTTATAATACTATTACTTAGATTGTTAACGAGACACAAAATGTCCAATACTACGTGTTTTAAAGTAATTTCTATGAATACATTCACACATTTTGGTTACATTTTTAAATATCTGTGTCCCACGATTTTAACGATGGAAGACACAGAACAAAATAACTAGTCTCTTGCCTATAGTTGAGTTCAAAACTTATCAAAACAAGGTAAAAAGGTTATATATCCATATGAGGTCCTTTAATACAGCGTTAGAAATAAATGAGCTGCCAGAACAGCTTTAACGCACCATGACACAGACTCTCACCGTGTAGAGCACAACTGGAGGGATTCAACGTAATTCCTGGGAAAAAAATATGAAGGCTATTTGGCCCAGCATCTGCAGACTTGTCTGATATTCTCCTTCTATTTTTAAGTGATATTCAAAAAAACATACGTTACTAATGAATCTGGTATGCTTTCTTACACTACATACCATATATCCCCCGAACCCGACTGATCCACAGTGTGAATGCACGGACTAATACAGCTTGTGGCAATCTTACTTTTCTTAGCAAGGCACAGGTTCAACACAAGCTGTCAGAACAGCCACGACACACTGTGAGCTGTACCTTGGCCTAGATATCACTGTTGCCTGGGCGTATATTGGAGGGATCTGACAACATTGTTCCATAAGAAGTTTCATCCTACGATGTCGATTATGGTGGAAAACAGTTTCAGGCGCTGCTCCAGAATCACCCATTAACGCTCAGCTATGTTGGGCGCTAGAGGCTGCGATAGCTACACTATGCCATATGGATTATGCTGTTTTCAGGATCATCACACCTTCTACTGTCACTTGGTCTTCGTGGATATGTGTGCTGTCATCCTGGCAAATTCCACTCCCATCTGGGCAGAAAGCTTTACTGTAGGATGAATGCGCACCCAGTGACTGACTCTGTATTCGCTAGCATGGGGTTGAGTTGGCTTGAGCCCTACTGGGAAAACACACCCTATTCTATAACCTCTCCCTACAGTATAACCTTCTCATTTGTTCACAGTTGACTCAAGTCATCAGGAAACATCAGCAAGCTGCAGGGTCTGTCACTAAAGCTACCACTAATCCCCCATCCCGGAGAACATGAAGCTTCAGTCATGGTGCTTAAAACAACGGACAACCGGGCCTGTCGATATTCTAGAGTCGTCACTCTTTCTTTAGCCGTCGCACTAAGGCCCAATCCCATTTCTCCTCCCTTAGCCCTACCACTAGATTTCGAGGGCCCTCCCTTCTGAAGTCGACTTCACAGATTGTCGCCACAAGGGGTAGGGCTTGACATCTTTACCTAGGAATCGGGACACAACTCGAGCTGGTTTGCTTGGGAGTCCCTGAAATAGTACAACATGCTTATAACACGGACAAGTCACTTTAACATTACACCATGATTATACCACTGATGTGTCCCTAGAATATTACAGAATGATTAAGACACTGTCGACTTGTGGATTAACATTCCTTTGGCAGCGGCATGCAGATTTAAAATGAAGCATATTGCATGCAATATTTCTATAAAACATGTACACGTTTTGCATAAACAATGTGTTTATGCTGCATAAACAATATGTCAGGAACAATGTCTTTTACATATTGCACGATGTAGAATATTGCACTTAGAAGACTATTGCAAGAAACACAGAAAACAATCAGGGCTGAGTGTCGTAGTCAAAAAACTGCATAAAAAGTACTTTGCTCTCTCTCTCTGAGTAAATACGTTCTTAGTTCTTCGACGGTTTGTGTGAAACTCACCCCTGCTCGGTTCTTTTTCTATAAATACTAGATACTGGTCTGTCTCTACGCACGGAATTAGCGATTTTCAGAAAATTGTTTTTGAAAAATTCAACCTCAGACTCCGTTTCACTTACATTAAACTAAGATTTCCCGCTAAAAATGGATTCTTTTGCAAGTGTATTAATAAAGATAAGAGCTTCTTTCCCCACACCGCTAGCCATCTTTTCTTTTCTTGTGTATTACAATGTATTGTGGGAATTTTTTCCTTTCACTCGGTTTTGAGTCAGCATCTGAAAAATCTCCGTTTCGAGGGCTATCTTGAGGGCTGAACACCACTACCCCTCGCTGCTAAAAAGAAAAGGGACAACACTACCCTACGCGGGTACGCGCAAAACGGAGGGGTAGGGCTAATTCACTCATTCTTCAGATATGAACTACACCGACCGTCTATACTTAACACCGCGGTATAAAATGAACAAACAGCACGCACTGCATGTGGATAAGGATGATATGCAAATTAGTACCTTATGTGTCCAATCAAAACATATGACAGGCCTACCCGAAATTTTTACATATGAATCTAGGCATGATGCAATGTAAATTACTTCAATAACAAAGGAACTGTCAGGCCAGATGTTTGATAAAGCTATTTAAAGCCCCCATGACAGCATACACATAAAGATTAAAAAGCAGTCATTGTGAGCTGTGAAATTCCTGTATCTGCAATGCTCTGATTAAAGCACACACCCTAAGCGACACATCCTATTAGCTGGCCCGGCCCCCTCTGCTGAACAGAGCGCTGAAACCCTCATAGCCAGTCCTTCGGGCCAACGCTGCACACTGCAGCAGAAGTTATTTTCAAATCCGGCCATTTGTGTAGCGTCCTTGCATAGGCAGTCGCGCACGCTGACAGGTCCGCACGAAGCCGGCACGCGGCGATGCTCACTGGAGCTATGGCTAATTTAAGCTGACCTTTCCCTTATGCTAAACAGTCCCGCCCAGTCGCATCTCAAATGCCATCTGAAAATGTTAGAGCCGCAGCTCTTCTACATTAAGACCCAATCAGCGTGCAACACATCTTAAATATTCAGAAGTCAATCTTTTAAATTCTGGTTAGGAGGCTGTCTAATGCACATGTCAACTATAGTAAAACGTAGTTTTAATTACATTCTGTGGAATGAGAAACATCTTTACGATCCCTAATAAAGATGACCAAAAACTTTTGCATCAGTCTTTCCTAAAGAATTTTAAATATGTTACTGTTTATACATGTAATGCTGAACTGCTCTATACATTTGTTCAAATATTAATATATTCCAAATTTCAAAAAGATGATCCAGTCAGACCACCCCAAAGAAATTGGTGTTAGAAAGATAAATGTAAGGGTACAATGTCAAGGAAGTTTAACATGAACTGTAACTGCAACTGTATAAAGTGCATTTATAAGCCTGTGCATTGTGCAAATAGAAATTGAAATAAGGTAATTAATGAGCAGAACACCACAGCACCATCCCATGACTTGGGAGCTGATTTTTGTCTTTCATTTTGTCCATTTCATTTTCATATCCGAGTCCCTTTTTAATAAGAGGCTATAATTAGGCTGGTACTGTAATGCTTTACCTTAACTGCACCTTCTTAATGCATTCAATATGCATTCATAGAACATTCAGTACACCTTCATAATGTATTCATAATGCATTCATTATACATTCATAGAACATTCAGTACACCTTCATAATGTATTCATAATGCATTCATTGAACATTCAGTACACCTTCATAATGTATTCATAATGTATTCATAGAACATTCAGTATACCTTCACATAGAACATTCAGTACACCTTCATAATGCAGTTCTTAGCACTGTTGCCTCACACGTCTCCACCGAGGCTCCATGTGTGTGGAATTTGCATGTTCTCTCTGTGGCATTGTGGGGTTTCCTCCAGGTAATCCGCTTTGCTGAGGTTACTTGGAGTTACCAAATTGCCTGTAGGTGTGCGTGTGTGTGTGTGCCCTGTAATGGGTTAGTGATCCATTATGGGTTGTTCCCTGCCTTGTGTCTGTAGCCTCCATGTTAGGCTCTGGAGCCCCCATGACCCTGAATGAGACAAGTGGTAGCAGAAAATGGATGGATGGAGAACATTTATAAGCAACATGTAAGTACAACGTAACATCCTAACATATCTTAAGTGCTTTAAAATACATTATTAACAAGCATAATATGGTTATAAAATTATAATGTGTGTTATTATCATATAATGTTGCTTTTAATGCATACTACAGTTGTGAAAGACTAATAATCAACAGAAGTACTGGGGCACTTGGCCATTACTCCCACAGGAAGTCTTATGACACCCCATTCTAAATCCATAGGCATCAATGCGGAGCTGGTCCCCCCTTTGCAGCTATAACAGCTGCCACTCTTCTGTGAAGGTTTTTCACGACATTTTGGAGTGTGTAGGTGGGATTTTTTTCTCCATTCATCTAGAAGAGCATCTGTAAAGTCAGACACTAATGTTGGATGTGAAGGCCTAGCTCACAATCTCAATTCTAGTTCATCCAAAAGGTGTTTGATGGGGTTGAGGTCAGGGCTCTCTGCCAGCCAGGCAAGTTCTTTCACAACAACCTCACCCAGCCATGCAAACCAAGGCACTGAATGTTCTGCGAATGCATTATGAAGGCATTATGAAGGCATTATGAAGGCACTGTTAATGCAAAGTGCTACCAGTATGAATAATAATTACATTGAGTGAAGGCTGTAAAACTGACCACATATAGCAGTACAACCTTCATGTGACACCAAGGTTTATCAAATTAGGGACAAAGCATGCGGCCATCTCTATAGCAATAGCAATGCAGATATTTAGTTCTTATTCCTTTTTTTTCTTATTCTGATGAGGATACAAGTAGCAATGATCCCTAAGGAGAATAAAGTAAAGCAGAAGTAGCAATGATCCCTAAGGAGAATGGAGTAAAGCAGAAGTAGCAATGATCCCTAAGGAGAATGGAGTAAAGCAGAAGTAGCAATGATCCCTAAGGAGAATAGAGTAAAGCAGAAGTAGCAATGATCCCTAAGGAGAATGGAGTAAAGCAGAAGTAGCAATGATCCCTAAGGAGAATGGAGGGGAATGCAGGGCAGGATTACAGATGAAGAGTCTCTTCCTTTCTACTTCCACTAAACTAGTTACTAAAATTACCAAAAAAAAAAACAATTTGTGTATTTAGAGAAAACACTAAAGGACTTTACTCTGCATGTGCAAACATAGAATTTAGTTAAATAAAAGTGAGTTAAACTGCTTTTTTAGAGCAATTACAAATGTATATTTACACAGGGACGTCCACAAGAACATAACCTCCTAGCATAACTAGAGGACACAACAAAATGTGTTTAACTGGAGTAAATGTTGATTCAAATTATACAAAAAAAGACCCATATGGCATTTAGAGACAGTCAACAACGCTTTAAGGAAAACAGTATAGATTAATAGCTTTGTGTATTTTATCACCATATTGAAGAATGGTGGTTATTTTTTGCTGAGCGTGAAACGTAGGAGACGCCTAGGATTTTACTTGTATTCATCTCTGAAAACCACGGGTGTTTCAGTAAGCGATATCCTTGAGGATGCCTTCAAATTGGCAAGAAGTTATATCTGCGTCTGCAATCTTACCTGGAACTAAGCCAAACTGTCATATTGATTGTGAGCCAGCAGCACTTGAGTAATGTCACAGTCACCTTAACATCTTCCTTGACCTCACTGTAAATAATGTGCGGGGACGGCCGCGTCACGTTCACGCCGAGTGCTGCTGCTGGACTCTGACGGGGAGTAAAGCCCTTATTGACCTTGAGCTCATTTTACTGCCACTCGCTGAGCTGGATGCGTCCCTTTTATATCTATGAATTAAGGGCTGTGTTGCCACATGCTACAGTAGCCGAATGCTGCCAGCTGATTCCTCCTTGCCCTTTGCATCTGGCCTGCTGTCTGACAGTCATTTTCCTTTGATTCCTCGGAAACGGTTCATTACTCGTAGCAAACTGAAGTTTGGGTAGCTGTTCCTCAAAACTACGGAAAAACATGAGGCTTAATTAGGCTTGAAGGTCAACTAAGTCATACATAAATAGCGGCCCCATTATCTTCTGATGTATGGAATGATCAAAGCTCAGATTTCCAATTATCACTGTAACATTTTCGTGTGGCAGACTCACTCAGCCAGCGATAGTTACAGACCAAAGGGTGGCGTCCACTTTTCAGACCTTTCAAACACCCTCTTTCATTTGCTCTTTCCCCTGATCAGCCGAATAGAATATGGCTCCTTCAGTGGTCCCCACACCCACTCGAAACAGATAAACAAACACCGAAAGAATTTCCATATTCCACAACCTTCTTGAAACCCTATGGCCTACACAATTTGTACAGATTCTCCAAGCTAGCTTTGTCTCTTGCCGCTATTGCTGAGTTATTTGTGCATACCTGATTAGAAAGCTGTTAAACAGAGGCGATACGTATTCCTTGGATTTGTTCATTTTGCCAGGAGCAAAATTTTATCGCGCGTCATAATTTTTTTCTGTTATAATATGGTGTTTCTATTCCCAGTCGATCGCAAACAGCTCATACAGTATATCATGCGTGATTTGCTTGTATAATTGTGGTGTTTGCTTCGCTCTTTATGGATTTTAGACACTTCAGTATTGTATATTTAATTTTTATCGTTTGTTGGCTGTGTAATTTACGATTTCCACCGGGGCTTTAGCGGCGGAATTTTCACCAATGCTGATAAATTTAATATCGGCCAGTTTTTATTGTCCAAAGTGTACTCTCCATAGTAAACTTACAATAAACAAGACAGTCTGCATGGTGATTTATGATGGGACTAACTGAAACAAAACTGACTTTATATTGTAGTAAACAATAATGTATAATACTTTATAAAGTCACCTAGTTAAAATCTGTTATTCATTTTTTTTTTTTTTTGCTAAGAATGTTTTTAATCCACAGACACTTACGAAAGCTGCCTATTTTGAGGTGGTAAAGGTTTAGGTTCCCATACGACCTGAGGTCCAACGTTAGTTACAGATTCGTTAATTGTGACGAGCTGCCCCCCCACCCCATCTCCCCCATGGGCACCAGCCACGTCCTCCATCACGCTAACACCCTACCTGGCTCCGTGCAGTTCTTCGCTTCTTCACGCTAACACCCTACCTGGCTCCGTGCAGTTCTTCGCTTCTTCGGTGCCGTTGTCTTCCATCATGGCCATTAGTTTCCGCCCCCAGGGCTGCCGTGAGCCCCCCTCAATTAACAGTCCATGACCTGTGGGTTAAGAAATGCAGCTTTACTCATGGATTAGAAGGAAACGGAGCAAGTACACTTTCCTTACTGCTAACACTCGCAAAGGTACTGACAGCTGGGATGAATGCAAACAATTAAAGGTTCCGAGACACCAAGGGATAAAGAAGGTGGAATTCTGCTTTGCACTCTGCTACTGATCGGGGAGGCCATGCAAGGCATATCACTTCAACTGTGTATTACACTGGAATCTGTTTGACAGTGTATTTCCGGGCTTGACCAGAACGCCATGAAGGTACCCTGATTGCACAATAGGGTGCATCTGGTCCTGGTAAATAGTGTTATTACTTGGCCATTGTATGACAATGCAGAGCAATCAATAGACTGCCACAAGAGGTCTGTCCAAACCAACAGGCTCTGGGGGCTGAAGGCCTTCAGCCTTCATCAGGCTTCTCTACCATTAACACAGGGCTCCCTAATTGCATTCCCGGAGGACCAGTCTACAACACAGGTGGCAGATTTCCCTGCTCAAACACACCTACTAAACCTGGCACTAGGCGTGTGAGTATAACATGGTATGTTTGAGCAGAGAAATCTTCAAACTGTCGCAGACTCGCCATCCTGGATGGGAATTTGCGAAACCCTGCTTCAACCTTACACCACAACTTTGGTAAATCCTCATCCGTCCAGAGATATCATGTGGGTGTTGGTTAATTTTGTGTTCCATCAACCTAATAACAATTTTATATTAATGCGTTTTAATGTTTTATTAAACATGTTATTATAGACTGAATTTTTACTCATAAATAAGTCATCAGCATTTTCCTGGGTGTTCAAACCTCGAGCACCAGTCTGTTGATGGTCTCTGTGGTAACTTAACGCAATTACCGCGTTCAGTAAGTACCCTTAACAGACATTCTCTTTGTACAGGGAATTTATTTTTCTCGAGCACATCTGAACATTAAATGCTAATTGAAATAATTTTCTTCTGAAAACTTAACCTTGACTAGTTTACTCTGTTGTTATTTTCTGTTTGCTAGCTGTGGTATAAGCGGAATAAAACCACTTTGAGGTGTGTGGTAATATGAAGAAAATTAACTCCAACTTACATCAAGTTGTCATTGAATATTTCCATATAATCCTCGCTGCAGGTTCTCCCTTACATATTACATATTACATATTTCAATTGCTCAGGAGTCCAGGTTTTGTGCTTTTTACACCAGATTGTGCACTTTTATGTCTAAACCTTGCATATAAGTGGTTTTGGAACTGCAGTCTTGCCATAATTATTACCTTTTTGCTAACACGGTTTGTCTGTGTGAATGTTTTCATGATTTCAAAGACTGGTTCCCTTAACACAGTAAATAATTTTGCAGTTTTTACGATTAAGCACTTACAATTCTACCGCTCACTCTTTTGCCTCTTTTCAGCTATCCTAGTTGCCTCGGGTTGCTTTTAAAACTTGTATATCAAAATGCCCATTTTCAGACCTCTTTTAGAGCTGAGTCACCTTTGAAGCGCCACTTGTTATTATAATTTTGCTACTTCAGATTTAAAGCCCCCCTCCCACCCCTTATATAACACTAAAGAAGACATTTTCAGTAGTTTTGTAAAATTTGTCAACATGAAATAAATTTACATTCTCTTAATAAATTTGGAAACGATAAATAGTCTGCCCACCATTTTTTTTGCATAAATGTCACAATATGCTTGAAATTCTTCTGGAAATCATAGCAAAAATCAATTCACTTCTACATATATGGAACTGTAGGAAGATGCATTAAATGCTGATACTTTGCTTCTTGGAAACTGTCCAAGAAAAGTCCCAGACTGTCAGCTTGATAATAATAAAGCTTCTTTCTCAGAGCTCATGCCTCACAGCTCAGTCAGCCTATTGTCTTCCAGTAGGACCAGAACCTCATGGAATTTGACTGGTTTCGAGGCACAACAGGCAAACCTGAAACACTGGGATCTGCCTTCCACTGTTGTCTTTGGCTAATAAAGGCTCTATGCTTGTCAAGGGTATATAGGACAAAGCTCTTACAAGAAAGTTAGATTTCATATCACCTGTCCACCGGCTCAGATATATGTGTCAGGTTTACGCATTTCTTCACACCCTACAGTGCTGCATACAGACACGAGCATTACAGTGCTGCATACAGACATGAACATTACAGTGCTGCATACAGACATCAGCATTACAGTGCTGCATACAGACATCAGCATTACAGTGCTGCATACAGACATGAGCATTACAGTGCTCCATACAGACATGAACATTACAGTGCTGCATACAGACACCAGCATTACAGTGCTGCATACAGACATGAGCATTACAGTGCTGCATACAGACATGAGCATTACAGTGCTGCATACAGACACCAGCATTACAGTGCTGCATACAGACATGAACATTACAGTGTTGCATACAGACATGAACATTACAGTGCTGCATACAGACATCAGCATTACAGTGCTGCATACAGACACCAGCATTACAGTGCTGCATACAGACATGAACATTACAGTGCTGCATACAGACATCAGCATTACAGTGCTGCATACAGACATGAACATTACAGTGCTGCATACAGACATGAACATTACAGTTTTCCTTCATAATTCCGTAAAATTTTGTCTTGTGGTTCGGAGTTGAAATTTAAACTGGTTCCGTCAGCTGTGCATGTAGAAATCCTTTCCCAACTGAGGCCGTTGTCTTCTAGACTTGCAATTATCTTGCTGTAGATGGCTTTCACATGGGTCTTCATGGTTGTCACGCAAGTGTAAGATTCTATTCTTTAACCTAGCGCTGCTGTCAAGTCTTATACCTCCAAAGAAACTGGTTTTGTGGCAGTATTATTGGAAGCATATGATATGACAGGATAGAATGGTAAAACGCTATATGAGGTTGAGGTGACCGTTTAACGACCCTCGACAAAGACAGAAGCCAATCTGCCCCTGCAACAGAACCATGCATTTGGCCATGTGGTTTTTCTGTTTCTGAATCTATCTGAACTCGACATCATGCTGGATGATCTCAACAGCCACGCTGAACAGAGTGATGCAACAATTTAATTACTATAAGTCAAGCTACCATAAAAAAAAAACCATGTTATATTCCTCCCTATTATCCAGCTGCATTTCTCTTGTGCATCACAATGGGAGAACCTGTTTAACATGCCGTTCCTCTCCGAGGAAAAGAATGCAGAGTCCAAAATGAATGAAGTCGTCTATGTGTCGTAAGGCATAGATCTGAAAGTTCCCTCCGAGTCCTTATTGCAGTGACAGTTTTATTTCCTTTCGCTCTGCACCATTGAGCCAAAAGGCAATTGCTGCCAGAAAGAGAAGTTTCATCCTGCATTTTCACATTTTCCATTTACCACGCTGATGTAGCAGCTGCAGATGAACAGAGTGGCGGCATTGTTTACTCATGGAAACCCAGTTAAACATGGAAAACC
>JAABNY020000025.1:10875546-10888723 GCA_015164015.2 Brevimyrus niger | reverse complement strand
CCCGGGAGAACCTCAAACGCGGAGGTTAGATAATCTTGTCACAAGTTTGGATTTCTTAAACACCACTCAACGCAATTCCAGTTGCTTTCCAGTAAGGGCTTTGCTCTCTTTCAGTAGGGATGCAGACTGTTATACACGATAATGGGGAAAATGTTTCTTTGCTCAGTAGGTGAACTGCAGGGCAATGCAAGTCGTCTTCAGAGACACAGAACCTATATACATCATAACTATAACAAATGTTTTAAGACACCATGGAAATAAAACCAAATGTGTTTTCCACAGCAGACAACTGAATATGGAATCAATTTATCATAACGGTATCTAACATATCACCCAAGGTAAACAGATCCCAATCTTCTCAGATTTATACTGTTTTGTTGCACTGCCTGAAAATCAATAGATTTTTCTCTGTTTTTGCGTTATGTCAAAATTTACCTAGAAACGAAAGAGACGAACAGCATATAGCTGTAAGAAAAGCACCAACAGTGTGGTCTCCTAGTTTTCAAAAATTTATCCCAAACACAGCTGACGGGCTCAGCCAAAGGAGCATGCAATATAATTCACTGCCTATCTCCATCGACAGAGTCCCCATCTTCAATTAAAAGATCAGATCAGAAGCTCGGTCAAATTACACAAATACGTGACTATTGAAATGAGACAGTTATCGAGTGACACTCCTGAGACCCCAAACGGCAGCGAGGCCAGTATTCAACATGCAAGGCATCACTTTCCGGATACAAAATACACATACTGCGATCATTTGGGTAACTGTGATGTTGGATCCTAGTGCCTTATAATAATTTTTAGGGACGATGTATGTGGGGTCCCGCACACTGCGGCACGCCGACACGGAGGCACGCGCGCTCACGCGGGCGCGCACACGGCGGTCGGAAATCCTCGCTTCCTTAACCTACACCACCCGGTTCAAGGCCACCTCTCGAAAACAGATAACCAAGGTTCAAAGAAGCAGGTTAGGAGACGCATGTGCTTCTGCCAAATACGAGCCGATCGCGCGCAGCCTACACGCGCACGAATGCCAAACACCACCGCTGTCATAAACTGCCAAATCATATAACGTCAGTCGCTCTCTGAATTTGTAAAGAATAAATTACAACGGATGATGTCTGCCAATCTCTCACGACAAAACATCTAAATTACCAAGTGAGTTTTACATTTCAAGTCAAATACAGTATAGATAGATATCTGATATTAAAATATATCCATATCCTCTATCTCAGCAGAAGATCTGGGTATGCGGTTTGCTGAACCTGCTGTATATATTAGCGTGTGCTCCTGTACTGAGGAACGATCAGTGGTGACCACAAACAATCCTCTGCTAGTACTCACCTGTTTTGGCCATCAAGACTGACATGCACCACGCCACGAAGAGGATACTGCAGATGAAGCAGACCTGCATAAAGAGCATTTCTCTCCTCTTGCGAACTTTGAAAATCTTTGCAATTATTGCTTTTTTAGACGCGTTGCATTTCTTGTCAGGGTCCATGGTCATGACCAGGAGCGGAGCGGCGCCTGTCCCCTTATTCTCTGCCTTGTTGTTTTGTTGCAAACGGCCGAGCTGGTTTCACACCGTGCAGGTCCGGGCTGAGCTCCTCATGCTTGAGTGTGGATCATGAACGGGCAGCCGCCTGTGTGTCTGCAAGTGTCGCCGCCAAAATACCGCTCAGCACAGGGATCTGAAACCGGCCAGCCGTGTCCTAATATAGTGGGGATCCCCCGGTATTTTAATTAACTCACGATTTGCAATGTTAAAATTCTGCCTTATATTCGTCAAGAATGCCAACCGCAGAGGTATTTGCAGACATAACACATACAATAAAAAGGTAAAATCGTTCTCTTTTTTTCCTACAAAGTCCTGATTGGTCTCAAACCAGATTCCATGGCTGCATTGGCTACACGATGCCTATAAAAATAAAACATCAGGGTGGCAGGTTTATGTTTGCTTTTATTTCTTTTGTAAAATAACAGCCGCTGCTAAGCCCTGATAGCATCGTAGAGTCCCATCCCCTTCTTAGACTAAAATCTTCTCATCCTCGGCTGCAACTTTTTACTCGTAACGCGGTATGTCATACGCGGACACGTGGTTTATTTATTTATTACTTTTTTTGTAGTAATTTATGTCCTTCACCTTGAAAACGTAATATTCACCTTCAGAAACACCTGTGCTATCTGAAGCCGAGCAGCCCTTCGTCAGCACATAGGTGATAATTCCGATAGACAGAATTGCAGGTATTATAATATCAGTATTTAACATATTTTACTGTCCGGATTTCGAGAAATACATGAAAATATGGAAAAGCGAGTTCTTAGTATCTGTGCCGAAAGATGTTTGCATTTTTACACCGGATTGCTCTTTTTCTGGATGTTCCCTGCTTTTTAGCAGGATATCAAATATATAACCGTCTCATCGTCATCTTTCATACAAGACATTGTTACACGAGCAAAACAACCGCTTAGAATGTTGTCACAACCACTTTGCTCATGATAATGATTTATTGACAAGCAAAATACAGTTTATGTAGCCCTACATTTATTTTTTATGTATTAAACTTCCTTCATCCGTTTTCTATATCTGCTCGTTTTATGCTGGTGGTCCAGAGTCTATCCCAGAAGCTTCAGACACGAGACAGGTAATAACATAAGATGGGCTCAACTCATTGTAGGCATTAATACATTGTTTAATATATTTGCTTACAGGTATTAGATCCACGTATATATTGTAGAAACATGGGAGTCAAGGAGCTTGTCTGTCTAGTGTTGCACTGGTTGAAGAATATTGCAAAATGTAGTCCTGCGAGAGGCCTGTACTCACCAGCCCTCTGACCTACTTCACTTTCTCTCCTCTTACCTGAATTCTGACTTATTGTTCTTTTAACTACATTTAGTACTTTATGTATTATTAACATAAAATTATATTATAAAAAAATGTAAAAGTATATATTCGGTATTTGCAAAATTTTTTCTTTTGTAACCCATTACCCATATATTGCATGAAATATACTAATCAGGTAATTAATAAGGATGCTGATTAATTCACCTTTTGGTATTCAAAATCACAGTCATTTGGCCGGCAAGTTAGTGAATTACTCATAGCCCGGATAGTACAGGGTGGGTGTGTGAGATCACCGCATGATCCTAGTGAAAGGAAGCTCAGTGTGAGGCGGTCTGCTGCCCCTCGTGCGGCGTCCCGCGGCTGGGTGGAAGCGTCCCATGATCCCGCGGGAGCTGCGCCTGGCCCCGGGCGCGCTCAGATGACTGCGTCCTCCTCAGTAATCTCCATCACATCTTTCAGCAGTAAATGCTAGCCAGTGATCAGCAGCGAGTACAAGAGCTAAATTCCACAAATTCTCAAGTGGAAATAGAGAAACCACTGGGGTCAGAGCCGTGGGTGGGCCATTTTAATTAATTTTCTTGCTTGACTGGAGTGTTGAAGGAACTATCGGCGTTCACGTCTAGTGCAAAGCCACAAAGCGCCTGTGAGTGAAGAAACCATGACTGTATATCCGAGCGTCACTAAATCAGTATTTATTGCTTGTATTTCTCCTTTATAATTTATAATTTATTTTTTTTACATTTCCCATGTTCCATTTTGCGTTTATTATTTAACGCTGCAGCATAGTCATTTTTCACACTTAGCAATGACAAATAATGAAGTAATTTTTTTGCCGTTTGTCAGATTAAGTAAAGATGTTATGTAAACCTTTGTGAATGTGGGGGTGTTAATCAAACGGTGTTACAGTGAATGAGTCTGTTTAACTACCATGTACTAAGCAGAATTCTGTTTAGGCGCCACACCTATGAAACACATATAGTGATACAATACAGATTTTACTCGTCATTTATTTTCTTGGATTCATTTTCTTCAAATTTAACCCCCGGCAGCGTAATCAACTGTTTGCACCGATCCCCATCCCAACCCAGATGCCTAAACTGTCGGTGGATATTGAAGTGCAAAGCACCATCTACCAAGCAGATTTCTGTGATTACGCACTGCAGGTATTACGCACTGCAGGTATTACGCACTGCAGGTAACACAGCACTGCAGGTAACACAGCACTGCAGGTAACACAGCACTGTGCCAGAGCGTCTGTACTGTACCAATGGGAGGAGGGAACCTTCTCCTGGCAGCTGTCAACCTGCAGGTGACATTCTTTGTCTCTAATAGATGAAGTGGAAATGTTGCTCTTAATTGCCATTACTGTGAGTAATTATCCCATGCTATTATAAACCCACTGCGAAAGAAAAATCAAGAATTATATAAAGGTTAAAGTTACTTAAGGGAAGACAGTGTGGGTGACAATGAGGATGCAAAATGCTGCTCTTAGAACTAAGAATCAGTAAAAATGGAAATGATTAAATCTGAACAACACAGGGAATATTTGTCCATTTGAAGTGAGACAAGCGCACAATATGAAGTGTTGCTCTTTCTAACTACAGTACAAGGGCGTGATTGTGGTGTTATAAGGAGTAATGGCATAAGTTCTTTAATAGCTCAATGACTCTTATTAAATTTTATGCTAATGCAGGAAACAGGTGTAGATTTTAAGTTCAGGTATGAAATGCTTAGAGGGGTAAAGGTTAAGATAAACATGTATATAAAATAAAACGAAATTACTGCAAACTGTTGCCTCGTGTAAGAGCATGCACTCAGACTCCATTATTCCAGCCATTAATAGATATATAGATAATAATTTTGCTGCAGTCATGAAGTATGGAATCTTAGCACTAGAATAATTTGAAATGTCAGTGAACCACAAGAACGAACGCCGTACCAACTTTAGAAAAAAACGACAACAGTGTGGACAAAGATAACTTGGCTCCTGAATTTGAGTGCCTTTCCGGAGTACAAGTTTGTATTTTTAAACGGAGTAGCATAGCATGGCTGTTACTATTCAATTATGCGGCAGAGACTTTTATTCGAAGCTAAGCACAATGAAAAAAGCAGGGTCCGCCCACCTCAGACGGGGTCAAAGGCCAAACATTGTCAACCATATGACCGAACCAGTAACCGTGTGATTACTGGCTCAGAGTGCTAAACCAAAGAGGAACTTTCCACCCCAGAGAATTAACTTGGCTTAACCCAGACTTCAACATGGTCACACCAGGGCACACAGTGAACCAACCAGCTCTTTGAATTAATGAATTGTGATTTTATTCTAATTATCTTCTAATTTTCCAGGTGACCCCAGCCAGTATAAATGGAAAGGCATAGGTTTGGTACTAACATCGGAAGGGATGGAATCAGCCCTGAACCCCCTGCCCCCCCAAAACACACAGTACTCCCACAATATGGGCAGGGACACTTACCTACTGCCACACCCAAATCTACGCCCTTATATAAATAGTTTGAAGACGATGGACGGATGGATGGATGGATGGATGGATGGATGGTTGGATGGATGGATGGATGGATGGTTGGGAGAATGTAATGATATACATTTTCACATTTTTTTTTTATCTTATGAAAGCTTCTGACAAACTTTTATCGTTGGATTTTGTATTCTGGGCCTTCTTTGTCAAAACATGAGTATCATAGTTAAAAATAATTAATGAATTTTATATATATATATACACAGTTTGCCTCCGCAAACTGACACACTGACACAATGCACAGATCAAGCCCTTCGTGTCTGTAAGTGTGCAGCTCCGTAAGTTTACAGTAGTTCTCCTTGATCTGCAAATGTCCCTGTGTATGTATGTTTTCATATTCTGATGTACTCTGTGAGCCTTCAGTTCTGGGAAAAGCTCCAGATCTCCATCACTGCATTATTGGGTAAGCAGACGTGAGAGAGAAAATGGAAAAGGATGGACAGAGGTCAAAAGAAAAAAAATCATTAAATGTTGTGCCTGTCATATTCTGCATTCTATGTGTGTATCCACTGCTACAAACTGACCACAATTGTGTTGTTCTGAGTTTGGAACTTTAATTGAATTCTGCCCGTTAATGCAAATAATTTCGACATTACGACCTGTCATATGGGCAGTGAGACTCGCACAGTACAAGCCAAAAGCTTCCTACAAAGGAAAGTGACTCATGTGATGAGTATCGCATCACATGACCTGGCCACCTGACCAAAACACAGTAGAGATGGTTTGGGAGGAGTTTGACCAGACAGTTTAGGAAAAACGGCCAATGAGAGCTGAGCATAAATGTGGACCCTCCTTCAGGACAGCTGGGAAAGCATCCCAGGAGGCCACCTCATGAAACTGGTATAGAGGAGAAAGCAGGATCAGCCAGTGTCTGGAGCAACTGGGGTTAAGGGCCTTGCTGAAGGGCTTAATAGTGGGATCACTCTGTTGACCAAGGGATTTGAACTGACAACCTTCTGAGTTCTAATCCACAGAGCTACCCCCCTACCAACAAATATATTTTTTTATGTTCAATACTTTTTGACCAGTGCCTAATTCCATAGGTTATTTTATAGTTCTGATGTCAATGATTATTCTAAAGTGTATAATCCTTTCTCTGGGTGGATGTACCCTAACTTTTGACTGGTACTGTACATGTCTTGTTCGCCTTTTTGCCAAGCGATTATTCCACCAGCTCAGACTTCATCAGAAGGCGACCAGAGAGATACATCAATGGGCTTTTCTTAGCTAGTGCTCACCTCTCTGCCTTTAATATAAATCAGTTCCCCAGTGACCTCTTCTTCAAAGAGATACAATTGTGGTTTTCCCGGTCAGCTATAATGCTATAAGTTTCAGTGGTGTGTATGTTCCTCGTACACGCACGTGTAGAAATAGTGAAGTAGAAGGTACAGGCTGAAGTGTGTGATGACTAATTCTCTACATGCCGTCCTACATTTGTCCATCTGCTGTATTGTGTCACGCTCTTCCAAGTCATGCATCTGTCAGTTGTTCATCTGAAATGAGTACCTGGGCTGCTTCAGCACTGCGAACCATTATTTGGAGAAATTAGTTCTGCCTGATATTCTTGTTTTGATGTCATTATGATGGAAAGAGCAGTTGTTTAAGAAAGCAAAATGTTACCATAAAGTGTAAGCTAATAACTGTTAATATTTATGTCATATGACTGGGTGTTAGAGGCAGGACTCGAATGGCCATCTGGCATACTGGGCTTTTTCCCGCTGGGTTGATTGGTTTGTCGTGGCGGACTTTTGGCCAACCGAGAGGCGTCCCCCTTCAGTGTATTTGCCGGCTGGGGGAGAGGATCAAAAACTGTCATTTATAAGCTCAAAAAGAGGAGAATGACTGAGCAACCTGTTTTTTGTTTTTGTTTTTTTACCTTGTGGGGACCATTTTTCATGTCCCCACAAAGATCTGTGAATGCAGTCAAAAAAGTAAAAATGCCAAAAGTCCCATAATGTGTTTGGTTACTTATGCTTAAGGTTAGGACTGGGTAGAGGTTAAGGTTGTCATGTTGGGATTAGAGTTTTCAACCATAGAAGTTATATACTGTAATTGATACATAATTAAATTGTTATATAAAATATTTAATTACAAACTTGTGCGCATGCATATGTGTGTATTATGTTTAAATAACATTATGGGGACCAAATGTTACCCACAATGTGATGAAAGCCTATCTTTTTGACATTGTGGGGACCATATTCCAGGTCCCCACAAAGACTGGTGAATGCAATCAAAAGACGAAAAATGCCAAAGGTCTCGTCATTTTCCCCCCCCCCCACCGGTGCTGTGATTTCCTTCCGCCACCCAAAGGCCCGCAGTGATGTGACCTGGTATCTGTAAAGTACCCTGTGTGTGCGTTTGTCTCTGTGCCCTGTGGTGAGCTGGCAGCCAGTCAGGGGGCATCGCACCTCGCGCTCGGCGGGGGCATGACAGCTCGTGCGGCAACTTCCCTGTGAATGAATGGTCACGCCCGTGAGGAGGGGACAACCTTCCCTGCATCAACATTCCATGTCAGCATAGGACACCCTGACAAAGCTGTACAGCTGGACACTTCACTAGTTAGGCTGAACAACTTCATCTTTACCCACAATGGCATAAAAGAGCATTTGATATTGCGGGGGGACACTATTTAATCATTTAAACACAAAAGTTTATTTATTGTGGGGAATGAAACTTAAATGAAACTTAAATTTTTGGAGGTTCATGTTGTCCCCTTCCTCTAGATTCATATGCCCCTGTTTACCGGGCAGTTTTACCCTGTGAAGCGGTAGCTTTACACTGGATCCACAGACTATATACTGTATAATTGTTACTCTGTTAAATACTGAGCTGCATAATTTAGCTGCTTTTTAATCACTGTGCAGAAGATGCAAGCACCAGCACCACGACGATATCGTCTGCGCGGTGATATGATTGGTGTGTGGAGTTTGGCAAAAGGAAAAAGGTCCCACATTAAACTGCTCACTACAAAGTATGTGGATTATCTAGAGTAATCTGGCCATTATTCCCGGTAAGAGACACTTAACCAGCTCTAATGCCCCTCCAAAACATACCTTTTTTACTTTTAGGGTTAACTTGTCCAGCAGCCTCAGGCTGACATCGGCACGGACATGATTTAACTTACTGTCCCATGTTTTCCAAGTTGGGATAGGGTCCCTGCTCTTGGGATGGGGGTTATAACCTGCCCAATAATCTGGGTGCTGCAGAGAGAACACCCCGTTTCCCTTATTCAGTATGACGTTACTGTACTGCCAGAGGTTTCTGTACCTGCATATTTTCATTTTGGTCATATTTTACAAAAATGCCCATCCTCCAAGATTCAGTCCCTCAAGTCCCTAGAAATCTGCTATAGCTTTAACAGACAAAACGGGTTAGTTATTTTATATATACATGGATATAACCTAAAACCCCATCTCTGAGTAAACGCAGCAGTCTGGAATCATTTGCCATTTGTGTATCACCTATTGTGCTGTATATTTTTACATGTAAAACAAAAAATATGTAAATGTATTCATATTTACATTCATTCCACGCTCACCCTGCTGTACTCATTCTTGCACGGAAAATAATGTTCTTCCATGTCTTTCTTGGATTCTTTCTTTAGCTCTCGAGAAATGTAAATGGGGAAATGACTTTTTAAGTATGGCTGAATGGGACTTATTGCACCCACTGAAGGGAAGCCAGACATTGGTAAATGCAGATATTGAAAAAGCAGAGCAGCTGCTAAGTTAGCAATAGGAATGATATTTGTCTCTTTTGTTTAATGATGACCTGAGTTCGAGTTTGAGTAATCAAGACCCTCGGTCCAGTGGCTCTGTGGGAAATACTGAGGTTGCAGGTTTGCATAGGGTATGGAAAGGTTAATGCATGTCAACCAAACACTTTTATTCGAGAATAAAGAATACCTAAATATGATTGGTTCAGAGAGATCACCAATCAGATTGTAGAGGAGGCAGGTCCAAGCAACTAGAGGAGACGTAATCAAGACATCTGATTAGTTGAGCTGGCCTCATCTAGTTTATTGGTCCTAATCTGTCTATAATCTGATTGGTTATCTCTCCGAACCGATCATTTTTCGTCTTGGTTTCCAAATATTTTTGTGTAAGTAAAATTCCCATGAGGGAAGAACCGGCTGATGAGAAGCCTTTGATTTAATAATTAAGCTTTATGTACATCTTGGTATTCAGGTGCATTATGGGAAAAACCTGACTTATTTAGTGATTACCTTATTATTTAAACTGGACCTGTGTACCATCTTGTTCAGGCAGGTGATACAGGCCTGTAAAGTCTGTCTGGACTATAAGTGCATTACAATGGTAAATCATTTTGGTATCTTACCACTAACCATAGGTCCTAGTCCTCAGCATGAAACACTTTTGCTACCTAAGTGACTTGTAGCCTTTTGTATCCTTTTATAGTTTCCATTAAGCAACGTTTGAATTAAAGATCATAATCGTGCGTTGATTTACTATTGTTATTCGCCTGGCTGGCACTGAATGTGTTGTTACAGAAAATTAATCAACAGTCTTCAGATTCTAGAATTCAACAGTGTCGTGGTATAAATCTCGATAATCAGGTTTTGCTCCACAGTCCAATGAAATGTGGCACAGGCGGATCTCAGTGTGTAACTCTCGCTGTGTCGGTGTGTGTCTGTGTGATGGACTGTCCACCCGCCCCGCTGTAAGTGTAGGTTCCATGCTCACTGTGACCCTACGGAGTTTAAGTGCTCATGGAAAAACAGATTGGTGAAAAAGGAGACCCCGCTTCTCAAATAGACAAAAGGGTTATTGCGGTGAAATCAATAAAAGTCTATTACAGAAATCAAGTACTCGATAGTGTTCAATTTAAATCACGTAGTTTTAGTCAAGAAGTAAAATATTAAACTGCCTGACACTCGGGAGCACAGAAAATCGGTTCATAGGGAAGGATATATATCCATAGATTATTCTGGAAGTGTCTGCGGTCAGTGGTGAGGGGAGAGGGGGACAGACAATCTGGCCACTGAAATCTGGAACGGCTCCACGGCGCGAGGAGCCCAACCTGCTGAGCGATCATGTGAGGAGGAGGAGGAGGAGGAAGAGGAGGAGCTCTGCATCACAGCTGTCAGCCCAGCAGGATTTTATGCTCCGTGGCACCAAACAGGAACAACAGCGGAGAGGGCGTGGCCGTCTATTCATAAAATATCTGAAAACCTCACCATGGTCCAAAGCCCCTGGGCTACTTGTGATGTCAGAGCTCTCCCCCGCTATTTTATAAAGCGGTGTAGTTGTCGACTATGCTGGGGTAAATATTTTAATTAGCGGGGGTTTCCGGGGTTCACCTTGGGTAAACCTGTGCGTTAAAGAGCTCCCGTGCACAGTAACATTGTATCATTTCAATTAGCTGGGATATTTTACTTAACAGTGATTATGTAGCCGAGTAGAAATATTGCAAAAGCAGGTCACGGGAGACTGTATTGTGGAGCAACACATTTAAGGCACATCAATATAAATACTCTTTTCTGGAGTTAGGCTGAATTGTAAGCTTTGCAAACAGTTTTGTTTCAAGAAAGCTAAGAAAATGAACTGACTGTGGATCAAACAAACGATTTGTCTGTTTTTAAACTGTGACTTTGATATTAACCTGACGTCTAGTGATTCGGAGCATGTGCAGTCAGCTGACCGGGATTTCAGTCGAGGATCAGCTGCGAAGTGAAAAGCGGTAAGAATGAGCCGATGACAGGGTGATTTCATAACTGGACCATATTACTAAGCAAATTTTAAGTTTTGCTTTTCTTTCCCAGCTGATTTCTCAGGATACACAAGGCAGACTCTGCAAACCCAGCATTCACTATAAAAATCAATCCCTGAGGTGGAAGAAGGAATCGAGGATTATAGCAATGCATCCCCAGCAGAACAATATCAGATACATCAGCTGTATTTCTAATGGGCTCTCCCTGTACAGGCAAACATACAGGGCGATCACTGCTGAGGCCACTGCAGCAACTGACTCTTCATTAGAAATAACAAAAATAACCGCCACTGTATTAGCAAAGCGCTTTAAATGCTCTTCGAACCATTTAATTTCCATTTACCACTAAATGCCTAACAGGCAGCATTATGGGTAGCTCTGTTGCGTCGTACCTCAGTGACTAGGGGTTAAAATCTCACCTCCTCTCTGAATGTGTGTGATTCACGTGTGGGTTAAATACATGTAATTAGGCTAACTGGTATTTCTAAATGAACTGCAGTGTGTATGTGCTCTGCATTACACTGCTGTGACCTTACTCTGTGACCCCAACATGGTCGGGAGATGGATTCTTCATGGACTTGTTTTAAAAGCTTTCTTCCCCAGGTCTCGCTTAGAAAATTCAATTAACTCACATCAGATAAAGCTGCACTCATTCATTTAGCTAATGAACCACAAAATACACAAATCCATGTTATTGTTTTGAGTTTTAAGTGCATATAACTCCACATGGCCTGTGTTTGTTCTTAATTGTAAAGTGAATATTCAATATTATAAAGCAATCATATCTTTCTTGAGAAAAATAAGCAAAAAGTACCACAGCACAAACATTATGCTTTCCATCCATCCATCCATCCATCCATCCATCCATTTTCCAATCTGCTTATCCTACTGGGTTGCGGGGAGTCTGGAGCCTATCCCGGAAGCAACAGGCAGGGAACAACCCTGGACAGGGGGCCAGCCTATCGCAGGGCACATTCACACACCAGTCACTCACACATGCACACCTATGGGCAATTTAGCAACTGCAATCAGCCTCAGCATGTCTTTGGACTGTGGGGGGAAACCGGAATACCCGGAGGAAACCCCACGACGGCACAGGGAGAACATGCAAACTCCACACACGCGTACCACAATGCCACCCCTATGCTTTCCATACAGTGACATTAACTTCGCCATTCTCTTACAAACTCTGTCATTCGGCTGGTATTTAATCGAACATCGTCACCCTGTCATAATGTCTGCAAAGCATCTTGCACTCATTGGGAATAACCCTCCCAATCCTCCCTACTGATGGTACCTGGGATCAGCAGGTTCCATAAGAGGATAACATCAGTAACAGTCAGTAAGAGGCTCAACTATTGCAGATCTACTAATGTACTTTGCAAATAAATGGATATGTTGGCGTTTCGGTACTGAGAGCCTTCAAGTAAGAATGAAGCCAGGGAAGGGAAGGGGGCTGTTTACCGTCGCGCGGGAATTCATGTGAGGGAGCAGGTGTACCATGAATAAAGGCAGTGGATCCAGGCCTTTAAGGCATGTGTGTCACGAGCGTAAGACACTTTCACATCCAAGAAGCCCGGCAGGCCAGTCCAGGTTCCCCTGCCTCCACCTGACCAGCCTCGATGGCGGCTAGGAGCTAAAAGCTGCCCGCAGTTATTGGTTGTTAAACCTTGCGAAAAAATATGCGGAAATGATATAGACCTCACCTACATATTTCCATGTTTCAGGGGAAATGTGTTGGTTAATTTGCCGATAATTACACCTACCCCATGCACAGCCATGGCTCAGCCAGTATGTTCTGTGAGTTTCAATAAGAATAGGCTGCTGCTGGACTGAAACCTTAACAGGCAAACTTGATTTCCACTGAAAGGCTATGAATGTATTTGATGGGGTTTCAGGATATCAGCACACAGGGGTGTTTCTCGAGATTTTACCCCCCCCCTCCCCCCAATCCAGACCAATCCAGTCCAATCCAGTCCAATCCAGTTATTTTCCAAATTTGGGATCGTCCTAACTCCCCTTCTCACCCCCCCTCCCCCCCGCCCACCCCCTTATT
>JAABNY020000025.1:10790624-10805509 GCA_015164015.2 Brevimyrus niger | reverse complement strand
GCAGATTACGGCCATTGCCGAAGAAAACCAGGAGAAGCCGTCCGCGCGCGAGTGATGCTTCTCACGCCGTATGTACAGTAAATGGAGGGAGCCCACCTGTAATATAACTGCGAGGAAGTGTAGTCGTCTAGAAAGACCTCTAATGTTACCCTTAAGTGTGAATGAACTTGTTTTGCATGAAGACCACAAGCGACAAGCAAGCAACGAATCTCGAGCATAATGTTCTCCACCACAATCTAAATAAACACGGCGAGTCCATATTGTAACGGCAGCAGAAAGCAAGTCCCAATACACTAACAGATGTACTCAGCACCCTGCAAAAAAGTTACAGTTTTGCCAGAATTTTTCTTAGTAACTCACTAGGCAAAAAAAAAAGACGGTTACAGATGGATTTTAAATAGTGGTAAACTTTTAAAGCCTCAACGACAACAATTTTTTCTGCTACTAATAGAATCCGATAGAACTGCTATTAACGACGAACGTACTAATGAGAGAGAAAAAAAAAACCCATACGGAATATCTAAATGATGAAAGCGGGGGAAAAATGACAGAACAAATGAAGACACAAACAACACAGCGACCGCAATGCTGCAGTCAAACAAAACGAACAAAGCCATAGCTCAGTCCAGCCAATCGGATGAACAAAGCCATAGCTCAGTCCAGCCAATCGGATGAACAAAGCCGTAGCTCAGTCCAGCCAATCAGATGAACAAAGCCGTAGCTCAGTCCAGCCAATCGGATGAACAAAGCCATAGCTCAGTCCAGCCAATCGGATGAACAAAGCCATAGCTCAGTGCAGCCAATCAGATGAACAAAGCCATAGCTCAGTCCAGCCAACCAGATGAACAAAGCCATAGCTCAGTCCAGCCAATCAGATGAACAAAGCCATAGCTCAGTCCAGCCAATCAGATGGGAATTTGCAAATAAAATAAAAAAAAAAAATCTATAATTTTCTATCCTACCTGGCTTCTGATGAGTCACACCTGTTGTCAGGTAAATACCAGGAGCAGGTGTGGCTCATCGGAAGTCAAGTGGGACAGAAAACCTGCTGGATAGTAGCTCTCCAGGAGCGGAGTTGGAGACCCCTGGCTTATGCTGGGAGACGTTAAACCGGTATAATACCTGGCTTCAGGGTCAATGCAAGAACCTAAATTAAATATTCAAGCATAACACGGCACCTTACAATTTACTCTTACATCCGAAATACACCTTTATTTCATCAGCAGAATACCAAGTAGGAAAATCTGCCTAAAAATCATGGATAAACCAGTTCGTTCACTCGGGAAATACAGAATACAACAAAATTGTTAATACTGCTAAAGTATAAACATTAGTGCTGCAATCACCCCTATACTGACCCTAGAAACAAAAAAAATAAATACCACTCTTCACTTTGTGTTTGTGTTTTTTAAGACCTTCCCAAGGCATCTGAAGGATCAAGCCTTTCAATACACTACACAGCCTGATTATGTCACTCACAAGATGCTCATTATATTCTACTGAAAATTAAGAGAACAAACGGCAGCAGGACTTTCTGTTTTATGTGATAATGTGCTCGTTCGCGGGAGTCAAACATTCTGTCTTGGGTAAAGCAGATCTTTTGAGTCTCAGTTTGAGCTAAAAATAGACATATAGACTGAAGGATAGACCTTGACCACACATTATCTGTTTTACTGCATACAATTATACATGTCACATGACTTGTTTTGATATTCACTTTCATGTCTAAATATATCCTCTATGCTTACATTATTCCACATTGCCCTCCATCCATCTATCCATCCATCCATCCATCCACATTGCATCTATCAATCTGCCCCCTGCCTCAAACAGCTTATACATTCCTAAAACAATCTATCATACAACTAAAAATACTTAATCAAATGCTTACCTTAAAAAAGTGCCAGACACACAAAAAACTGACTGACAATCAAGCATTATTGCTACAGACGGTATAGGTTGAAACAGTAGTTGAGATCACCATAGTTACAGAAAACTCCAAACAGAAGGGAACGGCAATACGGTAATAACTGCAATTTGTTTTGTGTTATTTTCTTGTGCTGAAGGGTTCTGAAAAAAGCAAGATACGGCCTTGATATAAACAGCATTTTCTGAGAATTAACCTAGAAGTTAAACTACCAGAATATTTTTTTGTCCAACTAGCTCTCAGCAGAGCAGAAACAGTAAAGCTTTTGCTGAGATATTAACAGAAATAGTGGAAAGAGGCTACTAATGCCAAGATGATCGTGGGGTTCAGGCAACTAAAAGCACTTTGTTTTCCAGAACTTTCCATTGATTAGTACAATCAACAGCTGGACATCTGGAGCTGAACTTGTGACAAAAAATATTCCAAGACTCAGCTGAAAGAGGCCTTTTGCATTTATTGCAGAGAAACGCGGACAGTCCAAACAGCATCAAGAACGACCCTTTTTTTATCCGCAAAAGGAATAAATTAATCTATCAGCAGCTGCTCTCAGCACCCAGCCTAAAAATATGTATTCACCGCTGGGGGAGAAAAAAGCGGGAGATTTGGCTTTGGAGTGAACGTGCTGTTTTGTAATAGCCTCAGAGAGAGCAGTGAGCTTTGTCAAATATATATATATATATATATATAAAACTAATTTTAAACGTCAGGGGGCTGCGAGAAGTAAGACCACCACAGGAAATGAGCAATTATCTAAGATCGCTGGGCCTCACAAAAATGAACGATTGAAATAAAAGAAATCTCAGAATTCCAAAGGACAATGTGTAATATTCCACATGTAAAAAGGCTGGAGCATGCCTTCATTTCAAAAGGCATATTTTAAAATGACTTCGAAAAATTCTAATGAAAATACCCTATTGATCGGACAACATCGACACGCTACGGCGTCATGTTTGTGCACAGCGAGACCGCGAAGCCGCGGGGCTGCTGTGTAATGAGTGCAGGGAGAAAATGCAGAAACATGCAGAGTGAACAACAGCAAGGCCTACCTTCAACAGCACGGCCTACCTTCAACAGCAAGGCCTACCTTCAATCTTTTTAAGAGCAGCCTGACAGGCCCCTTGACTGGGGAACTCGAAGGGGTTGTTGCATGTCCGCACGCTGTCGCATTCGCACTTTCCGTCAATGATATTGCATCCCGTAATCAGGTTCTCATTGCAAGGCTCAAATCCCAATAGCTGATCATCATCCCAGTTTTCATCTGATTGGAGAGAATAGAGAGGGACGGGTTCAAGAAGAGAGAACGAAAATTATTTGAAACCTAAACAAAGTTCATGAGCTGGAAAGGATTATCCTTTATGATTAAACAGGTAAACTTTGAATTCTAACATTTAAATATTAACATCAACTTAAATGTTCTAACTTCAGGTTTTTATCAGATTCACATATTAGGTCAATTTCAAAGCCAAAATATGTGATGCTTTCCTAAAGTCATCTACAGTATTTTACATTCTGCAACCATCAAGCAGATGACAGCGGCTCTATAAAATAGGTGACCTGGTGCATAAACACAAGAACAACAGACACTGCTACGACATAGTCGTGATTTTTCTGCTGTACGGATCTTTTACTCTTTTCCCAGTCAATACTCAGTAAGGAATTCAGTGATTTTTAAGATCACTCGAACTTCTTAGAAAATGAAACTAAATATGCAATTATTGCAATACAGAAGTGTCTAAAATGGTGAACAAGATTGTTTGAACGTAGGAAACCAAACAAGAACACAGAGCAGGTGTCATTCATGATGATAGAAGTACAGCATTTTTGTATTCATGGTAAGACTTCACTTGAAGCTGTCATATATAATGCACTGTAGATAACTTCACAATGCATTATATTGTTTGATATAAGCATCATGGGTGCTGTATTCTGCATTATAAATGTATCTACAGTGCATGAAAGTTTCATAAGAAAGTCATAATGCATAATAAACATGGCTATAATGTATCATGCAATTTTCAATTTATAGGCATGTTTATAATGCTTTATGAATGCATTGTAATGTGTTCTGAATGTGTTCATAGATTCTAAGGGATTCATCAGAAGTGTTGCCATATTCATCTTTAGTTTTCATTGGCTATAGATTCATTCAACAAGCTGATACCTCTCTTGTTGATTTATACTGTTTATCATGCTGTTTATTACGACTGGTTCATACAGCTCGATACATAATCTTAATTCTGAATGAAAATGCATATACTGATCATCAGACGCCTCAATTACTTTAGAGACTGCAGCCACTACTCCATTAGCTCATCAACTCTTACAAGGGCTTAGCAAATCACTCCACTTGGATTGTATATTGCGATTATAGCGATATTGTTTCTATGCTCCATATTTCTATAATGGTCTTATTTTTGAATAAAAAAACCCACAATGATCGGTTAGCGACCACGTACTGGTGGAGGGTCCTTAGCATGTCTAGCACAAAATGTACGCCTTCGCGGCTGCATTCAATCTCAAGACCCTGTGCTCTTCAAATCATGTTGTTTATAGCTCCCGACTCCCGATATTATGTTTCCGTATCCTAATGATAGAAGAGCACGCTCAAAACATCTTTCCTCCAGTATGTGCTCCAGATTTACAAAAAAATAAACAGACATCCACGTTGCTCGTACATTTTTACCACAGCAGCATCACCATCGGTTAGAGATACATGCAGATTTTATCATATTTGGCTGCAGCGCAAATAAATCAGGATTCCCGTTACCCTAAATTACTCTCTCAGCGTTCCGTCTGTGATTGTTTACCCTTCAGTCGTTAAATATATGACCGCAAAATACAGTAAACGTCACTTTCAAGGCAAGCAACAAACAAACAACAATACAATTTATTCAACTCAAATGTCCAGAAACAAGGTGTTTGAAGAATTGCACAATTAATTACATATGGCTGAATGAAACATACTTCACTGGTCAACAATTGCACTTTCATGGCACTTATTAAATTAACAGAAATTCAATTCAGTGAGTGCAATAAATACTTTGGATTAAGAAATGACATTCGACGATGAACTCGAAACCTTAATGTGATTAAATCTTAACAAGACGAAAGTTATTTTAAGGATAAGTGAACACCCGAGTGAATTAAAAAATCCCTGAGTAACGCAAAAATGTTTAGACAAGTAGATTTGCATCATTAAATACACAGATGTCACAGAGAAAATCTTTGAGTATTATCAGTATTACCTGTGAATGTTTACTTGCCGTGCTAATTACTGAATTGAATTAATGCACACGGCACTTGCACACACTTCACAACTCCATCTGAGATAAGCAAACTTAAACACGTTTGAAACTGTGGATGATGAGGTGACTCGCGCCTTCCTCGGACAAAAACATTTACAAAAGATCCATGTTCCTGCTAGCAAAGGTGTCATATCTTATGTACGCTTCATAGAAAGTGTTGCCAAGTCATTGTCCGGGGAGCAGAGGACTCATCTTCATTCAAAGCATCATCTTGATCACACTGTTATTTTCATCTGTCTACCTGTCTACCTGCTCATGCTCCGACTTGCTTGCAGTTTTGGTTAGAAAGCAGCTGAGGAATGTTGGCCCAGACCCAACGCTGGGACAAATTATCAGCCTGCCGGCATCTCTGTGCCCTCTCCGCTTCCTTCACCCTCGCCATTTATCCGTCTTTTCGAGCACCAGGCTGACCGGCGTCGGCTGCCAGCTCGAGTGTGGACACTAAGCCAGTCTTGGCCAGCCGATGGCACATTCCAGAAAAATGAACTGAAACACAAGCAGAGAGGCAGTGATCTGGAACATCAGGAGATTCTGGGATGTATCAAAGCTGTGCCTCTAGCGTGATTTTTTAAATTCTTATAGAATGTTTTCCTAAGATTGTGTGGTTATCCTATACTACTTATTGCTACTTAATATTTTAATCATAATATTAATAATAAGAAGAAGAATAAGAATAATACAAGAACATAAGATAATATAGGTTGCATGAAACAACTCTTTAAATACTTTTTCTACCCTTATTATTTTGGTCTCAGCCATAAAATATTTCACCATACAGAAATAAACAAATATTCACACTTAAAAAAAGGGGAATTAGGCTGATCTGCCGAACAAAACACTGAGAAGTTAAAAGATGCATGGTGACTGGCTTGGGAATCACACACAGACGCCTTATTTCCATATTTTTGGATTAAATGCACTTATTTTGATCCACTGTTTCATGGGCATTGAAACAGATGGGATAGTTTTAAGGGGACTTAGCCATGCAGAGAGATCTTATCAAAACACGGCGGAAGATCTGACATCACCTGGGTTTGCCAGTGACACGGTGGTCCAGTACAACTGTTACATGAAATGAGAACATAGAATAATATCCCCGTGAGCCGGTGGAGGAGATGGAGGTGAGAGACTGAGGGGTGGATCAGCAGAGTACAGAAGCTCAAGGTAAAGGGTTAACAAACTAAAAGGAGTTTCTTGGGTTCTGTTTCCTCTTCTGCATTATGAACACATTTCCGAAAAAGTACAAAACACTGGATAAGTTTTCAGGCTGATCCACGTCTGTGTCAATTTCTCAAATCCACTTTTGACAAAATGCAGCTTCAGTTACATTATGCCAATAAATCTTTTTGATTGTTCAGGAACTGAAGAGAAAAAGAACGCATGCACTAAACACACACACAGAGACACACAGACACACACACCTGAATTCATATTCTTGTGGGGACTGTCCATACATTTCTATGGCCAAATCCCTAATCCTAGAGATGACAGCCATCTGAACTCCCACCCAGTCCTAACCTTAACCATAAGTAACCAAGCAAAATATAAGACCTTTAGTATTTTTAGTTTTTCGATTGCAGTCAATCTTCCTCTCTCTGTAACTCTGTTCTTTGCCCATTACATATTTATAGCATAGTTCATTTTTATGCCTTAATCGCTTTGACTGTTTTAATTATGGCAGTGCTGACCACCTATCACTGCAGGCTGTAGTCTGATGAATACCTTGCATGTGACAAAATGTTTAAATCCTACCCAACATGCATGTCTCAAACCACTCCATCCGTGACAGTTCTCATTCTGATTTATCAAGACATTTGATGTTGTACTTTAATGTATTTATGTTCTGAGGTAAAAAAAAATACATCATTTACAGTAGCAACTGTTTATGGTTAAGTAAACTTGTCCCGTTTACAAATAAACAAGACATAAACAAAACACTGTCAAACAGAGGTACTCGGTAGAACTGTACAACACAACACGGTGCAAGCAAATGGCCCAAAGGCAGGACATGCTGCGGAGTAAACCAACCAGGTGTCCTCTTTGAGCGCCTGAGTGTGATGGCATTTCTCCCCAAAGGTGGGGGAAGTGGGACATGGACGGAAGCAGCCCCCACAGCCAACCCTTTGGGGGACATGCTTTACATGGAGAGCTGCAGCTGGCTTCTCCGTCACTACAGTCATGGCCGATTGCTGTTCATTAGTTAAGCTTTATTGATACTGTCATAAATTACATACAGCGATTTGAGAGGGACCAGTTACACTTATTTCTACAGGTATGTTTACAGTCACCCATTTACCAGATGGTTTTGTCCAAAGTTACATGCAATTGATGCAAGAGCCACATTACAAACATACAGCTGTCAAGGTAGCTACAACAGTACGTATAGCCAGGCTGAGCTTACAGTGGATGCCCAGGTACAAGCATGAGCAGTACTGGAGAAAGACAGCACCATTGATAAGATGCATCCTCCGAAAAAGATGCAGTGTAAGTGGAAGACATCATTAGGGTTTTTTCTCCCACAGTACACAGTGATTTCCAGGATTACTCAACAATTACCTGTTCAATTCCCTAGAAGAGGTCAATCTTTATTTTTAAAAATTAGCACCCCTTTATCAAACAATAAAATGCAGGTATGTAATTGCTAGGCTAATATAAAGCACATCAATTATGACAATGCCTTTGCACACATTTTCAGAAATGGTGCCCTGTTTTATTACTTCAGTTTTCTCCAGTATTAACAGCTATGACATGAATACATAATATAGTAAAAATGCATAATTTATTAGTGCCAGAGTACTGCACAGTTGATGTGCATAAATACCCATCTAAGCTAATAAACACTTATAAACCAATAAACACTGATAAGGCAATAAAATGTGAAAAACTGAAAAAAATGCTTTGATGCAAAGTTTAAGGCACAAAATATATTTGGACTTAGGTGGTCATTTCCACTCACTCATAAATATTAGAATTAAGATCACGCATAAATATTAGAATGACGATAACGCTGCAATATACAGTTTGTCATATTTCAAATATTTTAAGAGATCAGTGAAGCTATTCAAATTCAGCAATAAACATCAAACACTAGATTAAATTCTTACTTAACTGCATTTTTTCTGTAGGCTGGGATATAAACAGATTTGTCTATTTTTTTTCCAATCCAAGCCAAACGCTCAGCACAGCCTGCTTTTCTTATTTAAATAGGGGGACTGTGACACAGCTCACTGGGCAAATGTGGGGCCCATAAAACACATAATTTCATCAGCATGTTCCCAGGATATTGTCCTTACCTGGCTAGATAAAGGGGGTCTGTGAACAGTGGTCTTTAACTCAATGAGGTCATGCTGGCTCCTACTAGGAGCCGTCACAAGTTGTGGCAGTTCGTGAAACAGGTTGAAAAACTGACGAGTCATAGATTATTTTTTAAAACCGTTTAAACATTATTCTTAAACTGAGCAAAAATTGAATATTCTGCCTGACAGAGGCAGGTTAAACACCGTGGCTTTTACCAGAAGGTATGTTAAGAAAACTTGCAAACAGAATATCTGTTGACATAATAAACCTGTCAAATGACACAAACGGGGGGTTACTACTGCTTTGTGTTTAACTGTATTTATGGAGGCAAACCAGCGAGTCACCAAGCCAGTCCTCCAAACCTTGCCTTGGCCATCCTTTGATTCTTTTCCAGATTGACTCTGGATCAAGAGGGCCGCGTTTCAGAGCAAGTCGAAAATGCAGGAAGGCGCAAAGTGGATTTCGAGTTTTAGTGACGCAAGCAAGCGTTCTGCATTCGTCCCTCGCCCAGTTCGCCCAGTACTCCCAGTATGACCCACACCATCACACTGCAGAGCCCTAGGAATATCAACGGAGCTCAACAATCCGTACTGTTCTTAAGAGATGAAAGAAGCCGTTTCTTTAAACACTTAAAGGGAACCCTTGCATATTGGAAAGTCATAGTCTATTTGCATGGTGGCAGGAGCCTGACAGCTGATCACTGCACTGAGCCCCGTCTCGAGCCTCCCTTTGTGACTCAACACTAGAAGTGAGACACATGATTTCCCCTTTAGAATGTAAATATCTATATTTTAACGAAGTAACGGCCGTACATCAAATGGAACCGCGGCTCCCGCTGACGCCTCCCATCTCCAGGGTTTCGCGCGAAGTCAGCGTGAAACGTTACTGCGGCGTATTCGCCCAGGCTTTCCTTCCACGATCCCAAAAAAAATGTTCAGTCAGGTCAGCTGGGATGTCTCCAAGATTACCCACGATGCAATGTGTGACTATGCACCCTGCGATATACTGGCCTCTCATCCAAGGTGCTCGTCGTGCCTTGTGGAGAGTAGCCCAACTGTTCCTGGAACAGACTCCAGGCCAGGGCTCTTCAAATCTGACCCTCGATTCCAAATCCAGGCCTTGTTTTCAGCTCTCCCAGGTAGCTAGTTCAATAATCACTGATTCTGATTGGCTGGAGGCTTCACACCTGGCTCAATGGTAAAGGAAGGCTGGAAAACCAGCAGGGCTCGGCCCTGGAGGTCTGTGACTTGAGCAGCCATGTGCGAGACTCACTGTGACTCTTCACTGGCCTGGTGGCATGGGAGATGAATATTTCACCATTTTTAAACTAATTTATACATTCAGAGAAATCATAACTAACAGCTCAGCTTCTACTAGTTCATTCTCTGAAAGGCAACTCCTCCATCTCACATCTTCATGGGTGGGGGGCTGAACCCAGCCACCCGTCTGCTGTCTTCTCACTGGATCGTGTGGGTTTCTACCCAAGGTCACCTGGTGTTTCTCAATCATCATTCAAATATAGTCACCACAACCATGGCTTCCTTTATACTTGATTAAACAAATGCTGAATGATAAATTATGGATTTTATATTTGCATATACCCACATATACCTATTATAAAGATTGTGTGTGTACGTTTTTTGTAAGACAGCTATGTTACAGGAAATATTAAAACGGTTTTCCTAATATTGAATTGCTATACTGCTGGACAATAAACTTAAAAATCTGTATACAAACGTGTAAATTCACTCTTACAGTCTATGGGGATATACTTAAACAGAACGTAATTCTTACTATTCCTCCTCTCTTGAGTACTTGAAGAAAATACATTTAACTGAAATCTATCTTGACTGCCTCTTGAAATGCGGCCAGAGGAATCACAGGCGAGTCTGCGGTTTAATCAGGGTGTGACGTTGCAGAAAGAACCAGCGGGAGCTTAAGGTATTTAGGGAATAGTCAGGCTTATAATGTGGATCTTTCAAACTTCCAGGTCCTGCTTCGGTCTCGTTGACAGTACAATGGGCCTTTAAACTTGTTCCAGCAGAAGGCACCAGTGAGGCAAACTGCAATATTATTGTCTTCTTGTGCTCTTATTTACCTGACAGATCATTTAAAAACGGGTATTTTCCAGCATCCCGTTCCGACATTGCTTTACCAAGTCTACTACAGGTTTAAAGACCTAAATACTAAGTGTGGGTCTTTACAACTACACAGTTTCACGTTGTCAGAGGAGAAGACAGTTATAACCCTGCATTGTCAGGCTGCTTAGTTACGTATACATTCTAAATTGCAATAAAAATTAGATATAGCGTCAATCGTATATACACGTATCGCAAAGCTGTCACCAAGTATAACTGACAACTATATTTCACCAGTGAAACGCAGCAACCTGTTCTGCAAGCTGTCCCTCGGCAGCCATCGGTTAAACGTGTAAAATGCAGAGGCTGAGGCGCATAGCAGACATTCCGGCGAAAAACCGACAAGCCTCGGCGGAAAAAAACGGGACTGGCACGGCGTCCAAATACAGCATGGAATCCGTTAGCAATCTCCAAAAGCAATGGAAAACCGACATGCTGCAAACACATTAACCAGCAGTCTCTCCCAGTCTCTGTCCCCGCTGTTAAACAACACTGACAGTTGAAGGATGATAACTTTTGCTATTAAGTATTCCAGTATTCCATAACTACAATACCATCATCCGCAACATCTGTGTCGTTAATAAGAATACACAAAACTACCTAAATTTTAAGTTAGCAAATAAATTTATGACATCGTATTTTGAGACATACGCACGTCACTTATACGATTAAAAACTGATCCGCATCGATTACCAACTTGATCGTAACTATACGTGTTTTGACACGTGTCCGGGCCGCTCCGACGTCCAAAAAACAACACGTCAGTCGCGCAGGACCCCTGCAAATTTCACGACCCCTATTAATTCCCAACCCCTTTCCCACAGTTACTTTAACTAATACTGGTGTTACCAAGTCGCCCGCAAGTCTTTTCCGCAACTTTGTTCCGAATAAAAGTGAGATTAAAAACAGTTTGCAATACAAACCTTCGCAAACCCCGACCTCATACTGCGTGATGGAGCCGCCATCCAGAGGCGGTCTGATCACGCAGCGGAGCCCCCGGTCGCAGGTCCCGTACAGCCCGTACACACCGCCGCACGTCTCGTTCTTCTGCTTGGCGCAAACGGAGCAGCAGCCGCAGATTCCCAGCACCACGGCACCGGAGCAGAGCTTCGGCTCCTCGCATTTCGACTCGTCGCAAGGGAGACACAGCAGTGCCCGGCTACTCTTCGCGATCAGGATAGTAAGATGGGAGATCAGTATGTATTTCACAAGAAGGTACATCCTTGAAGAGGCCATGTAGGAAAAAGGAATGTATATCCAACCCGCCCCCCCAAACCCCCAATCACTACTGTAAAATCAAAACCCAGGCTCCAACTGCAAGCTGTTTCAATAGTCGATCAAAAACAGCAACAAAAAAATCGCGGTGTTCCAAATAGATACAAGAAAAGCATGCGGTCCAATTATAGTGTCAGACGTTAATTGGTATAGCTTTATATTTTCCGTTCCTAAAAGTTTTGTTGATGTTCTTGTAAGCCACCAAAGAGGACTGATCTTCAAAAGACGCAAGAAAGCGGCGCAAAACCAGCAACTATCTCACCCCGCCAAGAAAGTGCATTGTAAAACCTTCACAGTAACAGCAAAGTTTCACTCCAGAATGTTTCCAACAAGGAAAACTTTCTTGCCTTTACTCATGCGTCTTTTTTTTCCCTCTGTGGTTTTTTTTTTTTTTTTGCAAGCTCGGGAATTTCTTCCTGTTCAGCCACCCGGACCAGCAGTCGGGCTGCTTCCCCTTTGCATGCAGAGAGAGACGCAATCCGGAGACCTCGACGCTGCCGAGAGCCTTTAACGCGACATGTTTCAACTAAAAAAAAAAGCTTCCTGGTATCGCTCAGCTCACGCGTCTCCGTCTCATGTTTATCGCTCTCCAGTGCCGAGCTCCTCACTTGCTCCAACCTCGGTTCAGTCCCCCATCGTGACCTCATAACGGAACCACTCCCATCTTGCATGACTTTGCTCCATTGGGTAGCTCAGTCCAGATATGGAGCACAGGAAATGTTGGCACGCGAAGCGCATATAAACCCAGTGATACGCAGGCTGGGAATGTGTTTTGGCTCCAGGTGAGGAATGCAGGACTTAAATGCGGCCTCAAAGAATCCCCCCTAACTATGTAAATCAGCCTTCCTTCGGTTTAGGGAAAGAATGAGAGTGATAATTGTTTTGTGAGTTTGTATCACGCGTCTGGAATGCAAGCAGAAACAGAACAATATCGGCAATAAAATCTGTAACAATTTTTAAACACACATTTATAGGCAGTTTAAAAGATCTGGCAAAGCCACAGTTATGAATAATATTACATTTATGTTGTGGTTAGGACACAAAGCCTTCTAGTAAATGTGTATACAATAACATTTAGTGGCTTAAAATTAATTCTCTGCCTCCCATCATAGTTTGCCTCTTTGTGTGGTTTAGTGCTTAGTGACATTTGGAACACCCCAACTGACTGATTAAAAGGCCTTTGAATATCAGATCTGTAATGGTTCATAAAAAGAATAAAGATAAAACATTAGTATCGTATCTGCTATTTGTGAAATCTAAGGCCCAGGGCATGTTTCACATCATAATTGAATATTTATAGCTAAACATAATATCATGGAGATTTTATCCATCTCTAATGTAAATTGTATGAAACATCACTCATATGCGGCACTTCTTCTAATGGTGTGTGGGGAATTTTCAGTTGTCAGCAGGGTGAAAACTTGCCATTGTAATTGAGAAATTTGGTTATGAGATGGTAAAGCAGAAACACTGTCATTCCTCTGGGACATTTATTGTATTTATTAATATTATTTACTGGAATTTCTATAGCTCTATACGGAGCTCTTTCTCAATTACCCAGTCAATCAATCGATTGATTGATTAATAAATTCATTAGTTAAACACGTAATAATTTTATGAAGACATTTGTTCCTAACTTTGATTCTGGCGTTCAGTCAGTCAAGTAAATTTCTTTAACCAAACTGTAACTGAACTTGCTTATGTTAAGAATATCTACTCTCTCATAAGTGATTCACTGGGTACGTATTCAGCTTCTCAATTAGTCACTCATTTCTGTTGTGAACTTGTTTAAATGACCTTTAATAACCCATATTTGCTTATAGCCCAAAGACATGCAGCAGGCATGGCACTCAGCTGGCGCCGCCTCTAGGGGGTCCGGGCCAGTCTGAGATGGGCTCCAGGCCCCTCTGTGACCCCGATGAACCCTGATGGCTGGTTGCATGGATGGATGGACGGATGGATGGACTATAGGTCATGCACAAGTGATTATAATAGATGTCATTTCAATCCAGTCAAACATGCATGGCTTGATGCCAATCAATTTTGCCATTACTGTCGAGGATGCCCACCACTGAGAAGACAGCAGGTGTGTGGAATCATGATGGTTAAACATACAGACTTGTAATCTGAAGCTGATTCAAGTTCTATTACAGAATCCTCAGTCCGGGTATCTGCTCCAGTAAAACATACAGAAGTATAAGCTGCTAATATTAGAAAGCAGAGAACACAGTATTAAGGTTTTGTGAAGTACGTCCAGTGGCGGCTTCCTGAAGTGCATATTGGTGTTTGTTTAATATGACCACTAGAGGTCCTGTTTTTTCACTTTTTTTTTTTTTGGACGTTCTCAGCAGATCATTAACAGTGAGGTCAAAAGGTCGTGTCTATTGCCGCTTTCCTGTTTTTCTCCTGTGCACAGTTTCGTTGTTGATGATTATATCCATAGTTACGGTCCCTTTCAGACTTGGCACACTTCCCTAACTTAGACCTTGTCATTCCTTTTCCATCGGGTAAAGTAAGTTCCCCTCAAGCTCCTCTGTTTTTGCCGCCCCAAGGCTCAGCCTTATATAATACATGACTTTGCAGTTTGTTTTAAGGGTCTTTATCTGTCCATTTGGGTTCCCCTCCCCCAAAATCCCTTAATTAGCAAGAGACTGCAGACCGTGCCACCTTTAATGGCTCCACACTCACTGCCCGGGCAAAGGCTGTGTGAGCATTTACAGTTCTTGCTTTACCCCTCTGCTCTGGCCTTTTAATGGTGAGATGAGCCTTCAGCAGCCGAAATTGTCTGACTAGCCACCCTCCATCCTCTTCTAACTTTACTTTTTCTTGAAACCCAAGTATGTTTCAGTCTCTTTGCTAAACAGTTACCGTAACTTGTAAAGTGTTCGTGTGTTGCGGTAGATCTGTGTGGAACGAGAAAGAGAAAGAAAGAAAGAAACAAAC
>JAABNY020000025.1:10751582-10766213 GCA_015164015.2 Brevimyrus niger | reverse complement strand
GAGTGATGGCCCCCTCCTATAAACGTAGCGTGTGTGGGTGCAGACTTCACTGAGTGATGGCCCCCTCCTATAAACGTAGCGTGATACTATAAAGTAATCATAAGCAGATATATGCCTCATGCATACTAAGTCTGTTGCAGTTGCACAGCTTATAATATTACAAATGCAATAACATATCATAATGGCCTTCCGAATAACAAGCATTTCTTCGTACTCTGGACCACCTTCTCGGAAGTCCTGCGTCCTCTCTTCCACCTCAAGCAACTCGACAGACTCCAGGCTCAACCACAGGGTTCTCAGCGTCTTGTTTTGCCAGGCCACCTGCCTCGATGAAACCCAATGGCCTGCAGCTGAACCCCAGAGTACGTGCTGAGGAACAGAAGCACACACACACACACACAAATGCACACGCGCACACACACACACACACACACACACACACACACACACACACACACACACACACACACACACAGTCGTACATCCTCTTGATGCCTAAGGCCTAAGACATTGGCATTGATCCCATAACACCCCCTCTGTCCCCTCAGTTCTAGCCCATCAATTTCGATTAATCACGATTAAATATCATTCATTTTTAATCTATATTAATCACATTTCATTTTGCATGAGCAAACAGACTCAAGAAAAAAGGGAATCTATATGCACTCGGATGCATTCCATCTGCACAGAGGTGCAAAACCATGAACCCATATCAAAAAGCAGGATTTTTTTGCTTAGTCAGACAACTTGTCGGATTTAAGGTACCTCAGTTTAAACGGTCTTTATCTTCGTTCACTTACAATTACCCCAAACTACCGTAAATCCCACAAATAATCCGACTAATCATGAAATCCAATTCTAGCCCGGTTAATTGGCATTGTTAGCCCTATCAGTTGGTAATACATCACGCGTGGTGCTTTACGTGTAAAACTCCGTAGCAACACGTCCACAGATAAGTTGGACGGTACAGTGTGTGCGACCGATTTAATGAGCCGCAAATGAGAAGTAGTGCTTAAACAGTATAAAACTACAACTTTCCCTTCTGTTGATAAAGGGTGCAGCCATCCTGGATTCTGAACCTGAGATCCCCCGTGCTGCTCTGAGATATTTCTTGGATCTCCGAGAAACGGGAGCGCCCATGTTGTCACTTCCGACTTCAAAACTCCGGAACCCAACTCGAAATACGAGTTCCGAGGGCAAATGGAACGCACCAAAACTGCCTGAAATGGGTTGACAGAAACATTTCAGGGATTTTGAGTCATTCTGCGCTGCAGATGTGTTAATTGCGTAAAAAAAATTAATCAGATTAATCGTGATGATGAATTAATCCGCGTTAACCTGTTAATTTTGACAGCCCAAATTATTACAGTTAACTCATTTTCAGTCCCTTTTAGGTTATTATTTCCATGAGAGAGGGAGATCAGTGATATCCCATTTGACGGCTGGTTCAGTCAGATTGACTATATGTGGGATCAGACCTGCATCCTAATCTAGAGGGTTATAGACACACAGAACCCTCTGCCACCACTCCACCCCACCCCACCCATTTGTTCTATCCCAGATAATAGATCTCACTTTCCATTTTGGACATCAAATTCTCTACAAAACTCTACAAAATTCTCTACAAAACTCAGTCCAGTGTTTCCCTGAGTTGGATTTCCTCTACTTTGTAAGTTACCCTGTTAAAACCAGTGTACTACAACCCATAAACCCAACTCCCACCTTGGTTAAACCTCCTGCTCTGGATATTGGTGGCGAATTTCATTTCTCAGTCTCTCCCCTGACGGACTCCTGGTGTACTGGGGGGGTTGGGGGGGGCTGTAATCATGAATAACACCCGTTGAGCCCTCCCATGACATTGTGGATCCTTTGCTCATTGAAGACTTTCTCCACTCTTATCCAGTTCATTTCACTCCTCCTTCCCAGAGTTGCCCACTTGATCGATGAAGCACAGGTTAGATGGGTGTCACGCCTACATCCAGTCACAACCAATGCAGCTATAGGCTCCCCCTCACTGGATTATTAATGCACCTGCCGCTCTGGAACACATTTGCTTGGGGGGTATATCAGGGTCTTGTTTTCAATCATTTATTTGATGTTATTTGTGTTTTTAATTGAGCATTATTTTATTATAACTTCTTTTCTTTTTTTGCATGACTTTTGCTTCTATCTGGATCGTTCTCCTCCTTATTCTGGTAGTTGCCCATCTGATTGACGGTCTAAGCCCTTGGCTTTTTTTATTCTGTTTTGTCTCGTATCGTGGATTTAGTAATTGTCTTGTTTGCCATTGGATTGTGCTATACTGATGCTTATAAGCTTAATAGGCAACATAGGCTGCTGCCTAGGGCACCATTTTATTAGGGGGGTGTCCACTTAGCAAATGGCCAGTCAGTGCAGTCGGGGAAGTGGAGTTTTCCTATGGTGTCACCTGAGCTTTAGCCCGGGCTTGATCCCCTCTTATAATTATGTTACAGTTAAGCTATGGTGAGGAATTTATCTACAGCCAATGTTATACCATGTTTTACAATGTCTTTTACAGAATTCTAATTTGGGAATTCCCAGTATGGTTAAAGGATTACATATTCCACTGCACAAATGAGCACAGGCACTATAATTGAATAATAAATTTTGAGCCAGATTTTTATTAGTATGTTAATTGCTGTTTTAATTGCATAGATATCCCTATGAGGTTTTCTTTCAGTTTGTTTACAGACCTAGGCTTTCTACGACACCAGTGACTGCAGATCATTTACAGGCATACGTGTGGTTTGTGTTTAAGTCCTGGCTTGTCTCTGGAATACCTTTAATCTGTATTTGCCTGGTTGACCGATCCGACCTCAAATTTAAATGATTTAACCGATTTTGATGATCTCTCCTGATGTCTACGTTTTCCTTATCAGTATATTTTTTGCGATACCAGTTTGCATGGATTTTGTTTTGTTTTGTGGACTGTCACATATTCAGCAGCGTTTTGAAAGACTTTCAGTCACTCAATTGTTTGATTAATTGTCTGATTTGTAAAAACTGCAGAACTGGCATATGCTTCCTAAAAACATACAACGAGTATTTATATCCATCCATCCATTTTCCAAACCGCTTATCCTTCTGGGTTGCGAGGGGGTCCAGAGGCAGGGAACAACCGAGGACGGGGGGGGGCAGCCCATCGCACACTCACATGCAGTTTAACTCACACGTCATTCACTCACACGTCATTGACTCACACGTCATTCACTCACACGTCATTGACTCACACGTCATTCACTCACACGTCATTGCCTCACACATCATTCACTCACACGTCATTCACTCACACGTCATTCACTCAGTAACTCCAATAAGCCTCAGAATGTGTTTGGACTGTGGGGGGGAAACCGGAGTGCCCAGAGAAAACCCCACAAGCCCAAGGGGAGAACATGGAGGCAAACTCCACACACATGGAACCCAGGTAGAGACTCAAACCCAGAGGTGTGAGGCAAAAGTACTAACCGCTGCGGCACCATGACAATAACAGACATGTTATTGTCATATAGCTCTTTTTGCTAATGCTTTAAATATTTTGCTGTTGTGTAGAGGCGGGTACTTCATGTCCGCAAAGTAAAAATCCTGAACAAAGATTTTGTTTCAACCAACCAGTTGAGTACTCTGTGACTGTGACTCTTTATACTCACCTTGTGGGTTGAAACAAAATCTTGGTCTGGATTTTTACCTTTTCTGAACTGCTGAACTGTTCACCTCTGCTGTTGCGTAGTTTCAATATGTACTATGTTTCATATCTTAAATAGCACATTAAATTGCTCAGTTAATATATGTTTTGTAAACAATTTTCATGCCTGCTTTGTAATTCTGTTTTATCAGTCCAAGAAATTGATTTCAGTGGGACCTGTTTCGTGATTTGTGGGCTGGCTGTTTGACCTTTTCAAGTAAAGGACAGATTGACAGTGGTCAGACACTGGCCTTCGTGATCTGCCTATGAATGTATATTAGAATTTCAGCATAGCGTCAGAAGTGCTGGAGACTGCAGTGCTACTGTATGCCTCAGTTTAAGGTGCTTGTAGATCCACCTACAAGAGCCCCTCTGAATGTCCCATTCTGTGTCCCTGATGGAGAAACCATCCTATAGGCCAGCATAGCTGGTTACCAGCTTGAGCAGTATAATGCATGTTGGTTATATCTGCGTATGTTGTGTTTTGGTGCTGGTGGACCAGCGTTATTAATGAAACATTAATGAAACAGCTTCATGTGCAGGTAGCTGCTCCACCAGCTACACCAGCAGCAAACCAGCACTCAGCAGCATGGACATCATGCTGAAACCAGGTCATTGGTAAATTGTTATGATTCAAAACTTGTCCTAGAATCTAGATGTTGAATTCATCATCAAATGTGCCTGTATGTGTATCTTTACTGTCAAAATGAACGATATATAGCCACATACTTAAATAAATTGAATATCTGTTTGACACTGTATCCAGCTTTACTTGTCATATTTGATTCAGTGAACCTCTTTATCCATAGGTACATATTTAAATATTTGTAAAAAAAAAAAAATTGTTAAACGAATAATGATTCACTGATCGTAATAGTTACTTTCACAGGAAGTAACAAAGCACTCCTCATTTTAATCATGTCAGCAGGAAAAACAAGCAGCAGGACCCTGGAAAATTGTCAAAACCTCTGTTCTCTGTAAGGGTTTGATACAGTGAAACACTGCTGTTCTCTGTAAGGGTTTGATACAGTGAAACACTGCTGTTCTCTGTAAGGGTTTGATACAGTGAAACACTGCTGCGATATGCGGAGATCTGTTTCACCTCTTTTCGTTATATGCTGTGACGGCTTTATTTTCAGAATACGCCAGTTTTGCCTCTATCAGCTATAGAGGGTCCAGATTGTTAGCAGTCCTTGCCATCTCTGAAGACAAACCATTATAACTGGACCTTCTACTGGACATAAATAATGTGTTCCATCGAGCATGGCTGTAAAACCTGACTGCAAGAGATGCAACTTTTGTTTTGGCACGGATGCGATATCAGAGGAGACACATTTGTATTCGCAATGGGGCTTCAAGAACGTGTGCTTAGCTGCAGTCAGGACTGCCCCCTTTCTCTCCTGGGGAAGGATCTTCTACCCTCTGCATCAGCATGAATCTGTTCAAATAGAACAATTCCCTGTGGGGGAGTGGGGGGGGGGTTTCCTCTTTAGCACTCTTATGTCTGCCTTACAAAACCATTACGGTTTCATTATGGTTAGTGGTTAGTTAACAGGGGTATTGCAAAGCATCTGCGGCTGTCTGTGCCGCGTTCCATTGTAGAATCTTCATTAGCTGCAAAGCTCTTTGTATTTTTCCGGTATTCATCAACAACACTGACTGAGGATTCGCCTCTGCAGCCCAGAGACATAGATAAGCATTCACATGTATCATGATTTGAACCCAAGTATTCATGTCTGGTCATTCTTACCTGACAGATGAAGCTATATAAAAGAACCATACAACGCAGACCTTGGTAGTGACACTCGTTCACCCTGCTAATCATACCTGGATGTGCCTTTTTCCATAACTGGCACAATTGTTTGAGACGGCTTGCAATAAATGTGTTACTGAGGCTCAGTTAGGTGTCAATATTGCCTCATGCCTCTATTCTTACGGGTCGAAACCTTATTCTCATGTTGTCCCTCACGTGGACTTGTACCCTCTCCTGCATCTCCATCCCCCGCCCCCCTTCATGACCAGGCACTGGATAAAAAGGTAGAAGGTGGATGGATGGTATGCAATAATGCATAAGTTATAAAATAATATGTGGCTTTAAGTGTGCAAAAATGTAGTTTCTTCATTTGCCGTTCCTTTACTCTTTAGGGAAAGGGTTCCTCAAAATGTTTAAAGATGGTTCGTGGGATTTGCTGCCGTTCAGCCAGAAAATCAGTAGCGAGATCCCGCACCTGCTCATGGCCCATCAGACTTCCAGTCAGTATGCCAGTTCATCCCACTGGTATTCATTTGGTTTGAGGTCAGGGCTACGTGCAGAGAAGGGATTCTACTCTCATCTTAGAAAAACAATACTGTAAAACCCTCGCTCTGAGTATTGGGGCATCGCCCTGGTTAAACAGGAAAGCCCCCCCCCCCCAAACTGATGCCATAAATTCGAAAGGATGCCATTGTACGCTGTAGCGTTAAGGTTCGCTTTCACCGGAACCAGGGACACCATCGCAAGCTATGAAAAACAGCGTCAGATAATTATTTGTTCCCCAGCACACTTTACCGTCAGCGTTACACATTCCATCATTCCCCATGGCATTTGTAAAGCCAAACTTGCCCAAGATGAATAGCCTCAGTTCACCAGTACAGTGAATATGTTTCCACTACCCCAGAGTGCGAGGGCTGAGAACTTCCCGGCAATCCTGCCAACGCTCGACGTCACCCGTTGACAAACACCCGAGGATGGCACCACTGTGAAGGTCATTAAGCTTTTCACCTGTCACTGTCCATGAGCTTTGACTTTGACACTCCCTGTTTGCCAAAGCAGTTTGTGTTTGACTGCCTTTGGCATTTGCCATCGTAATCTTTGAGAATGGAATGTTCCCCTTGACACATTAAAAATGCATTTTGTAGCCGATGCACCTGCAATATAAACACTGACTCTGTTGGCCTCTTAGGGGTTTGTAGTTGACTTATTTTGCTTTGAGATCAAAAAGCTGATTGTCAGACTTCTTTTATAACTGAAAAATGCTGCCAATTTCCACTACATTAGTATAACTCACCTTTGTAGCTGTGTTTAATGTTTGTGATAATTATTTATTTACTTGAACATTAAAAAATTTGTCATGCGTTATTTTCATCATTTTGTACGCTACCTGTACGTCGCCCAAAAGTATCAAATCCTTTTCTGAGAATCTGTTAATCATTTGTGGGAGGCACAGAGCAATAATATTCCAATACTTCCTGCAACATCTGTAAAGTCTTCAAAACGCATATAACAAGTTATGTCGAGCGGAGATAGGACATTTTTGCTGTACTCTACCTTCAACCACATTAGGATGCCAATGTTGTGAACCTTAAGATGAGTAGTGGTGAGTGAAGAAGCAGTGGGGGTCCTTGATATATCCTGTTATTTGTACAGAGGACTGCGATAGGCTGCGATAGGCTGGCCCCCTGTCCAGGGCTGTTCCCTGCGGTCCTTGATATATCCCGTTATTTGTACAGAGGACTGCGATAGGCTGACCCCCTGTCCAGGGCTGTTCCCTGCCTCGTGCCCGTTGCTTCCGGGATGGGCCCCGGACCCCCCGCGGCCCAGTGGGATAAGCGGATTGGAAAATGGATGGATGTACAGGGGGGAAAGTGTCCTTCCCAGAAAGCTTTCCAATTTTTTAGCTCCCACGTATAGTCTGCTGAACATCAAGCACGAACAAACCTGAAACACAACTCTTACGGATGTCAAAAGTTATAGAATCTAGGCCAAACCGTATCATTTTAACATCATGTACTTTGTATTTTTCGCAACTTAATGTATATACATAGTAGTGTTTTGTTTAGTAATTTACTTTTACTTAAAATTAAAGCTACACAATACAGATTAGCAGTCTACTGCTGTAATCCTAGATGCCTTGATGAGCTTTTACATATTTCACACTTTCTTATAATGTAAAACTGTTATTATGGAACCAGATCCATTTAAAGATAAACATATTTTTTATGAATAATACCCAGAAACAGAAATTATGTCAAATATTTACAGACTGATATGGGCAGTATAATAAATAACAAATAAAACATTCATCGCTGTTATTGCGTAATTACAGTAGCATTACCACTTGCCCCTCGTTAGCCTCCGTCTCAAACCATAAAATAACTTACGTCTAATGTGACTCTTGTAAATACCTTCTCAGCATGACTGTACATCGACAAAAATTACATTTATTACAGACAGAAAATGTATCATATTTCATTTTTACATTATGGTACAGTAGCTAACTATTTGGGTACTACCAGAACCCCTAAAGAATAAACTAGTGATATAATTGGAGAATTGAGCCACAAATAATCATTATAAAATCCAAATGAATGTACATCAGATATATTTTTGGAGTCTAGCCACAAACATCTACAGTTTATTTTGCAAATGGTTCCCACGAAATTAGGTATATTTAACAGCACCAGCAAATGCAATATGCAGATCACATCTGCTTCCTGTGAGTGCCATCTTTAACATGTAATTGCAAGCTTTTAAATGGGATAAATTAGGTAAAAGCCTTTAATTGCCATAATTGGAATATATTTGCATGTTTATTCCGGTTTTTTAAAAAATACATTCTGCTATCTATTAAATAAGAGCATAGATATATTTATTGTGCTCACTTTTTAATGCATTCTCTAGTGCTAGTTTTTAGTATTGCTGTTTTTTTTCTGTTTACATGAAACTTCCCCTCGTTGCATTGTAGTCAGGAAGCCCCTGCATGCAGTTTAGCATAAATGGGTGATGTCACAGCTTTTTGTGCCCCTGGATTTCTTTGTTTGATTAAGTTTTCCAAGCAGTTAGTGAACCTGTATCCGGACCCACTGCTTCCATCACACTGTGGGTTATTGAGCTAAAAGTCAGAACCAATGACAACGAATGTTGGCAGTAAAGTCTGTTCAGGATTGGTCACTTTTTGCTCCGGTAGGACTACAATAGCTTTTAAGGTATGAGTGCGTCCGTTTTAAATGTACTTCTAATGCTGCTACTTTTGGTCTGAATCACCGAGTAGCTTGTCAGAGTAAATATCCTTATACTTAAAGAAAACATTAGAAAAATCCATGAGCAAGTCAGCCCCTTTTCTGCACGGGCACATCTAAACATATTAAATTCCCATTAAAAGGGATTGTGTACAGTCTGACATGTAAAATATTTGATGTGTCTTTTTATATTCATCTTATAATGTGCCTTGACTCAGTATATGGCTGCAGTTTAGGAGGCACAGTCAAAGATGATTCATTTATTCTTTATGGGCAGCGCTCTGGCCCCAGTCCTCCAGCCATCCCCCAGAAGAATCCTGCTTAGTGCTCACGCTCAGAGCTGTCTCTCTCATCACTCATGGCGGGAATCTTAATGACGCGGCTGAAGCACAAAGGCCGTTGCATCTTTAGCATTTTTACTTTGCCCACAAAGGACTGTGAAAGAAAAGATTACCACTAATGAAAGATGACAAACGGGAAGAAAGGCAATATGACTGCGTGCTTGAATTTAGATGCTTGAAAATGATATTTCTTACATGGAAATTAGCTCATTTTTCTAATGACTGGCTGATTTTAGGCAACGTCCTTGGAGAAAGCCTCTCAAAAAATAATGCATTTCATTCATTACTGTTATACACTTCAGTAGCTAGATGATGTGTTGGATAATTATGCATACAGAGGGAACACAGATACACAATGTACACTGAGCTATTCTAAACAGACTGTTGTGTATTTTGTCTGAACATGCTTTGGACTGTGTCTGCACTGATAAATGTGTGTACTCTAGATGGATCGAAAAAATAAACATTGAATTGTTTAGTCTCATATCACAATACATTAACTTACCTGATTTCCATGTAGTGCACTGACAAGCTAGAGTAACGGGTTCGATTTTTGGTATCTGTGTGATATGAAAGCAATGTGTGTGGCTTCCTGTCTGATTAGCGTGGCCTCTGATTGCCCTGCAGAGTAAAATGATTGTCTTTTTAATTCTTTGATTAATGTTTAGATATATCGCCGTGCAAACATTAAAATGCCATTTATTGCCGCACGCAGAATGAGCCCTCCGATTCATACGGCAAAATATTCATAAAAGATCTTAATAACTGTAAGTAGTAATAACCCATCTAGCATAGCGTCTACAGAGAATGATTTACAGTTTCATAGAGATATGCTGAGGAAAACTTCTGGATGTCATTTTGGTTTTGAATTACGAGATGATGATTCTGCCGATTCTCGTTAATTCTAATAAGGAAGCCGAGAATAACTGGGCTTCATTATCTCTCATTGGAGCCGCATGTCTCGCACGCAGTCCTACCAAGCTCAGCCTGCTGCAGTGAGGCGCTTCTGCTGTGAGGCAGACATGTTCGCTTTCGCTCTCCGGTAGGGTTTCATCCGCGCCGAGGACCACTGGGGGCGACGCTCTGAGGAGGTGAAGATGAATGATGATTCAGCTTCTGTGGTTGGGATCAGAGGGAGCTGTCAGGGAATGGAAAAAAAGAAACACACATATCAAGTGACGGCTTCCGTAAGACATCAAAAGGCCTCTTTCTGCTTTAATTAAGAGCTTTGTAGCTAGAACAAAAAGTGAATGGAAGAAACCTTGACCGGAATTAAAAATGTGAATATCAGTTCTATATATGATCATTGAAAATCAAAATAGCAATTAAAATACAGTTTTTGCTATATGGATCCTGTTCTATAACAATTTTTAACTGCATTTTGTTAACCTGCATTGTTTCTTTTTATTTACTTATTGATCCACATCTTTTAATTGTTAAAACCAATTGAAGTTATTGTGTTTGTTTGCCCGCAGACGATGACTGCTGTTCACACAGCCTACACCCCCTGAGGAAATAAGGGCTGACTCTGTGCTCTGACCCCAATCTTTGCTCGCACTTGTATATAAGTGAGTGTACCTTTAAAAAAGAAGGGGAGCATGATGGGATATGTGAAAATGAGAGCATTGCAGTGAACACGAGCTTGTATTTGGACCAATGGTAAATGAAGTGTTATTTCATTTCAGAAACAATGCACTAAAACTTTTACAGCATTCTAAGTCCATAATCAATCGCTAAGTGGCTGTTAAACCTTCAGAATAATAACATAATAGTGCCTGCCATAGTTTAAGCAGAGGGTTCCATATTCTTAAATTTCTCCAAAATAACATCTGAATGTTCTGTGATAAATGTTTACAAGGTTAGAACTTTGGCCTGACAACCATTTCAAAATTATTTAACTATATTTAATTATTTCAAAGTGATTGTTCAGTCTGTGCACTACTAATAACATCTGGAAAATCATAATCCATCCACATTTCAATTCCTTGTCCTAGACAGGGTCAGGGGAGAGTCAGGGGTCAATGCCAGGCACTACAAGGCTGAAATGAGGACCAGGCAAACCCTGTGGGGCAAACCATCTTCACCTCAGTGGTCCCACATTCCCAATGATTATGTCGTCTCAACACACATTTCCATACAAATTTGAGTGATTTCAAGAGCAGCATTAGCACAATCATCAACTAATAACTCAAGTGAAATGCCTTCCATGTCCTTCCGAGTCACTAAACCTAAACATCCCACTGAACACAATTCGTAAGAGCATTTCAGGACGGAATGAAGCTTTCCGGAATGTAAAGGGTCTTTCTTTCTCCTTTCAGGATATTAACATATTATTAGATGTTTCTGTTATTTTGTATATGTATGTTGAGCCCGCACTTACTTGCAAATTCCATGAAGTTGAATACAAAATGCATTTTTACGATTCAACCCTTGTTCTAATTCAGTTTATGCTCTCTGGCTGATGTGCTTCACACCTATCTGCTGCAAAACATTCGGAAAGTGACACCGTTTCTATAGCTTGAATTGCTTTCGCGACTTCAGAAGGCAGTCCGGGATGAGAAGTATAACTCTCTGCAGAGTCCTCTGACACGACTAACACCTGCAGGCTCCGGAAAATTCTGCTTATCTGATAATTTGACAATCGCAGGCGGAATGACTGATGCCGGTGTGACTTGCTAGAGAGGCGCTGGCAGGTTTCTCCTCTGTAAAAGTTTGTAGGGTAAGCTGGGTATTCCACCGTTCACTATCAGAAGTGCAGGAGGAGAAATTTAGCACGGATAGCATTTACTGAATAACATCCATTTGACGGTACTGTGGGGAAAAACAAAGGCAGCAGACGTCCGCTTTGGTGTCAGCGAAAGAGAACGAATGCAAGAGAACAAAATGGAAGTTCATGGAAGAATGTAATTAGGTGTCAACATGGGCACCTGGTACTGGGCAGGTTTGCTGGGTCCGAAATAGAAAATAGAATGAAATCTTATAGTACTGTCAATAAAAGAGAGGTGAAGTGACTATACCTACCAGACTTTACCCTCATTGCAACCCTAATTTCATGTACAATGTAGGTCCAAAATGGGATATGTCCAGAAAGCATGCGAAGCAGAGTTCAAGCATGCATACTGGTAAACACGCCCTTTTTATGGGTGTGGTTGGTATGGGTGGGGGTATTATAGCTTTTATGGCATCCTGAGAGACCCCCCACCCCATCCCCTTCAGCACACCCCCAAGAAAACTTGTGCTTATCTAACACCTCTTCCAACCATCAATAAATAGCACAATTTGGCTCTAACTAATTTTTTTTAAACCAATACACATAACAATACACCTAAATAACAACACTGACTAATTCCACTAATACTGAACTAAGTTAGAGATACACTATTTCATAGATTTTCCTGCTTCTCTTGGCCTCGGGCAACCAGTGGGGCCGCCTGAGCTCACCCCAGCCCTGCCCCCTCCCCTCCCCTCCCCTCCCTTCCCCATCTCATACTTCTGAGTAGTAGCCTGCCTGGGTGACAAACTAGAATCACAGCTCTCACTCCGACAAGGTTACCTGACCGGCATAGCGATATGATGTCATTGATGTGACATGCAAATGAGCGATAGAAAACTGACCATGAAAACGTCACCATTCCGGGTATTTTTTTGTGCAGGTGCCCAATGCGGCCCCCAGCATGATGCTCATACCTCAACACCCCAGTGGAAAGACCTCACCAGAGGAAGCAGCCGAACGTAGAAATGGAACATTACAATATCATCCAAAAAAATCAATTTTCATACTGGAGAAAAGACAGCAACAATTCATGTCATAAACAAGATTTATGATACACCTTAAATTGTGTAGACTTGTTTTCATATGCCCAATGACTTAGTAGGAGCAGAATTATAAAACCCATTTGTGGTGAAATACCTTCTGTGTAATGCCCAGAGAGGATAAATCCAAAATATTGCCTCTTTTATTGAGTACTTAAGTTACAAAGTTAGAAAGTAAAATGGAAACCTGCAGGAGCCGATCATTTGGACAGCGATAGTATAACAAGACATTCTTGACTGATACATTCCGAACGAAACTGCAGCAAATGGCATGGATTTCACTAAAGCAGTGTGATTGTCACCCTCCCCAGTCTGCAAAAACGTGGACTGTATGGGAGGGAGCAAAAACGTGGACTGTATGGGAGGGAGCAAAAACGTGGACTGTATGGGAGGGAGCAAAAACGTGGACTGTATGGGAGGAAGCAAAAACGTGGACTGTATGGGAGGGAGCAAAAACGTGGAGCGTCTTGTGGCGGCCAAGGACCTGTTTGCGAAGCACCTGCCCGAAAGGATATAGATGGATGAGCAGGAAATAGGAAACTAAAATAAATATGATCCAGGACATTTATTTTGGGGAGGATTCTGCTATGCAAAGCTTATGGAAGTCTGTCCTGCTGAATGAATTGTGTTTATCTTGAGAGTGACAGGCCAGCTGTACTGTACTTACATAGAAACTGTTCATATATATGAACTTCCGCTAAACTCAAAGGCTATATCTAAATTAGAAATATCGAAAGGTTCCAAGTTTAACCAAAAATGAGCTGTTAAAGCAGAATTACTGACTGTATATAATGGAACACCATAATGTTAAAGGATAAGCTTTAAATTGTGTGAAATGAGAAATGACCCGAACTGCTAAGCTACATTCAAATAAATATCACACTGGAGTTTTTATTCGACAGAGCAGCAGTGTTAACATACAGATAACAGACAATTACTTGCAATACATTTATCAAATCTGACATGTTCAAGTCGGAGTTTAACAAAGCGGAGTATTTTTTGGTGGAAGATTTAAAGATAATCTTTCCTAATCAGTTCAATTTAATTAAGTGCTGCTCTTCTTATCTATTGTGTATTAAAAGCTTTAAATTCCATTAATGTGAACATTTTAAACACGAGGAATCTTAGCTCAACTAAAATATATATATGCTGCCTTTCCTCTTCCATTTCAGCTGCTGCCTCTTTCACTGACTCAAGATGATTTCCATTTGGTGGCAAAAAAATCAGGTTCCACCGAACATCTGTTTCTTCTGGCTTTTACCATAACAGCGATTGATTATGAGACTTAGGAAATTAAAACTAATACGCCTTTTAGCACATTTTTGCAGTTTGAATTCAAGAAGTGTAGCTTGAATTTAGATTGAACTTTGTAGCAAATCAATACCGTAAACTTGTTATTGATCACTTATGACTACATAATAATAATAGTTTATTTGCATTGGCATGATGGTATGAAGTATTTAAACAAATATACGAAAAGCATAGCAGCTGAGTAGGAATTATTTTTGCCTCACACCACTAGTACTGGGGGATTGAATGGTGTCTCTGCTGTATGTGTATGTGTGTGTCTGTGTGTATCTGTGTCTGTGTGTGTCTATGAAAAGTTTGCATGTTCTTTATTGGTTGCATGGGATTCCTGTCATCCTGACATGTGTATGAATATAGCCTGTGTGGTATCCCTTTCAGGGAGTATCCCTGCCCTGACCCACTGGGGTATATAACCCATTATCGATTGGTATCCCTTTCAGGGAGTATCCCTGACCTGACCCACTGGGG
>JAABNY020000025.1:10667759-10683330 GCA_015164015.2 Brevimyrus niger | reverse complement strand
CAGCGGTTCTACTCTGAGGCTCTCCCGGATATCCGAACTTCTCACCCTATCCCTAAGGAAGAGCCCAGACACCCTGCGGAGAAACCTCATTTCGGCCGCCTGTATTCGCGATCTCATTCTTTTGGTCATTACCTATTCATTTCTATGTGAAAAACTCCAATCCCAACGTGACGACCTTAACCCCCACCCAGCCCTAAACTTAACCATAAGTAACCAAAAAAAATATGAGTGGAATCCATCACATATCTTTGAGGAGACCTGAAAAATGGTCCCCCAATGTCAAAATAACACGTTTTTATTGCTTTGTTCAATGCAACATTTAGCATAATCCACACACACATACATTCAACTCACACACATTCAAACAATCATACTCCACCAATTTAGAGACACCAAGACACCGATTAGACTACCTGCATGCCTTCTGACTGAAGGAAGCTGGAGTACCCAGAGTAAACAGAGACACACGGGGAGGACATGCAAATGCTGAAGAGCAGAGGCGGGATCCGAATCCCCCAACCATGGAGATGTGAGGTAACATTGCTGCCACTATCGTGGCTTATTGTCATTTTCATTATTTCTATTTATAAGTTCACTAAATACTTTGCGGTATTGCTAATGAATGATAAACAATAATCCACAAACAAAAGAGAGAGGAGTAAAGGGAACGACAAAGCTGGAATCTAAAGTGAAGCATTGAAATGAACAGTGAGGGAAATAGACTGGAAATCGTAACAGAGAGGTTTAGGTGCGAGGCTTGACGAGACAGGTTCTAGTAACACTTTGCGTAAAAATGAAAGGTTCTACCATACTGGGGATTATTTCCTGCAAGTTGTGTCTACAGAACTGGGAAGTGGGAAGATGGTTGGTCATACTTAAAGAGTAAGGAAGGAGGAAGGAAGGAGTAAGAAAGGAGTAAGGGTTCCAGAACTCATCAGTACAGTAGTACACGGTGAGAGCCTAACTCAGTGTAGCCTGCCCGGACCTGTACCCAGCTGTACTCTATCCCAATCCCTTAGGCCCACTTCTCTTTCAGCTGAGGCCAAATGGCTGCCTTTTGCTTTTTTCCTTTCCGCTGTTCTGTTAAACCTGTACGAAAATTAAATCGATTGTATCCTCTCAAGCATTTGTGTTATATGGTCCTGTTCACCATCCGGCTTTCAGCAAATCTTACAAGCAAAACCAAGCAAGGAAATAAACTGTTACTACTCATTATAACCCTCTGAAAGGAGGTTTTATTTTAAGGTCGGCGGGTGAACTATTATGTACTGGCTTTTTGATGCAACCTGAAAGCTAAAGATCCATCCGTCTATCTTCTGTGTTTCCTGCTCAGGGGCTGGGGAAATCTGGACAGATTTAGCTTAGTAGCTGAAGTTGCACACTGATGCAACTACGAAATACAATCATGTGTCACTTAACGACCGGGATTGTTATGGTGGGGCATCAAAAGGAAAGGACAATCCACGTAGCGACTCTCAAACAAGGAAGGTTTTCTTATACCAAACAAAACACAAAAGGGAAACCAGAAAATATAGGGACCATGAAGGGTCAAAAACAAAACAGGAAAAACAAGAACTAGATAGAGCTAAACCACAAGGAAAGCTATTACTAGAACTACAACTAGAAAGACATGTGGGAACCAAGCAAGGACCCTAATGAGAAAGGAACTAACATACAGGATAACAACCACAACAACTGACTGGAGAACAGAATAAAAGCAAGCACATAAGTACACTAATAACAGGACTACATGAAGTACAGGTGTGAATGCTAACCAATTAACCAATCACAGAGGACTGGGGGAAAACAAGGAACAGGTGGGGGCAATCAGATACAGAAAAGGGCCAAACACCAAGGGAAACTAAAACAATGTAAAATGAACATACTACAAACACATGAGAAACCAGGAAAAACCACAAAATAAATGTTACAATTAGTTGAGGCTGACCAGCCTCGAACCCACAACAAAAGGGAAACATAAATGGTGGCTGACCGCGAGCCCTGTTAAGCCACACAGCAGTAGGGGAACACACTAGGGTAACACCAAATGGGATGGCCAGTGACACCTGCTGGCCAGATGGGGAGAACATGCATGACATGGGGCCATAAATGAGTGACAGCTGTTTATGATCATTAAGTATTATTTACTGCAAATAATTGCATGTACTACAATTATATATGACTTGCAGTGCAGTGCAGTAGGTTTGTTTACTCCAGCATCACCACAAACACGTGAGTAATGCGTCACACTGCAACATTATGACAACATTATGACAATTATGACATCACCGGTCCATGGGAATTTCTCAGCTTCATTACAGCATAATCTTCCGGCACAAGCATTGTACATGCGGTCTGTTGTGGACCGAAACCTTATTACTGTATGTGCCCCATGACTGCAATGCAGACAGCATTTTGTTTTGTGAAATGTGAATTAGGCGCAGTGGTGTCTGAACAGTGCATGTATGAGCGTCTCCTTTTATGGCTCCTCAGCTGGAGAAAAGAGCGAATCGAAGACGGCAGAATCAGTGGGAGCTGCTGCACCTACCAGTCACAGCGTCTGCTAATTCTGGAGAAAGAGGCACTTTAACTGTGCTCACACTCTTCTTAGCCTCGTATTCCCCTCCCACTCAGCGCTGTGAGGGTTTAAAAGGATTTTAAAGTGTATTTTCAATCTGCCCTGGCTGTTGCTCCAGGTCACTACATCCTCGCTAAGAAAATAACTGCTCAGCTTTTTCTTTTACCCGCCGCAGTTTTTTTTTTTTTTTGCCATAGTTTTACTTTCCTTGTTTTCTGTCTTCCTGTCTTTCAAGGTTTGACCTTTGGGTGTCAGTTCGGTAATCATAATGAGGATGGGGTCCAAACTATGATGGTTTATGCTGTTTAAGTGGAGTCCTACCAAGGGCTGCACATCTAAGCATTCCGGCATCATGCTTTTATCCGTGTCCTTTTTATGCCACAGTATAGAGTTTCTCAGTTTGATATGTAAAAAGTAGGCAAGGTCATGTAAAAAAACAAGAACCTGAATTTCACTATATATTTCCCTATAACTAATAATGGAAAACATCCGCAGTAAAGACCGAGTTGTCAGTCAAACAAGGTATAGTACGTGAAGACTTTTACTTTGAAATGGATACTACCCGTAGTATGATTATATATAAATGACAGATCCTATTATTAACTTGAGACAAAAACACAAGTGCTTATTAAGAAAAAACATTGTTGTGTAAAGAGCCGGTACTAAGAGAATTGGTACTAGATACTCCTATGACCTAAAAGCAAATAATGACTAAAGAAGGTGTTTTGCTAAATGCAGTTAATAATAAAACTGATACATAATAATCATTTCTAAATCAGAGATCCTGATATACTGTACCATTTATTTGAGCCAATAAGATATCCGGCTGTATTCATTAATTAAAAGGACAATTATGGAAGCATTGCATTAACAACTGAACACTGTCTTATACCCCAGATGCATTATGAAACAAATTATTTGAGCTCAGGGTTGGCAGCAGAACCAAGACACGGGAAGGTCTCCGGCTGGGACTGAACGACACTTCCTGCTAATGAATCTCTGTATATGCTGAATCCTGCTCTGAGGCCAATGCATTCCCTGCGTAATTTCCCTGGGAGGGATTTTCTTCACTGCATGCATTATACAACAATGTGAAACATAGTATCGCCCCAGTGTTTCTCTGATAGCAGCTGGGTCACGACTCGGCAAAATGAAACACTTAACCATGCTAAATCGCTGTTATATCTGCTTCGCTCCCAAAGCACTGTGCATTTTATTTTTTTCATTTATAATAGCGACTGGGAATTTTCCTGTGAAAGATGCTGGAAGATTAAGCTCATCTGATTTTTCCTCTTTTCATAACTTATGTATTTCTTTTTTATTAGTTTAATTTTAAATCTTTGGTTTCCTTGCAATAACGAGCCAGACAAATGGAACCGTGGCTTTGCTTGCCTTGACGGTAGATGTTCAGCTAAGGAAACAGGCTGATGGATTCAGTTTCATAAACACAGAATGTTGTATCCAAGAGAGAGGTGTATAAGTTCAGCTGAATATGTGACCATAGCTTTATAAATAGCCAAAAATGGGGAAACAGCAGAGTTTATTTTCTATTTTTCTAGAAGATAATGTTGGTAATTTTTTTACAGAAATGCATTAAACTTAATTAATTGCTGATTAATATAATTTTTCTGCCTTTTTTCCCTTAAGTTTGTGGATTTAAATATTCTAGTTCACCCACATGGGCAAACACAACAGATAACACAGACATACTAACTTATCTGCACATTGTTTCCCTTTTCTTACTCAGAGAGACTCAGACGTCATCAGCCGTGTCCTCAGGAGAAGCATGAACAATATTCAGTTCATGAAGATAATGGAATGTTTCTTTTGCTCCAGGCATTTCGAGGTATCATCGGGTGTGTTAAAAATCAAAATATACAGTCTAGAATATAACAACGATGAAAACAGCAGTTCATCTTCAACTACTGAAATGTATCGATTGTATAACATGTACACTGGGTTACAAAACAGTGAAAAACACATAAATAATTGATTCTTCAGACTAATTACTTCCCCCTTGTACTATTATAATAAAGCAGGCATAATATGTGTGTCCCATCCCGCCTGAGAAATCAGGAGTGCAGACAATTTTGGTCAGAATGTCCGATGTGTTACAGAGAAAAATCGAAACACCTCATGTGTTGAGAGCCCTCAAAATGCCAAAGCCTGATAGCTGTTGGCCATTATGCCCAGGATGCCCACTGCTTTGACAGATCTTGAAATAGAAATATGGATGGGCCTGATAGAGATTGCCTTGTTATACAGCTCACCATGAGATTTTTTTTTCCCTTTCAAGGTGAATGAGTCTTGGAATATAATGTTAGGAAAGTGGGGCAATTATACCTGAGCGATAGCATACTGCTCAACATGCATAGCTATAGCTGCTAGCATAATATGGGCTGTCAAGTCATTGAATGACAAGCTATTGGCTAGTTCTGAACTAAGTTTACTGAAAGTGTTTTTTTTTTTTTGTGAAAACGCTTTTAAAATCAGTATTGGGTGACCAATACTGCAACCCTGCATAAGATAAGCGAGTATTGGAAATAGATGGATGGTTCCATTTTCTGATTTTTGTTTCAAATATTACTTGCAAAATCGACTGAAGTTGACTATTGAAGTCTCCGTTGTTTGTTTAAGGAAACATACTGTGTTTATTCAATGCAATAACTTTTTACTTAAAACTGTCATCTACAATGCGTTATAGATAGCTTCATGATGCATTACAATGGTCAGTATTAATAAAGTATTACAGCATCTTCTATTGACAGTCATAAGGCTTTGCAGTGTTGATTATAATACTTCATGAGTTCCAATGAAACTCTCATCTGTGATGCATTATAGATACCTCCATAATGCATTATAATGGCTGTATAAGAATTAAGGATGCTTTGTCCTGTATTCCGAAGATATCTGTGGCACTTTACTGGTGAGACCTTCCTAAAGCATTCATTATATGTGTTATGCCTTTTTTTATAAATATGTATAGCCATGTTTATAATGCTTTATGAATGCATTATAATGTGTTGTGCCTTTTTCATGGATACATATTTATAGCCATGTTTATAATGTTTATAATGTGCATTTTGATATGAATGTGTTGATAGCTTCTTATTGAGCTGGCATTCATAGAAAGTGTTACCATAATTACATTTGCTTTCTGGTTTACATAATAATAATATATTTATTATGTCTTTTGGATTCTCATATCTTTAAACTGACCACAGCTCTTTCTCATAGGTAACACAAAAATATCAGGTGCACTTATATATATATATATATAGTCTTGATATTTCAGCCTTTTTTTTGTTTTTTTTACATTTGTCGGTACAGTATCAATTTTGTTTTCTTTGACAATGTAACCATCACAACCACAGCAACAGAAAGCTCTTAAAAATGGGGAAAAACTGTTTAGGTGATAAATCTATCTTTGCTTTGCATTTGGTCAAATGTGTAACATTAATCAAAACGACTCTTCATTTGTCTGAGACAAACAACATATTTCCAGCAGAAATGGAACCTGGAAGTATACAGATCATTTATACTTTGGCTACTTACAAATGTTACATTTTAAGTTTGTTTGCATTACATTATTTATCATTCACTGGACAATGTTAGGGAGTTGTACATTTTCCTTAAATAATGGTATTTTCCTTACATATGTAATACACTACATGATCAACATTTTAGTATGACAGGATCTATTGTCTTTATGTTAACTTAAATGCAGTGTTCTGCTAGGCCTAAATGCAGTATTCTGCTAGGCCTAAATGCAGTGTTCTGCTAGGCCTAAATGCAGTGTTCTGCTAGGCCTAAATGCAGTGTTCTGCTGGGCCTTACACGGCTTTGTTGGGAAAATAGCATGACAGTTCACATCTTGTTCACTTGCTTTTCTCAGTAATGAAGTGTGATGGAAGAAACAAGTTTTTTTAAACCAGTTAGAGGGTTATAATGTGCCATCAATAACAGATTTTAGCCTGTTCCCAATTTGCTGTGTGTTGTTTGTTATTGTTCATCATTGGATTAAATCTGACAGTGATTGGCACTACTTTCAAAGCCTCATTTTTGCCTTCACTAGTATCCTCAATCTGTAGTTCAAATGGAGCAAAACACATCACAACCTGTAACCTGCAAAGACATTCAGTGTCTAATGTAATAAGCTGCTGGTGGTATTTGAGAATAGTGCACCAGAATGTTTACTTTCCCTGTTGTTGTGGGCGTTGAAATGGCCGATTGCTGTATGATTCAATGTAACTAAAAAGCTGAAAACAAGAGTGGACTCCATGGAATACAGAGGATTAAGTGTTGGTGGGTAAATTGGTTTGTAAGTAATAAGTCAATAGATCAAAGAAAGGAAGTAGTATAAACATTTGTATAAGACATATTTTATTGTAATCCTTATTGCAGTCCATTTTATTGCATTAGTTAGAGGTTTTAACTGGAACTGAGTTATTGTAGCCAATACTACTGACTTGATAGTTCATAAGTACTATAGTACTTAAGGGGACATTTAATTATTAACAATGAAAACTGAAATGAAATTTTCACTATAACGTTGCATTTTTGTACCTTTAATGGGCTTGATTAATTAATTAAAAATATGTAATATGTGTACATGAGCAACTGGTAAGTCAGGCTTTTCCCCAGACACAGGAAGCATGACTCCCCATAGTGTGAATATGTGGCTATTGGGGAGAGGTTGTAGGCCATAGTTGAACCTTGTTGGTGTTAGAGATACATTACAATGGTGTAAATAATGCATATGGTCCTAAAACAGCTGCATTGGTATTCTAAGCATATTTACTGTGTTGGTTACTAATATCTGCTCTCAATGAATACTTTTATTAAGGGAAGGCAAGTGATAGAATAACAGTAACACTGGGGAGAATTATGGAGCTAAAAAATGATCACTAATGTTCCCTGATACAAAGCTTATACTGTATGTATTGTGTATAAGTATATAATGGAACAGTGTGAAAAGGCTAGGCTTTTCAAGGTATCCTACACGGACATTCATTTTTTCCACTGTGCTTCTTCAAAACAAAAACAAAAACCTAATTAGTCAACAAAATAGTACTAATAAAAATCACATTCATTAAAACAAATCTTAGGGGCGGCATGTTGTGCTCCCTGTGTCGTTGTGGCGTTTCCTCCGGGGACTCCGGTTTCCCCCCACAGTCCAAAGACATGCTGAGGGTAATTGGAGTTCCTAAATTGCCCATAAGTGTGCATGTGTGAGTGACTGGTGTGTGAGTGTGCCCTGTGATAGGCTGGCCCCCTGTCCAGGGCTGTTCCCTGCCTCATGCCCATTGCTTCTGGGATGGGCTCCGGACCCCCCATGATCCAGTGGGATGGATAGCAAATCTTTTGCAAGCAACATAAACACATAGTGCTCGCTACTGCAATTTTTATGGCATTAAGCACCCGCGATCATTCTACTGCTTCATTTTCTTTCAAAAGCATGCAGAACTAAAATTTGTATGCACATGTGCACCTGAAATTTTTTTTACTTCGGTTGAGGCTGCTTAGCTCAGCACATACAAGAATAGACTTAAAATGCACTTCCTTGTATAATGTACATATCCACCCTTTGTTTGGTGCTGCAGCTAAATTCAGCCATTTTCCCCAAATGCACCCATCTTCTTATATCAGCTGTGGGAAACAAGGTGAGGTGACAGCGTGCATGTTCGCATGGAGAGCAGACAATCCTTTGTGCCTTTTATTGCCGTTTATCCAAAAAGGTATAGAGAATGGAAGCAAAAGACAATGTCTGAAACACAAGGAACTGTTACTGCATAGTACTGTACTGTTACTGCACAGTACTGTACTGTTACTGCACTTAGCTGCATTTTATGAACACAGAGGAGGACATTTTAGGTCCGGAGAATACAGATCCAGACCAAGATTTTATTTCAACCAACCAGCTACTCTGTGACCGTGACTCTTTATACTCAATTGGCCCTTGCAGTTAAGACAAATGGTAATATTTGTACCCGACGGTATGTACCGGTACTCACTTTATATTGGTAGTAATACTAGTAGACTTTTTTGTAGTCATTTATCGAGCGAAAACTGATCATTGGACTTACTACTCACTTTCTTACTGACTATTGCTGCAGTTTCTTATCTACTTCTTTGATTCAGACAATAAGTCATAAAAGAGAGAATATAGAAGGGAAAATAAATAAATATGATATAAAAAATAAAATAAATATGATATATGTCAGCTGACACAAAACCTACATACCACCTGCAAAGTGTGGACGGTGTTCTTGGCGGACAGTGAACCGTCATCTACTGATGGTGCCATCTGGCGAGTGATGAGAAGAACAATGGGAGCCATTCTGGAATGATCTTTCTGCTAAGAGCACCGGCATAACGTGATGATGATGATGATGATGATGATTATTGTTGTTGTCTTATTAGTTTTGAGGAAGCAGAAGAGAGGTGACGCTGCCCTTTTCACAATATGGCCACATTTTTTTTTCCTGTGTCCGCATTTATACCAGAATACAGTTAATACAGTGTGCAGTGATTTTGCAGTGTGAAGTGTTGATTCAACAATGTGACTGCATCACCCCAGTGCAGCGTTCGGCTAAGCCTCAGTTACCGGTGGTCCCAGTTATCGGTGGTTCCAGTTATCGGTGGTTCCACCTGAGAGAACCATGGCGATCATTCTGGAAAGAGCATCAGCCTTCAAAAAACTAAGCAAAGAATGCAAGATAAGACAACCCAAAGAAAACTGCTAAATGAACCTGTGAACCTCAGGGGACAAAGGTTGTTTGCAAATGCTAATTCAGCTGGAAAGAAAGGAGTTACGTGTGACGAGTGTTCATCTGTCTCATTTCTGTAACCACAAATATAAATTCATAAAATCTAAGATTTCAATCAAGGCAAATTTAGTCAAGCTAATAAAAAAATGGCCAGTTTGATACTGAATGGCAAACAAAGAAACTAGAAGCCTCTTTGCAAATTATTAAAGCAGAACATTTTGTACTTCAGTTACGTTTCTTTCTTTCAGCATGCCAGTATTTTAAGCCTGAATTATTAGGACGGATATTAAATATGAACACACCAAGGGTATATTTACATGTGGTGTATAAGCACATTAATTTGAATTCATCAAATGTTCAACATATGACGAGAACATTTTAAAATGAGATGCGACCTATAACCGTCACGGCACGATCAGCACCCCGCAGGCCGACGGTCAGCGTATCTTCTGGTGGTTATTATGGTGTCGACGGGACGTGGCTGGCCGCTGAGGAATGTCCTCCAAGGGGTTTGAAGGACCAGTACTCTGAAGGGCCACCTTCTGACTGAGCCCAGTCTGTGTTGCCCCCTATCGTGTCTCATTGCTCATGACAGGATATACTAAAAGGGACATACTGTATACAACCTTTTTCACATTTATGATGTGCTTTTTACGTAGCTTCTGAGCAGATGTGTCCAGGGCAAAATCTATCCTGACCTTGCCAGCGGTTTTTGGTTAATCATGCTAATTTTCTAACAGATGACTACTGGGGCACTCTTAGGGAATTTACTTCCAAGAAAAAAAAGCCGGCTGACCATTACGCCGGCCGAATATTTATAAATATACATCCCAGGTATGTTTACACAGGCTTTATGGCAAGATAATTTCGGCATTAACCCAAAAACACTATTGCTTTGTAGAATTTTGAATACCCAGAATCCCTTTTCAACAAGCTATGATTACACACTAGTGGGTACATTTTGTAACATCCTTGTTATTTTGAGAATAGCAGTAATTTGATGTTGTGCAACATGCTGTCCATTTCATGGGAGCTGGCAATTTTGCTTTTAAAAAGTAGCTCCATTAAATCTCCAACTGCTAACAAAAAAGTTGCATGTAAAAATGAGCCCTGAAAAATCCAGCTGAATACCAGCTTGTGCTTGTAGCTTTAGTTGGTCTAAGATCTTCTATGGTCCATGTCCCATCTCTTGTAGCTGGTTTTAGTTGGTCTAAGATCTTCCATGGTCCATGTCCCATCTCTTGTAGCTGGTTTTAGTTGGTCTAAGATCTTCTATGGTCCATGTCCCATCTCTTGTAGCTGGTTTTAGTTGGTCTAAGATCTTCCATGGTCCATGTCCCATCTCTTGCTGCTCTTTGATAGTTTAGCTAGGTGGTATTAGCAGCTAAATCAGATGGGTAGTTAAACTGATCAAGAATGTTCCCGGCACAGTGACCTGTCACCTTGATTGCTCTATACCGAATGCTCTAAAAAAAAAAAACTATGTATATATAAAATCTCTTGTCTTGATATGGTTTAATTTGTGGTCTAGAAGTGAGACAGTCACAGTTCTCTGGATTTTCTCGCTGGCAGAGACCTGGCCCCAAACAGTGGACCGCGGCTTATTGGGTGAAGCCATGGCAGGAGGATAGAAATAAGTTGAACATTTGTGAACTTGAACAGTAGTTCTCAAACCGTGGTACACATTGCATCTTGTACTTGGCATGCCCACAGGCGGAACACCAGAAGACCACAGTGATATGTTACTGGTATTCACTTTACTGTGGTGTTTGGCTGCTTTGTTTTCCTCCGAAGTGGTACTTTGTCCAAAAGGATTGAGAAGCAGTGAGCTAGAAGGCAGCTCAGGTGCCTCAGTCAGTCCTCACTTCTGTTTCCTGCATAAAAGAGCAATTTGACCTTCAAATGAATAGTGCCGAGTCCTTCTGATGCTCTGTGTGCTTTTGAACTGTTTTAGCTACCAGTCCCATGCTGATTCATCCACAGTCATGGTCAAAGACTCGATCGTGCAATCATTAGCCACATTGCTGTTTACGAGCTATGTTGCTAAAGTCCTTGCATCAGTTATTTATGAGCACGCCGACATTTAGCAATCAGTAATCAGTGGCATCTTTTTTCAGATAATTATTCCTATTTTTTAGACACAGAAGCCTTGTGCTGACAAACACAAACATGAGGTGCTTCTTCACAACTGATTTACACAGAAAACAATGCCTTCTTTATTATTTTGTGCTTCTCTCTAGCTTAATATTGAGCTGCTGGATAGACAAGAGGACCAACAGTGTAATATTTAAAGCCTTTGTTGTTAGTCTGCCATCATAGTCAATCTTCTAGCCTCACAAAAGCATATGGCCGTGTTTGTCTGTACTACACCTGCATTGTTCATAAATGTTTTTTCAGGAGGAAATACTGAGTTACCTTTTTAATACTGATTCTTGTTTTATACAGAAATCTTTCACCTGATGAAACTTCTCATCAGTGTATTTTTCTAAGCACGTCTATTACTCAATACAGTCTAAGGAAATACCTTTAACCTCGAGAACAGAGTTACAAACTCATTACAATGAGTGATTCATCTCACGTGTATCAGCTAGTCATGTTCAATGTTCCTCTAAATCTTTTGACAAAGAAAAATAATATTTATAAAATTATAATAATAAAAATATGTATTACTATTAAAATGCAAGCATCTGTCCCCTCTTTTTTAAAAAAAAAAATCATTAAATTTTTAGTGCAGCTTCAGTTTAACACAGTGGCCAGTCATCTGTACGACACTCCATCGTTTGACATTGGGGACAATTTATCGGGGCAATGAATGAAGGCAAATTAAATACCCTCTTGCTATTCCATTAGTGTCTTTGGTCTCCTTAACCTTATTTGTGCATTTCACACAGCAAGCTATAACTATCACAAGAGGTTTACCTTGTTGACCACATGACCATCAAGCTAAATACGGCTAGCCATGATCAAACATACCGCATTTCATGGTCTCCTTCAAGACCAGCCACATCACCAAGACTAATTATGTACTGATTACAGGATTGGTATCTGTGTAAAGCAATTAATCTTGCACAGAGCTTCTTGAGGATATTTACTGAAGAATGCAAAGATCCTTCAGACTCACTTGACGCAAAGATGGGAAGAATATGAATGTTATCTGACGACAGGAGTAGATGTGAGTTTATCAGAAGCAGAAGGAAGAAACAATAGAAATTATAACTGTTTTCATGTTATCCTAGGGGGAGACCTTATTCTGGGATGTGTACTGGCCTGAGGCATATAAAGGTCACCCCAGAACGACTCTCCAACTACAGTATCTTGTGGAGCCTCCTTAAAATATTACAAAGAGATCCATTGAATATGGTAACTGACCAATCAATGACTGGGTTGAAAAGCTTATATCCAGTGGATTTGGCAACGGACCAATAAGCATCATTCATCCATCCAGTCGTCCATCATTTTCCAAATGCTTACTGCTTAGGAACCATCAAATAATTCTATATTTTATTGTATGATATAGCAGGCTACCTTAACACTATTTTACTTACAACCCCATTCGACGACGAATCAGAATTATGTACACAATTTCCAGTCACATCCAAATGTTCTGTGACGCAGGTGTAGGACTGCAGGAGGACTGTGAGAACGGGACTGTGAGAACGGGACTGTGAGCCACGTCTCGGTCTGGAGGTGTGCTGGTGGGTCTGCTGGATATGCTCGGGTGAATTTGTAAGTCCAGTCTTGTCAGAGGCAACCTGACAGTTCTCCTTGAGGTGAGACACAATCTAGGCCCAAAAGGATCCAGGGTCACAGGCTCCTGTTGAACTCAGCAGTCTTACAGAAGACCAAGGTGAAGACACATAAATTCATTTATTTTTTATGCAAAGAACCTGCCGTATGATTCCATACCAGGTTTTAGCGGACGGCAGTAAATTTCGAATTTCCAAGACTGCTTAGCCCAAATTTCTTAATTTAATTTGATCTTTCCATTGAACATCAATGAACGAAATGAAAAGGAGTAGAACCTTGGTAACAATTTAAAACATGTTACATATTTCTGTCAGCTGTCTTTCGCACAGAGATGTATGGCAAAAAAAGATTTGCCTTAAAATGTATACAGAGCAATGGTGCCCCCAAACTCCCCTATATAGAGCAACCAGCTTGGAAACTGTTAGGCTTTCAAGGTGAAGGGAGGACAGTATCCTCTTGACCTGTGTTTTACTCCGGTATTTTCTCTAACAGACCAGTAAATTACTGAACCACTTCAAGTAAGTGAACCTGAGAAACATGCTGGCAGAATGCTTTGTCATTTACAGTACATGCATATCCAGCTTTCAGTGAATTTGGACTGTGCATGTTAGCAAAAAGTCATAAAGAACAATTTCAGTCATTTCGAGATAAACATTCGTATAACATTTTCAACCTTCACAACCTTCTTGACAGGTTCGGTAAAGTGAATTCCAAGCAAGACAAAAGGTAACGCAAGAAGTAACATAAAAAACAATAACACCAACACTTCAGACACTCTTTTTTTAGCAACGGGAACAGGCCAATATTTACCAGACTTTAGTTTCATTTTTAGTTACAGTACACAGTAGAGGGCACATGATCACATTGGAAGTTGGCCACGTCAGAGGTGTGTCTTGGATGAAAAGAATAATAAGTAAAACTGACACAAGGTTAAGTAAAATAGATGAAAAGACTGATTTAAACATAGCCTAATTAGCAAAGTTCCTCCAAATGACTTACCAGGAAAAAAAAATCTTTTTTCATAATTGTTCTTGTGTTTGTCATTGTTTACACAAAAATGTAAAGTGTCCTCTGTATTTATTCCTCGATATAGAATGAACCTCTTATTTTTCATGTATTTTTTATGGGGATGACACCTTGCTTTGGGTATCTCACAAATACCTTTCATGTTTGTTATATTCTTAGTTTAGGTCATGAACTCTTTAAATTTTCACACTTTCGATTTTAAAGCATCATACTTGATCTTTTATTTGGCTCCCCCTTGTATCTCACACTAATCAATTTAACCTTTTGATGCATGGCTCATTCTACAAACACGCTCACATACCTCAGATCATTAATGACCCGGCAGGTAAAAAAAAATAATAATCAGGCAGCAAATGTTCATGACTCAGCAAATATTTATTTAATGTTTCTTTCCTCATTACTCTGAACAATTTCTGAGCATTTTTTATGTGTTATGAATACTTTTTCATTAAATTTATTGTTTTTTTTTCCCCTAGCTTAGCCTAATTTTAGCAACTAGTAATGATGGTGACAATTATATACATTTTCAATGTTACGTCCACTTGTCAGACAAAACGAGCAGGAAGCGGGGAATCAGGCTCAGACAGACGGTATTCCAAGAAAGGCGTTTATTCAGGACAAATGGGAAACAAACACTGAGGAAACATCAATGACAAGGCTGGGGAAACTGACTTGAATGCAGACTTATGCCTTGTCCACACGTACAAGGGTATTTTTAAAAACGTACCAGTAAATGCCGTCTTTGGTCACTGAAAACAGAGCTTTTGCGAAACTCCACCCAGGGTGAATATTTTAAGAAACTCCGTTGTCAGCATCGATATGTAGACGGGGAAAACAGGATTTTTGGCTTGAAATGTCAGATTGTGCGCGATTGTCCACTTTAACGTCAGAGCGAGCGCTGTTTGCTGTATACAATAGGCGAGTTTATGGCGGACTGCGCTAACCTTGCTGACAGGACTTCTTACATGTGTACAGATAAATGTTGAGTCACTCTCAGGGGATATTGACTCAACACTGGCGTCGGAATGTGCGCTATGGTTTTCAACTCAACAGGACGGGCAATTAGGCTTTTGATTGGCTAACATGGCAGTATGGTTAGAGTTATAATGCTCTAAAGTATTATGACAATAACACTATTACATACCTGGGGTTGCTCCTGACCCAATACCTTTCGAGCAAATAAATGGTCATAAAAAAGATTTTTTTTTTTATGAATTGCTATGGATGAAAGATGGAATAAAGACTGCATCAAATGATATTTAAAAAATAGTAAAAAGTGACATCTCAGGTCACTAGCGTAGATATGCATCTAAAGGTTAATGGAAAAATTTACATTTGTATATTATCATACACTCACCTAAAGGATTATTAGAAACACCATACTAATATGGTGTTTGACCCCCTTTCACCTTCAGAACTGCCTTAATTCTACGTGGCATTGATTCAACAA
>JAABNY020000025.1:10637462-10654649 GCA_015164015.2 Brevimyrus niger | reverse complement strand
CAATGTGACATCCATATGAATGCCAGGACCCAAGGCTTTCCAGCAGATCATTGCCCAGAGCATCACACTGCCTCTGCCTGCTTGCCTTCTTCCCAAAGTGCATCTTTGTGCTATTTCTACCTAAGCTAAACTTAGCAATCACACCAGCTGTCCACATGATGCAACACGAATTGTGACTCATCAGACCAGGCCGACTTCTTCCATAGCTCCATGGTCAGTTCTGACGCTCACATGCCCATTGTAGGCACTTTAGCAGTCAATAGTGGTCAGCGTGGACACTTTGACTGGTCTGTGGCTAAACAGTCCCATTCACAGCAAGCTGCGACGCACTGTGTTCTGACATTTTACTATCGTATCCAGCACCAATCTTCTTAGCAATTTCTGTTATAGCAGCTCTCCTCTGGATTGGATCAGACACGCTAACCTTCACTCCCCACATGCATCCACGAGCCGTAGGTGATCATGACCCCATTGCCAGTTCACCAGGTGGCCTTTCTTGGACCACTTTGGGTAGGTACTGACCTCTGCATACTACCTCAACATACCACAAGACCTGCCACTATGGAGATGCTCTGACCCAGTTTTCTAGCAGTAACAACTTAGCCCTAGTCAGTCGCACTTGACCCTTGCTTATAACACATCAACTTCATGAACTGTTCCCTTGCCTAATATACAATGGCACCTTTAACACTTGCCATCATTATGTCTCCTAATTTCAGGTAGTTGCAAATTCTAATTCATTCCACCTGTTGCTTGCTGTCCCGCACCTGTACTGATCAGTTGATTTTGGTTATGATCCACCCCTGCCCCTTGTTAGCCCATATTAGCCTTTATTCTCTTATTTAGTCTTCTCAACATTGTAGTTGTCCTGGTGTTTGTAGCTCTGTTTTTTCCCTATGTTCTTATCTGTGTTTTTTTTTTTGTCCCTGGTATTATTACATCAAAATGTATTATTTTATATTCCATGTCTTGGTTTTGACTCCTTATGGCTCCTTTATTTTCTTGTTTCTCCTTTATATTCTGTTCTGTAAATTGGTTCCTTCCTGTTGAAGCTGTTCCATGGATCATGCTCCCCCTTGCCAAAAGCTCTAACTGGTTGACTATGAATCCCAAATAACAAATGAAACCAAAAGTCAAAGACAGTATAATATTTTTTGATCTCTCAAACATGGCGGAGGTGTTAACCACATGACCACTAGTCAGGACCAGTGGCGGACAGATGGGGAACTGGTGAAAACTTTAAAAAGGGAACTGTGTACAAACACTGTTAATTACAAAAAGTAGTATATAAATAATTACATTATCTACACTGTCGCCTCATCGCAAGAAACATATTTTCAAACCACTGAGGAAAGCTTATTTTTCTGTTCTTATGGTGGATTTGTATGCCTTCCAGCAATGGTAATTTTCTTGTTATGTAAATAAGCATCAGTCTCTTGGAAATTTGCCGTTTTCCTGCCCCTGTGTCCTATTGATAAATTGTAGTTTTGTTTTTTATTTCCATTCATTTAACCTGAGTTATGACAACTGTGTTGAACCCAATGGGAAGTTAGTGCTTTCCCAATTCCGATTTAAATGTGTATCAATCTTGTTCTGTTTCTCATGATCATTAGTGCACTCGCCACTGTCACAAAACATTGTTTTCCATGAAAATGTATACAAAAATCTTTGTATATGAATGGCCAGTATATTTTTCCTTTCTACTTGCATACAAATCTCCTGACTATACTGGATACAATATTTATTGTCCCTGGTAAGGCACTTTTATTATACCCTGCTTTATTCAATCTTTTATTCGAAGTGAGGTCCGATTTTACCCGCTAATTCAGATGGCTATTATAGTGGAGCAGTTCAGTCATTTTCCTCCCAGGAAGACAACAGAGCACTTCAGTACGCTACGCTGACATGCACATTGCTTCACATGTAATTGGCTGCTATTTAACTAACCGTTATTTAAACCCTTGTGCCTGAAATGGTATGCTTTCATAAAACTAGTTGAATTACAACTGCAAATACTGAAGCAATATGTGAGTTTCAAATGAATATCAGGGCTACTGGAAGCAGGATTAGTGAAAGCCATATTCACAAAGCTGACTGCCTTGCTGAACCCCTTTGGATCATGAGCAGTCGTGCAAATTGGTAGAAGCCAATGCAGGCATGTGGTTCGGTGAAGGTTCTTTGTCTTTTTTGAGGACTGTAGCAATTTTGTGACAGAAATGCCCCTCGCCATCTTATTATTGTTCTTTTTTTTCTAATACTCTTGTCCAAATTTCGATTGACATGTTCAGAAGGTACCCGAAGGAGGAGAAGGGTTGTGGAATGGCCGGGTGTGGTTTTTATTAAGGTGGAATGGCCGGGTGTGGTTTTTATTAAGGTGGTATGGTGTAGGTTTTTTTGTCCTTTATTTTCCAGAGCAAGGGAACCTACACATAGAAACACACAGTGCAGCACAGAGGGTAGCACGTCCCTTAGGCTTCTAGCCAGAAACCATTTGAGCTCCAGAGATTCCACATTCCTCTGGCTGAGAGAGTGATACTTTGGCTGGATTACAGATGTACCATGGGAAAGAATAATATACAGTGTGTAAAGGCAAAGAGGATGACTGGCTGGTCAGACAAGGCTGGACATTTATGTTACCACAGGCAGATTACACATTACTGCTGCTATCCAGGTCTCTGCTCTGCCATCCACATGTGAATTCCAAAAATACTGGTTAATACATAGAGAGAGATTTGGGATGCATTCCAATCAGTCTGTTCCATTGTCCTGGCAGACAAACACCACTTGCCCACTGACACTGAATGATCTAACACATCAGCAGGCCAGACTGTAGCTTCTTGTTCTATATTCCATGGTCGTCACTTATATCAAACTGAAAGTCAAGAACATTTCTTCTTGCACTACAAAACAATACAAAAATATCCCTGTGGTTTCTTCCTTATTTCTAATAATATCTAAATATTTGAAATATTAATATTTGCTGACCGGCAGGATGAAGCCGAGGTTGTTAAACAGGTTGAAACTCAGGAGGAGACGGGATGTGAATGTTTTAGTGCACCGGCAGCTGAAGATGGGCCTCAATAACAAACCTCATTTGTTCAGGAGATGGAATTTGGTCTTTTATGGTTCACACTCAGGCTTCTGACTGAGACACTCTACTAACCCCTGTACTGTCCCCATCCACTATGATCAAGAAGCTCAACGAGCCGCATGAGTAACATGGCCTCTAATGGAATAAAACCCGAAGGCTGGGTGAGTGTGTTTCATGCTGCATGGGGCACAGATGTACGCCTGTTATTCCCAAACACGAGCACAAAGATTTAAGTTACAACCTGGTGTCACTTCGTTTTTACACTTTGTATAAGAACAATCAATATTATGGGGAAAAAAAACAGAGAAACACCGTATTTAACGATACAGCTAAATCATTTTGATGTAAGTTGACTGTCAGCAGACTGATGGATTTATTTTAGGTTTAAAGACAAGTTGTCATCAAAGTAAATAAACTGAGGTGAAACTAAATGGAAAATATCTTGATGAGCAAAGTCCTAGTTTCATGACTTTGGGCGTTCATCCATCCATCCATCTTCCAAAACCACTTGTCCTATACAGGGTGACAGGGGGCCCTGACCCTATCCTGGATGCACCGGGCGCAAGGCAGGGGACGACCCAGGATGGGCTGCCAGCCCTTGCAGGGCACATTCACACACCGACAGGCGGTTTAGTGACTCCAAACAACCTTGGCATATTTATTGGACTGTGTGGTGAAACCAGAGCACCAGGAGAAAACGCCACAACAACACAGGGAGAACATATAAACTGCACACACAGAACCCTGGCACAGACTCAAACCCGGGTCCCAGAGGCGGGAAGCATCACTGGGAATTGCACCACTGTTCCACACACAAAAAAGCTGGATGTGGCACATTATCTTGATTTTATTGCATCTGTTTGTCACATATACCTTTACATGGTTAGTGGGGACGCTCCTGTCTCACAACTCTGGCTACTGCTATTTATGTTTTGCCGTTTGCATGTTCTCTCCATGTTGTGCAGATTTCTTCCAGTGCAAAGACACGCTGTTAGGCCAGTGGTTCTCAGTCCTGTTCCTGGTCTCCCCCCCAGCACAATGTTTTCTTTCCAGCCCCCACTGCTTTCAAGCTGCCACATTCACTATTGGCCTATTAAGGGCCATATAAGCCTGATTGGTGCAGTAGGGCTGGAATGAAAACATTCTGGCAGGGGGGGCACCAGGAACAGGACTGAGTACCACCGTTCTAATTAGCATCTGCGTGATGAGCTGGTATATTATTTATGGTGATCCTCAGCCTCATGCATGATACTGCCTGAGACAACTGCTCCCTGAGACCCGGACCGGAATGAACCATTAGAAGATGGGTGGTGCTTCATAGGATTGATCTTCCGACACGTTATCAGATTTCTTACTTTTTTCTTTCATATTTACACTAAGTATGAGAGTCTACTCAAGCAAAACAAGACACTGAAAATGTAAAACCTACCGTATAATGGTATGGTTAAAAACATTTAGTTATTCACCACAATAAAGTCAAATTTCTTCTCAGTTTAGTGTGCCCGGCAGATGCGTTTTACCATTATTGCCAGGATGTAGTTGTTGCTTTAATCAAATAAACCATTTAATTAACCAAATGAGAAATGCTTGTGTATCATAATTACTTGAATATCTACAATAGTTCAGATTGTGCCTCTAGCATATTTACTTGCAGCAGCTTGAAGCACATTTTATTCACACAATTTCTCTGTCTCCCCCTAAAAGTAAGCAGGGGAAAAGTAATATTTCACCAACAAAGGAGGTGATGAGGTCACTTTACTCTGATTTCCAATCTACCAAAATTAGTTTTCCCTGTGACCTTTAACTCTGTGTCAATGCACCTTGAGTCATAAAATTCCTTTAAGCATAAATGCTTCCTTCATGATTGAAACCCGGTTTTAGAAACCACTTGGGGAAGAGGAGCGACAGAGATTGACGTCATTGAGACAAAACCGACTTTTTAAAATTCTGAGATATTATATGTGATATCTTTCACACTTTCACACCTTCACACAGGTTGCTTTTTGCTTGTGCTTAATACATGCTGACCTCTGTCCACCAGGAAAAAATAGCTACAATGGGCGTGTGAAAGAAAGTATCCAGGTTTGATGTTTTCTGTTACATCATGTGGATGGCCAGGTACATGGGCAGTGTTTAGTTAGGGGAGAGGTGGTACCAGGATGCCCTCGGGGAAGATACCAAACCTGCAGAGGCAGTGTGATGCTCTGGCTGGCGTTCTCCTGGGAAACCTTGGGTCCCGGCATTCATCTAGATGATACTTTTATACCACCAACCTAAACATTGTTGCAGACCAAATACACCCCTTCATGGCAGTGGTATTCCCCCACGGCAGTGGTATTCCCCCACGGCAGTGACCTCTTTCAGCACCCTGTCACACTGCAGAAGTTGCTCGGGAATGATTCGCGTTCAAGGTGTTGACTTGGTCTTTCCCGGAGGCCAATCGAGCATCTGTGGCATGTGCAAGACAATGCGATCCAAGTCCTATCCATGGAGGCCTCACCTCGTAACCTACCAGGCTTAAAGGATCTGCTGCTGATGTCTTGGTTCCAGATACCACCGGACATCTTAAACCTCAACGGGTCACAGATGTATTGGTGGCAAGAAAGGGGACACACACAATATCAGGCAGGTGTTTTTAATGTTATGGTTAATTGGTGTAATCCCCTGTACAGTGCAAGCTTCATTCATGGAGTGCTTGCAGGTGTCTGGGTTCAGGCTGTAGAATGTCCTCGATATCCATCCATCCAGCTTCCAACCATTTATCCCAGATACGGTTATGGAGTGATTTTATGATCTGCAGCTGGATTTTCTCCAGGTTCTGTGGTATGTGCCCAGTGATAGACAGAGAAGCTCTACTCAGGATCTTTCTATCACAGCTGTGTGTTGTGGGGGGGTTCCGCTACAGCTGATTGGTGTCGTTACATAATGATCATCACCACCTAGGGGGTGGTCTGTTTAAAGCATGTGACTCCAATTGAAGGGACCTCTGCCAGATGCTGCAGTCCATGCAGTTACCACATTCAGGTTCTTCTCTTGCTGGGGTCTTCTGTACTAAAGCAGTTTGTCGCAGACTAATTTGTGTTCACGTCATAAATTGCTGTCTTGGCTATGGAAATGTATTCTCAATAAATATGGTATAGATAGCTGGTCAAGTCAACATGCCATCGGTGTGGTGATTGTATCACAGTCAGGATGTAAATTCCAGAAATTCTTAAATGGTGTAAACAAAGCACGCAGTGGGGAATCCCTCCTAGTCATTCTGCGCCGGCTGTCTGTGCTAATAAAGACCTTTCATTTCTGAGAAATTTGTGCCCATTGATATTAAAGCATAATTCAGACTGACAAAGCTTGGTGCATGTGAATGCAGAATGCACATTCCCTGCCCAAAGTTCTAAAGCAGCAGGGATAATAGCCGTGTTCAGTCAATGGTAAATGCAAGGTGTCTTTGTCTTGCAAAAGGTTAAATATCTCCATTCTAGTGAAAGAGCAGATTTGTCTATCTCATATATTAATAATGACAACGTGTGATTTATTATACAGGTTGTTCTCACTTTCTAAACTACCAATTTCACATTCATATCTTTATGAGAAATTTCTTTGAAAAAAATATATATATTTAATCTTTCATATATATATATATATATGTGTGTGTGTGTGTGTGTGTGTGTGTGTGTGTAAAAAGAAATATTATTAATATAAAAAAACGTCTGCTCATTTGCAGCATTACACTTTACCTTTACACTTTACATTACTTTTATACCACTTCGTTTCACGACCCAACACGACCCACGTGTAACGTCCGGGTGAGTGTCGCACGAACAAGGGAGGCAGGAGTCTTCAGGTAGTGGGTAATGGAGGGGTTTAATCACAAGAAAACAGGCAAGGTACTCACACGAACATACTTCAATGACTGAGCGGGGAAAACTAACAGAGACACTGACTAAATACAAAAGACAAACTAGACTAAACGAGCAACAGGTGACCACACTTAGGTAAAAACAGGAGGTAACGAGGTGGGTGTGGCACACACTGAGGAGCGTTCGGAGCAGGACGTTACACCACGTCCTGGTATCACAATGAATGTTACAAATAAGGCAAATAATTTTTTTATCTAAGTATTTCTTCATGTTTATGATTATGATTATGATATTTATGATTAAATATTTTTGGGCTGGAACCAGGGTCAACAATAATAACTTGGAAAGAATCAGCTCATAAATTTGAGAAATACCTGTACAGTATATACTTTGTAAAACATAATACCATTCACATTACTGCGGCTGTTCTAACCCCCTAAGATGGGCAATGCTTGTGTTTATGCCAAATGCGAATTATTGAGTTTTACTTTACTAAAATCATCATTGGGAAACTTTGAAGTATTGCACATTTTGCCTGTTTACATTTTTCTTTGATTGGACATGGCAGAATAAACGTTTTAATTGCGGGGGGGAATCTTCACTCTTCATGGCCAGACTTTGAAGTCTTATTGGGTCCTTATTGAATTTCTAATGGCCTTCTGGGTGAATGATCTCCAGACTATCTTTAGTGCTAATTGAATTTATGGACAATTTAGTCACATTTTTTCTTCAGTTTAACAGCTAGTATAATAAATTATAAATTGCAATAGGCCTGCAAAAAAATAATGAAAAATTACACATTGAAATATATTAACATTGAAGACCTTTAAAACATCATTCTGTTAATTGTGAAAATTAAGGCTTTTAATTCTGCATGATTGAAATTCCACTGTGTGAATCTGGAACATGTCAAATACTGTAATATATTTCCATCTGGATGGAAAGGATGAGAAGAGGTACTGTGGTAATATCAATGACAGGGAGGCAAGTGTGTACACTAATTTAGATGAATTTGGTGACATATCCGATCTATTCCAATATGTTAGCATAACTGACGGAGGTCGGGATGGATGGGAGCATACCAAGCCAGCAGAAGAGGTTAAATGACAGACAACATGCAATCATACGAGTTGTATGAACTGTATGAGCCAGTCATGAGCAGATAATCAGGAAAGCTCTCCTTGGTACTCAGAGGGTCTTTGATGACTGTGTCCTTTGATGGTTGGCTACTCCTCTGGCCTTTGGGAAGCCTCTTGTTTACTCTCATGGAGAAATAGCACTGACCATTCGAAAGCCTTTTCAAAGAAAAGAAGGTCCACAAGCACGAGGAGTCATATGCGAAATAAAAACTGCACTGGAAATAATCTCACGCAATTACAAAACGAGAAGGACAAACAGCTAGTCTAGTGAATATTGTTGGTCTCTGTCTGCCCGAAGAGCCCAGCTCGTTCAGAAGTGTGTGCAAAAAGCAATGCTTCTGTAAAGCACTCCTGTAGAGGTACCCATCCATCAAAACAGGGTCATAAAGCACAGCGATAGCCTCTCGCCGGCGGGTTTCTGCCATGGTAACAGGCCCGATAAGGTTCGCTGTAGTTGCTAACTGCCCTTGTATCAGGACACAAATCTTGAATGGATGGCAAGGATCTGCTCCAAAGTGCCCAAACTCCAATGCAGTGCAAAAGTATGCAAACTGCTCAATGGGCAAGAGATACTGGAAGCTGGTGATTGTACCTGCATGCGGGGTCAGCCATTGTACCTGCATGCGGGGTCAGCCATTGTCCATTGACAGCCATTGTCCTGTCCAGGTCCACCACAAAATATAGGTCCCTTCAGCCCTCACAAAATGGGCTGTTACAAGATTGTAAAACCTGGAAAAAACAGGGCATAAATCATAGCAATGTTAGAAACTACTACGCAGTCATTTTTGTATTGTTTCTAAACAGTACTCCTGTAATAAGATACACAATTAATTTCGATAGCTCGATTGGATTGCTATGTTCTCTACACAAACCAATTATTATCATTTTCCCCCCAGTATTTGTAGTGTCCACTGACACATTCTTTATTGTAATGAATTACATCTGTCCAATTTCCCCACAAACGATTAAGTAGAATGGTCGTTTTCATGGAAACAAGTCGTGAAATAGGCCTCACTGACCATGAAGCAAATTAATTTGATTTCCTATGTCAGATTTTAATCCTTCAGGTCATTTACCATAATTAGATATCGGCTAGTTTGTTCCAATATTACAGAATATACAGCAGTGTACAATTTTGTGTCTGTTTACCAAATCTATTATACAGCTGATGCAAGGATTTCTCAGCTACCATAGCAGCCAGTCTCGTAAGGAAGTGGCCTAGTAGAGTATGGATTTATAATATGGGAGACGGATACCATTAATGAAATACACTTAGTAATGTGTCTCACTTACCTACAGTAAACTCTGTCACCGGCAACAGCAGGCTATTAAAAGTCTGTTTTTTCATACCAAACATGCTAACTGGCTTTTGTTTACTGACAAAGATTGCACGGTAATTGTTTACCCAGCAGATACGTTCAATTACACTCACACTGTCGAATTTAAATCACCATTCTCAATGTTAGATTATATTGTAAATCCAATAACAAACATGTGCAGGCCCTGTGGACAGTTTTATTTGTGTACATTTTCTTCCAAAGGCGGGTTATCCTACGTTGATTTTATGTGTAATTTAAGAGACATAACAGCAAGATAGAGAGAGAAATTAATTACTGACTTATTTATATCTCAAAGTATATACAGTACAAAATGTCCTTTGTTTGGTGAGTAGCAAGTTTTTTTGCCGCTAAATATCAAAAATGTTCAGTGCTGAAATGCAACATGAGGCTACGGAAAGAGCTGAAGAAATTAACCATTTAGAAAGAGTAACTGCTTTATTTGCAGCCGTTGATGCATGTCGCCAAGCTAGAATATACGTCTCCATCATGAAGTAGATACTGCAGAAACAAGTTATTCATATAATGTCGAAATAGATGATGAGATCATGCAGTACTGGTTCCAAATGTTCTGGTCCTGGCAAAAGCAGATTTGTAATTCTCCTGCACAAAATGGAAAATGTGGGAGGACAAGGAGACTTACAAGGAGTAATATTTTAAACATTGTTCCGCTTAATTTAAAATTAAAGTTTTAGTTTCATTATGGTGCACTGATAGTCCTGATTTCTATTTCACAGTTGAACTAGAGGATGATAAAGTTTTTTTTTTGTTAATAACTGAATTACTGAAACTGGAAACATATTTTACTGACTGCTCATTGATTTCCTGCGGCCACACAAACAAATGCAATTATTACTTTAGCACCATAACAAAATTCGACAGGCAACGCAAAATAATACCACTCCTTTGATTTACTTTTCAAAATCCTGTGCAGAAGCTCTACGCACATGTCTATATCTATATCTTTTTTGGTGAAACACAGGCTTAAAACTTATTGGTCTGCAATAAAAGTGAAACTTCCCCAGGAGATTAGAACAGCACTGAACTGCTTCCTTAAACTATGGCAAAAGGTTAGAGTACATTTTTGGAGGAATCGTGCTGCATTTCCCCATGGAGAACATTTGAAGATGCTTATCAGTGTTCAGTTTGTGCTTGTGGACCCGCCACCTTCAAATCAGGCCGTGTGTTTTCACACCCACAGTATGACATCCCCTTCTTGGGTTCCAGCGTCCATGTTCATGTTCCTTTTCATATATGTTTTGGGTCATGATGTTAGTGAAAGTTTCATCCAGAGCCTAAATCTCAGGTAATCCGCCTTTGAGGTATAACATCCTGGCACTCAATGGAATTTATTATGCAATTGACCTTAAAAAAAAACATGGAACACTGGCATCAAAAGAGCCCCAAAGCATCAATGATCCACCAGCATTTTTTCTTTATTGGAGCATCTTTTTCTTTTCCTTATTACACTATTCTTCTAATGTCAAATATGAAAATGCCAGTTGTGTTGCTAATGACTCTTGGTTCAAGTACAGCAATTTGTAAATTGTGCTCAGTAAGGTCATGTTAGCAATGTCTCTTGGCAACCCTTGGAAGGGTGGATGGATGGATGGATGGATGGATGGATGGATGGATGGATGGATGGATGGATGGATGGATGGATGGATGATAAATTTTATTTGAGGCTGGGCTACGTAGAGCAGGCTCTACCCAAACTCTTCACACCATACTAATGCTAAACAACATGCTGAGATTTCCGAAAGGATTCCTTCAGAAGATGAATAATTGCCATGCTTTCCCCGTTGTTCCTAAAGACTGCAACTTAAACAATATAAAAATAAGTATCACCAACTTTCAGAAATAGAAACCATGCCCCAACAATAGTATGAGAAGGTTTCTGATTATTAAAGTCATAAAGAACAGATAGAGACTTAAACCCAAGGTATTTGCCCTTTGTGAAGATACAGTATGATACTTTAGGCACACAAACAGCAGGCAATAACTGGAGTTATCACAGACCTTTGAACCTTGTGTAAGAAAAAGAGGTAACTTTTTCTACGAAAAGCAGTAACTTCTGTAAAATAATAACTATTGAATCAATAAATGTACATTAACTAACTGCGTAGAGAGAAAAGTGAAGGCGAAGGCCATCAGAAAAAAAATATTTGTTGTGTTTCAAGGTTGGGGTTTGGTGTCTTGGGGCACGTATGACATTAAAAAAGAAAAAAAAGAAAAACTCAATACAAATTGCTTTCGTTGTAAAGTGAGGAAAATGATAGATACACCAGGTGTTAGATTAGATTAGTTAGATTAAATGAACTTTATTAATTCCAGAGGGAAGTTCCTGTGCATACAGCAGCAAGTCTACAGCATACATGTAGCACAAAACAGGAAAAGTGCAAAGACCGTACACAGTGCAAAAGACCGACATGCAAAGACCGGACACAGTGAAAAAGACCAAAGTGCAAAGACCGTACACAGTGCAAAAGACCGACTTGCAAAGACCGTACACAGTGAAAAAGACCAAAGTGCAAAGACCGTACACAGTGCAAAAGACCGACATGCAAAGACCGTACGCAGTGCAGAAGACCGACATGCAAAGACCGTATGCAGTGCAGAAGACCGACATGCAAAAACCGTACACAGTGAAAAAGACCAAAGTGCAAAGACCGTACACAGTGCAAAAGACCGACATGCAAAGACCGTACGCAGTGCAGAAGACCGACATGCAAAGACCGTACGCAGTGCAGAAGACCGACATGCAAAGACCGTACGCAGTGCAGAAGACCGACATGCAAAGACCATACACAGTGAAAAAGACCAAAGTGCAAAGACCGCACAAAGTGCAAACGACCAACATGCAAAGACCGTACACAGTGCAAACAAGTAAATCTAGTGCAAAAAAAAAATCTGGCAAAAATACGATATTAATTAAACAAATGTTAATGAACGATAATAATAATAAATTAGTGGATGGCAATGTACAATAAAAATGTGCAATTAAAAAGCAGACAGCACCAGAATTATAGAAATTTCTGCTGTGGTTTTCATCTGAACATCCATCCTTTGTTCTTTCGCCTGCTTATCGTGCTGGAGGTCTCCAGATGTTCTGGACATTTTATTTCAAATTACGTCCTCGAAATCTTCATTTATATCTATGGCATTGTACTTGGGGGATTTTTTTCTGTGGATTTCTGTCATGCTCAGTTCTACAGAGGGGGTGTTTTTGACGAACACTCTACTGCTCTGAAATCCTTCCACCGTCGGCCTCCACTAGGGCAGATAAATCAGTGTCACCCCATCCATCCATCTTCTGACCTGCTCGTCCTGATCAGGGTCACTGCGGGCCTGCAACATATCCCAGGAAGTACAGGGCATGAGGATGGAACGACACTCCATCACAGGGCACTACACAAGCATGGACTATGAGCAGCCGCCCCTGGACAGCAGGAAGAAACCAGAGAAAAACAGAGAGCAGGAGTGAGATTTAGTCCCCAAGCCAGGAGGTGGTGGGAAGCAATAGCACCACCAGCTGATCCACAATGCTTCCCTGGCAAGGGTATAGACAAAGGGTATAGACAAAGGGTATAGACAAAGGGTATAGACAAATTAAAGCGAACAAATTGGAATTGTGATCCAAATCCGTCATCCAAAAGCACAATGTTGATGCGGGGAGTAAAGGGCGAACAGCCGAATCAAGACCAAAAGGAAGACAAACAGTACAGCAAACAGAAATGGTGCCTGGAAAGCAGGTCGCGGAACAAGCAGCAGGTAATGGGAAACGCTCAGTGCTCCGCAAGGAGGTGACTGGACATCAGGTGTTTTATACCATGCTAACTGATTGAGTAGATGGGCTATAGCAGGGGTGTTAAACTCCAGTCCTGGGGGGCCGGAGCCCTGTGTAGCTTAGCTCTTTCCCTGTTCCACCACAAATGATTCAGCTCGAGAGCTGTGTGGTAATTAGCACAAGGAGTTGAATCAGGTGTGTTAAATGAGGGGAAACCCAAAAATGTGCAGGGCTCCGGCCCCCCAGGACTGGAGTTTGACCCCCCTGAGCTATAGTGTATTAGTACTGTGGAGGTGGAACAGGAACTGACTGAACATGACATAATGAAATCTTAGTATGATGCGAACAAAATCATTTTCTTACTTATTAGCATTACTTTGATATAAACTTAGCTTAAACATTTACACTATATTCTTTGTAATAACATATTTTTAAGCATGTAATATATTCTGCAATATACTAATATGACCTATAGTGCCATGCTACAGGAATCTTTAGATGTAAATGTGGTAGACTGCTATATTAAGTAACTGCATTTAGATATGCTAAGATTATGTGCTAGCAAGAGAGTTGCACGTTCAACTGAACTTCATTTCCATTTTATTAACAGTTTAAAGCAAAATATGGTCAGTGTGCCTGGCAGACTGCATGGGTGCCTTTCATCATCAGGATGACCCTCTGCCCTCTGCACTCGTCCTGACGCATAAATCTGAGGAAGAGGAGGCTTGAACAACTGACTTCTGTGAAGGAATAGCGCACTGCATCCAAGTGCAAAGACAGACACGCACTGCATCCGAGTGCAAAGACAGACACGCACTGCATCCAAATGCAAAGACAGACACGCACTGCATCCGAGTGCAAAGACAGACACACACTGCATCCGAGTGCAAAGACAGACACGCACTGCTTCCAAGTGCTTAAACAGACACGCACTGCATCCGAGTGCAAAGACAGACACGCACTGCTTCCAAGTGCTTAAACAGACACGCACTGCATACAAGTGCAAAGACAGACACGCACTGCATCCGAGTGCAAAGACAGACACGCGCTGCATCCGAGTGCAAAGACAGACACGCACTGCATCCAAGTGCAAAGACAGACACGCACTGCACTGCAAGAAACGAGTGCCATTAAAACATTACACGGATGTTATGTATTCACAAAATGTTTTATGTAAGCTAGAGACAGTTTGGCAAGTCCGGGTTGCAGAGGTTCCATCTTCTCCAGATGACAATGGCCCTATTCACAGACCATGCCTGCTGAATGATCTGAGGAGCAGGACAGTGATGCTGCCCATTACATTATGGCCTTTATGAGAACAGAATTCCATTTAGGCATTTATTGGACTTTTTTTCTTTTTTGTAACAATTCATGTTTTTTACTTCCATCGACCAAGGTGGACTTTTCGTGGATGAATGAACCACACTACAATTGTAAGGCATCTGATATATGATACAATTAAATGGAAAAAATATAGAAAGTATAAAACTGATACAGTTGGAGCACATGGCTGATTCTGGGGACGTAGTTAGACGTGAATTGATAGGGAGGCTGAGTCTTTACTTGGGGGTTGAAGAAAAAATATTCATGACCTAAGCCAATAAATACATATTTATTTGAGGGGGTGGGGGGGGGGGTAAAAACATTTTATAGGGGCTTCTGCCTGACAAATTAGGCCTAACTGGTTGATTCCTTTACCTCTCAGATATTAACACACGTTTCAGTGCAGATTTAAACTGTACAATACACTAGAAAATGGCTAAAATTAAAGGAAGTGAATTTTAAAATAAAGCCGTAAGTGTAAAAGAAGAAAAACATGCATTTGAAGTTTCTCACAGCAACATACATACTCTGGGTAGTAAGCTAATTAGCAACTGCCCTTGTTTGAAGATTCATCAGACCAGTTGCCTTTTGATATAATCACAGGCGTTGACTGACAATGTGGTGCTTTAATCATAGAGGTACTAAATAAACAATTAATAGTGGTAAAGCACTATTAGTGCTAAAACAAAGGCCAACACACAGAGAGCCAGGAAAAAATAGGCAATTTGCCACCCTGGAGTACAGAAAATTCCTTTTGCTGCATGTCTTGTTGACATACTCTTAAAAACTTGACATGTGATATTTAGGCATGTCAAAAAATCTGGATCACACTGTGACATTTCCAGTGTAATCTGCCCCTAGGCCGTGTCTATATTGATCCCGCGTCCTTTCAGAAACACTCCAAACGAGCAGATGATTCCGCTGCCAACAAAGCTTAGCTGTTATTATCATTTTTTTTTACATTTCTTTTAAATAGCGCAACGTGAAATTGTAACTTTAAACACACTTCGATAGAACTCATTTCATTGCCGATGTGTTTGCCCTGCTGCAGTTACACACGGAGAGGTTGTCTTGGAGGTAAATCAAAGTAAGGTTCTTTGGCTGATGAAAATAAAAAAAAGAGCAGCTTTTAGGTGATCAGTCAGGGAAAAAAAAAACTGATGTGGGGGCAGACAGACGAACAGGATACGGATATAAACTGCCTATGAAGCAGGCAAAGGCACGAAAGGGTGAGCCTTAAGCACCCTGCTGTTGTGTGTCCTCCGAACTGACCCCAGACCTGTGGGATCACAGCAGGATGGCGAATCAGCGTGCGCTCGGTGCCCCTCCCCCACAGACACTGGCACACCTTTACGCTTCATTCAGTTATGGAAATTTAAACTGGGCGGACAGCTGAAGCTACGGCTGGTGTGGCGGATGAAGCCAAGGCCCGAAGCAGCAGATGTGCGTATTTATTTGGTGAGAGTGACGTGGTTCTGCCCGCCACGCGCTTTGAAGGGAATGTTAATGGCTTTGATGTCGCACACGTTCTCCACCTCACAATTCAGCTTCAGGATCACTCCACAGCTTCAAAGCTCAGGACTAAGATTGAAAATAAACCACTTTAGTGGTCTGTGAAGGTGCCGTATCTACTAAACTGATAATCTAGCAGAATTGTTTGTCTACACAAAGGATCACTGGTCCCTGACTTTAAATTGTTGTTATGGTTTTATTCATTTTTCAAACTGTTTTTGAGATACAGACTCACTTACAATAACGCACTATGAGAAATTAAGAGAGAGCTATTCAACCGAAAAGTTGTTTTTGGGCTCTGAGATGAAACTGAAATTCCCAGGGGAAACCCAAACAAACACGGGGATAATACTCTAGAGAAACAGGGCTGGGATCAGGAATCTGCCCACAGTCATGGAGGTGTGAGCTCCCCCTTCTTACCCAGAAATAACCACTCCGTCTTCGTCGCAGCCCCGATTGATTCAAGACTCGCTGGACATGTCATAAGTGACTGTCTGGTACAGCACTTACGTATTCCAGTCAGCCCAAAGATCCCCGTGGCTACGGAAAGGTTCCCCACATTGTGTCAGCCAGCTCCCCAGCATTGAAAACCACAGAGATTCTATTTCATCGTGTTTTCAGACCTTTTCGCAGTTGATTCTCAGCTCAAATTTCTGGTTGGCTCTGCCCATTTGATAAACTCCACAAGTTAGTGAATCTGTCTTGATAACACCCCCCAGTCCAATGATCAGACCAAATGTGAGGTACAGTATTGATATTTCTCCAGACCTACTGTCATCTCCACCAGTGTGACTGATGTAGGTTTCTTTCCAGTTCAGAATGTACCCGCAATTCCCTCATTGGTGAATCCAGTAACTTTACCCCCATTCCAGTGTATTTTTAGTTATCAATCCCCCTTGTTTCTGGCTGGCAGGCTGCTGAAAATACCATCAGTGAGTGAACGGTGGCATTACAGCAAAACGGTGTCAGGAGCTACTAACATACCTCAAGCTAACATCCAGCCCCATCAGGAAGTCCGTCTAGCTATCAGGAAAATCTGTCTCAAACTCCCATCAGGAAGTCCATCTAGCTATTAGGAATATCTGTCTCAAACTCCCATCAGGAAGTCCGTCTAGCTATCAGGAATATCTGTCTCAAGCTC
>JAABNY020000025.1:10618691-10628915 GCA_015164015.2 Brevimyrus niger | reverse complement strand
GTGTGCCCTGTGAGTGTGCGTGTACCTTGTGCGTGTGCCCTGTGAGTGTGCGTGTACCTTGTGCGTGTGCCCTGTGATGGGCTGGTACCTGATCTTGGGTTGTTCCCTGACTTTTGCCCATAGCCTCTAGAATAGGCTTTGGAATCCCCCCTGAATAGGATTACCTTTCAGAAAATCGGTAGATGGATTGCAGTGATTCAAGTGGTGAAATAAGTTTGCAGAATTTCCAGTTTGATAGTTCACACATACCAGTGTGCTGTGTGTCAAACTGCAAAAAGTACACCACCTTCTTACCTTGTGTATCCATAATATCTCCTGTTGCTTTCATTACTAAGTTTTCTGTGAGGGAGTGCCTATTTCCACCAGGTTTCCTGTGAGGGAGTACCTATTTCTACCAAGTTTCCTGTGAGGGAGTGCCTATTTTTACCAAGTTTCCTGTGAGGGAGTGCCTATTTCTACCAGGTTTCCTGTGAGGGAGTGCCTATTTCTACCAAGTTTCCTGTGAGTGAGTGCCTATTTCTACCAAGTTTCCTGTGAGGGAGTACCTATTTCTTCCACGTATTATCAAACCAAAAGCATGTGGAGCGCTCCGATGAGTCAATCAACCTTGCTGTGTTTGCTATGCTTAGCTGGCTACAACAAGATTGGTTATGATTGCGTTTGTTTCTCTGATGTGAACGGCTGATGGGTGCGACTTTAATGTGTGTTCCACTAACTCGGCAGACATAATAACAATGTGACTTCAGCCTCCCATCTTTTATTTTCATGGCTTTGTTTGGGCCCCCTTGTGCCGATCAGGCTGCCCAGTTGGCTGGGAGAAGACTAGTCATGAGATTGGGGAGGAGAGTGACCATTTTAGGAAGGCAGACGCAGGTGGAGAGCGTTATGCTGTCCACCTGCTCCTTGTTTTGTTCCTTAGTTTCCTCTCTCTATCTCCCAGTAGACCAGCCAGTAGACCAGCCAGTAGACCAGCCAGTAGACCTGCCCAAATCCCCATTCCTACCCTGCCTCCTGCCACGGCTCTCTCTCTGACACCACTGCCCAAATACAATTTTTATTGACTTCCTTCCTTGTCCATGTGGCTCTGTTTTATTTCCATGCTTCCTGTCTGTGTCATGGGAAGCACTTTAAGGCCCCCATCCATCAACTCCTGAAAAGAAAAACACTGTTCCTGGTACACAACCCACTTGTTTATCCCAGCCTTGTATCTCGTGCTTCCGTCCGCCAATTTCACAGTAGCAATTCTCATTCGGAGCCAAAATGCAAATTTCAAATATTTATTTCAACACGTCCTTAACATCATCACACCTATTTATAATTACACGAGTCTCATAATGATAAAAGAAGCTATTAATGTCTATTAATTATTATCCTTTTGTTTTGAAGTGGCTGCCAGCAGCAGCAACCATGGGAGTGTGTGATTTGAAGGTGATAGATTAAGCTGGGGAGGCAGCAGCAGATGTGGATACGTGAAGGTGAGAGAGTATCATCATCTGGAGATGATGATCCCTTCACTGGACCCTTAAAGGAACAGCACTACAGGGATTTAGACAAAAAAAAACCACACACACCAAGTGGGCTGTTTTAATATATGGTTATAGAAGATGGAATCATTCCAAAATGGAACGGCAAAACATGCTAAACATGAAAATATTGTGGGAATCGTTAACAAAAAAAAACATGAATAAATAGGAAAAAAATGGTGAATTATATAGTATTTCAAACATGTTCAACCTAGTATTTTTTTATTCTGATTTTCACCTTTATTTACTTCACTGTCATTTTCAAGCACATTTTATGTGTTTTATCAATATTTATCATCACAAGAACAAGAAGTTGACAGTAAGTAGTAGTTGTAAGTTGGTAAATATTGATTGTCTTCTGTAATTGCTATTCATAATGTGTGGTTTTGCAGAATATCAGTGCATTGCAAATTGAAGTTGAATTTAGTTCTTATATATACCTGTCAGGTATTTCGCAAAGCTTTCAGCCTTGAGGTCTGTTTGGATGAAAGCAGAGGAGAAAAACTTTGCAAAAGTTACATTTCCGAACAATTTTTGCATTATATCAGATTGATGTAATTGCCTAATCAATGTTTGTTTTATATACTTTTTAAAAATACACTTCTGATGGAGACTGCTGTAGAACATTTCTAGGGGTGAAGTAAACAAACTCATACACTTTGATTCAATGCTTATTGACTGAACTTCATAGCTACCACAACACGAGATAATAGGCTGCATGCTGTCAGATACAATGGGCGGGGATAGATATTTTTAGCATGTGTCTGCCGGTATTTAGAATGCATCATTGCTATTACAGTGATTTATTTTCCCCTAACCTTCCGCTGAAGCCTGAACCCTTGGAAAGGGGCCACTAATGCAGGCTAGAGAAAATTACTGCTTATCATCGGACAGGAGCAGCAATAAACCATGGAGAAAGGCAGCAGTGCAACAGCCAATCAGTGTGCATCCTGCCCATTAGCAGTCCATTCAGCCAATCAGTGTGCAAGCTGCCCATTAGCAGTCCTTTCAGCCAATCAGTGTGCATGCTGCCCATTAGCATCCTTTCTCCCAGGCTTTGGAACCTGTCTCTCTGTACCAAGAATGAAGGTTACAACTTTACATTTTCTCAGGATTTGTTCCTAATCATTCAATTAACTTCTGTTCAATTTCTGTCCAGATAATGTGCAGTTTCCTTTAATTGCAAATGATTAAAACAAGTATATAGAGTCAGGCTGGAGCTCTTGCCGTCCTGATACACTGTGGGATTACAAGACTAAGCATTATATTGTAAAGCATCCCATGATATGGAGGAATACAGAAGATTAGCTCAAAGGTCTAATGTAAAAGTCATCTAAGGAATACGAAAAAATGTTAAAACCTATACTTAGACTAACATAACTATTTATCTACAAGTGGGGCGGCACCTCACACCTCTAGAACTTCGGGTTCCAGTGTCCACCAGGGTTCTGTGGGTATGGAGTTTGCATGTTATTCTCATGTCATCGTGGGGTTTCCCCTGGGTAACCCCCCCCGCCCCCCCCACACACACACACACACACCAAAAATATGCTGAGGGTAACTGGAGTTACCAAAGATTGTGTGTGGTATGTGTGTGTGTCTGTGTATGTGGTTTGTGTGTGTGTGTGTGTGTGTGTGTGTGTGTGTGTGTGTGTGTGTGTGTGTGTGTGTGTTGTCCTAGAATGCCCCCATCCTGGGTTGTTCTCTGCCTTGTGCCTGTAGCCTCTGGAATGGGCTCCATACCCCCTGTGATCCTAAATAGGTTAAGTGGTTTCAGAAAATAGATTGATAGATTTGTATATGATTATAAAACAGCAATTACTCATAATCAGCTGCATATAACACTATAGATATCTTACTCTGTCAACTTTGTCCTAACTGTTAAATATGTAAACTTGAAAAAAATGTAATACATTCAATTAGGAAATGACAAGGATGTCTGCAGCCCAGAACGGGATTACCTATCGCACTTTGGGATGTCCGCAGACCAGAACGGGATTACCTATCGCACTTTGAACCAAAATTAAGCTCGAGACAACCAATAGTGTTGTATTCCAAGGCAGTGGGGCTGATGAATTTATTCATTATCCTAGAAATCTCAAGGTGATCTTGTGGTAATTGACTTCAGTAAATCTCCATGTCACCAAACAAAGTAGGTCATTCATTTGTACCACAAGGAAAAGATCACCCAGTAAATGACTAGGCCCTTATGGATTTATTCAAATATGACATTCTGGCAGAACAAATACAGACTAAAAAATATGTATATGTAAAAACAAATGCTATTATGTTCAGGATAGATATCAATTTATTTATCTCACAAATCATTATTTGCTTGATATTCTGCCCCTATATTATGCTCTCTTGGGTTGGTGTGAATGAGTCTCTGTTATTCAGGTGTGGAGCCTCAGCGGGATTCAATGCTCTTCAGACTCTCTTCTGCTGCACTTTTGGAATATCATTCGAAAGCATAGCGTAAGTTAACATTAAGGATGATAAAGAATCAAAAGTGAATTTCGGTTTAATATCGCAAAATATTTCAATCCTAAAATGTGCCTGGAACAACAGGATTTAGATCAACATACTTTTTTTGACTGGGCTCTTTGCGAAGAGAAGGACACGTCACATGCTTTTTAGACCTCAGAAAGAATCGTAATTTCTATTTTTCTGCTGATACTAGCATAAATATCTTGGTGTCTCTGCCAACAGTAAAAGGTTTCCTTTAAAGGTGTTCACTTAAGATTGGCTTACATATGCAAAAAAAGTGTAACCAAATCCCTGCCTCAGCAGGCTGTAGTGTAGCTGGCCCACGCATCAATACCACCAAGCCGCCAGCACTCGCTTCCCCCCGCGCATGTGAACACCACTTTCAGATGTATAATGCCACGATATGGAATTCGCTGTCTTATAGGGCATTTTCTCTGCTACATATCTTTTTTTATGTTCCGATGTATTATACGAGAAACGCGATTTTTCTCTATTTTGCCTTTGCATGTATTTGAACCACTGATTTAATAACACATGGTTCAGGCAGTACAAAACATATGCAACATATGACGTCCAACAAACATCGAACTGAAACAAAGATACAAGCAATGTTAAAAACAAGGGCTTTACATCCCAACATACTTACTCATGTATAAAAGAATGTTGCAAATTAGGTTGGTTACAATAGAAATAGATAGATTACAATTGGAGGTTTGCTCGGCAGTAGATTCAGTTAGAAAGTGCTTCACGAGAACAATGGATAATGTCAGGCGGTTATGGAGCGACATTAGAAACTAGGTTGATCCATGGAGTAAGGTGTGTATGTGTCAACTGCAATTTCTGTGAATTTACTCAATGGAAAAAAACCTTATATAGTCATGAGTCATATTTGCACTAGACAAGTATAAAAGCACATGTGCAGTGAATGTCAAAGTGAATCCAATGGGCTCAAGCAATAGTTTCTCACTTTGAGCTCTGTTACGGCATGGGGGTGCATATTCTCCTGGCATAATTAGATCCACTCTTCATAAGACACACTCAAGATGACCGTCAATGAAAACAGAAACATTCTGAGTGATCATGTTCATCTTCTGCACGAGAATTTCTATCGTGATGGAAGTGGAATCTCAGGACGGCTTCACACTCAACCATCGGACATGAGGGATTTCCAGATTTGTCATAAGCATAAAAAAATCTATTCTTCCATCTTCCAACCACTTATCCTGGACAGAGACGTGGGGCCCTAGAGACCGTACCAGCAGCCCAGGACACAAGCCTCATAGGCAATTTAGAGACAACTAGCTTAACTATATATCTCTGTACTTGCGACTTGCAAACTCCCCCACACACATACAGGGTTGGAATTTAAACCTCAGCCCTAAAGATGTCAGGTGACAGTAACACCTACAGAACCATTGTGCTACACGGCGTGACCATATGTAATGAGCATATGTAATGAGCATATGTAATGAGCATATGTAATGACCATATGTAATGACCATATGTAATGAGCATATGTAATGAGCATATGTAATGACCATATGTAATGACCATATGTAATTCACTTCATCTCAAGCCTGTTGAATGAGTCTGTGGTGGATTTGTGTAATTCCGCATTTCACAATACCAGGAACAAAACACCAAATGATATAATTTCTTAAAGAGTGGTATCGCATTCCATCAATAGCGTTTCAGACATATAGTCTTTTCACTGGGTTGTTCCCTGTGATTGTGCTCGTAGCATCAAGATTGACTCCAGACCCCCGCTACCCTAAATAGGACAAGTGGTTACAGAAAATGGATGGATGGATGGATGGATGGATGATCATATATGGACCTATTAAAATATTGAGGATATATAATTAACACATACTTTTCTTCACTAAAACATTTTTTAAATACCATATTTCAGTTAATGATTTCATTTCAATGTCACAGAACAATATCATTATTTACAGTAACACCTTTACATGCTCAAGTTCTACATAATGCTGAAGTAAATACAAATCACTTACATTTGCTGCCATGGAAGGTTATTCAAATTGGAAACACTGCAGTAACCAAGAAGGTCTCTGTTGGCCAAGAAGGAAAGAAAGCAGTGGGTACAATTAATATGTAAATGTAATTTTCAAAAACGTCTATGATAAAACAATCTTACAAAAAAAAAGAAAAAGGTGCATGTCTTCTTATGAACACTCTGTTTAAGACCAGATGGTCAAAACATATGACTGTATTACCTACCATAGTTAAGAACTTCTTACTGCTAGGGATGACTAGGCTACCTTTGCCTTTTTACCGTTCATCTTTTTTAATCTCACACCAAACAATGCCTTCATTGTTTCACAGACTCATTTTTTCATCCAAGTGTTACTTTACTTCCATTTGTCTTGCCATCCACCTCACGTAAGTCTATTAGCCATATAGTTATCTGGGTTCAAGTGTACAGTTTGATGTAAGGCATCTGAACCAACTGTGAAATATAATCTTTTAGTGGTCTGGGGTTCATCCACATTTTAGGCTTTAGGAAAGAAATCCCTCCGCAGGACATTCCGACAGCCATTTATGCAAGAATACAAGCTCCACATTAATGTGCTGTTAATGGCCTCAAGCTTCAAAGAGAGCTGGGCCCGGTCAGCATGGTCAGCCAAGTCGAGAACCATGAGCATTCATTTCGCCAGCAACTTGGTGCAATAATGAGCTCATTAAAGTCATGAGATTTGATTATGAGGTATGATCATAGTAAAAATTGTGGTGCAGCTTTTGTTTTTTGCTCTGTGTTTTGGGCAAAATGTCATAAGCAAATTAAGTATTTGCTCTGGAGCCCAGGGACCGTATCAAAATATCGGAAGAAAAAATTACCAGTTACAGTTGTGTAAAGCCTAATATTGTCCTAATGTTTTTTATGATTATGATCAATCGACAGCAAGTGTTAATTAAACCCATTCGGTTTTAAATGAAAAGCATTATCTGTTTAGGGAACATAAATGCCATTTGAAAGCCCAGAACTGGCTCCATAGGTGTGAGAATAAAATGGGAGGTGAAATAGGGTGAAATCTGTTTACTGATCAATGTTATCGACTCTCGCTATCTCCCTAATTACACTGCAGATTAATTACATGGGTGACTTAACTGAACCATGAAGGTAACAGGGTGCAACCTTATTGGCTCGTAAACAGAACTGGCACAGACTTAACAAAATGCATGAAATCACTCCAAAAATAATTAAAAATAATGCACAACAGTGGAAGTATAATTTAATTAAATTTAATGTGATTACCTGTGAGATTTCATCTGTGAGGTTTTCTGTACAGGAGGAGGGTGAGTTCTCTGAGGCAAACAACTGCTTGCTCATGTGAGCCTAAAGTCATAATGAACTATTAAGAGCCTAGTGACTACAGATTTGTAGTCTGTCTTCATCCCGGGCTAAGCCACAAGTGCCAATATTAGTGCAAGTGCAACACATTGATCATACATCCAGTTATCCTAATCAAATATAGGTAATTAACTCTAGATGTCCCATGCATTATTAGTGGTATAACAGTTGTCTGTGTTAGTCAATAAATTACTATACCATTCGATAAAATCCAATCTACAGAAAGAAGTTCCGAAAAAGCAGAATTAGCATTGAGCCCCACATAACTACATTACCAAGGCCGGTGAACTTTGACAAACGGCACAGATCAATGCAGTCATAAAGCCATGTGTATGCAGGCCATGCTAAGGCATTATCATGCATGACACAATACAATGATAGGTAAGAGTTATCCTTAAAACATAAAACTCACAGGAAAACACTGAATACACAGCTTTCACAGCCGAGGCAACTCCATTGATCACATGACCAGTGTTGACGAAGCTTCTCACAGTCAGGGGTGGACGGTTCAGGTCCACAAAGTACAAATCCAGACCGAGGTTTTGTTTTAACCAACCAGTTTGAGGTTCTGTGACTGTGACTCTTTGTACTGACCTGGTCGGTTGAAAAAAAAACCTTGGTCTTTAATGGATTCCTTCAGTGAGTAACGTCTCCAGCGCTGCACATGAAAGAATCACAACTGACATAACGCGAGTGTTAGAAAATGTATTAAACTACCAAGCGAAAGTAAACAAGCCATAAATCTTTATATTTTATCAAGTAATCTCAAAAGAATACCTTAAATATATTTAATATATGTACAATTTTAAGTGTAGGTATTGATGGGTTACTGTTTTTGTTTTTGCCATAAAAATGCCAATTAAAAAATTTGGCACATAAATTAAATTATGTTAACTTTTTTACAATAATGCAAATTAATGTTTAAATGATTTTATATCATTTTTAATGTTATATAGAGAAAGATTGAAATGGGCTCATATGTTAATTTCTGTGTAAATAATTCAGTCTAATTTAAATATATTTAAATTAAATTAAATGCTTATTTATTTATCAGACGTTTCATACGAAGTTGGTGTATGAGTGGGACAAACAGCACGTCACTGTCAGCTGCCACACGCTGTCTTTGGTACCACAGCTAGACGGAGCTTCCGGTGTGTAACCAGTTAAACCTGCAAAATGGTTATGGGAATCAAAGCCATGCAAAAAATGTAGCAATATAATTAAAGGATGTGACAAGTTTCACATGTGAGATTTTCAGTTATTACACGCTGTGTTTGTTATTACACAGTGGCCCTATACTAGATAAGCAGTGATGGAAAATGAATCGATCAACAGATGGATTGATGGATGGATAGATGGATGGATGGATTATCGAGTCTCTTTGGAGCCTTCTTCACCTGTCCAGCGATCCCCAGGTCAGGCATCCCCTGATGGTGACTCCCAAGAAGCAGAAATCTGAGGACTCTCCCCACACAGTCCCCGTTGAGGATGAGTGGCTGCATGTCTGATGTCTTCCTGAAGTCCACAATGAGCTCCTTGGTCTTGGCCGTGTTGACGAGCCAGTTGTTGTTCCTACACCTTGCTGTCGGCCGCGCCATCGCATCCCTGCAGGCAGATTCATCCCCCCCAGAGATGAGCCCCACGACCGCGCGGTCGTCAGCGGACGATGGTGTTACTGTGGTGGGTAGGAATGCAGTCGTGAGTGTAGAGGGTGTAGAGCAGGGGGCTCAGCTCACAGCTGTGTGGGGAGCCTGTGCTGAGGCTAACGGGTGTGGAGAGGTGGGGGTCCACCCTAACCCTCTGTCACTCAGGAAGTCTTCCATCCAAAGGCAGGTGGAGGGTGGAAGTCTAGCAGTTTGGTCACCAGTCTGTGACAAAGGATGGTATTAAATTAATTTGTGATTTTTGAAAAGTTTTATGAAAAGGAGTAAAATAATCTCTCTCTCTCTCTCTACATTTAATTTTTCAGCTTCATTTTAATAATCGATCAAATTGTAAGGATTAATACTGTGTGTGTGCATATATGTGATGTATAAATATGCTATGACTGTATACATACATTCTGTTTATATATGTTTTTAAATATACACACCTGTATATTTATGTTTGCATGAAAATACATCAATTCAGAAAATATGGCTTTCTTTTCTGACTATCCAGCTTAGCCTACGGCTATGTCCGGGTCACGTATTTTATAAATAACATCCCAGGCAGTATGTCCCAGAAAGAATCACGGAGCATCGCGTGTCAGCCGACTGACGCGGTACAGATCCAAGGCAGAGAGAAATGATGACTGCTCAGTGGAATATGATATGACGCAACCTTTAATCTTTAGTTGAGAAAGACTCCTCTCTGGGGTTCCTGAACTCACAGCAGAAGAACACTGTCTCAAGACACGCTCTTTCTGAAAGTACAGTGTGACAGAAGTTCAAAACAAACATTGGGCTAATAATTTAGCCATTTGGGCTTTATTCCTGACTGCCAGAAATACTTGTGCTGAAATACAACTGAAGATCAGCTGTAATGCCTGTTTTTCTATCCATTTTCCAACCTGCTTATCCTACAGGGTCGTGGGGGGGGTCTGAAGCCTATCCTGGAAGCAACGGCACAAGGCAGGGAACAACCCTGGACAGGGGGCCAGCCTATCACAGGGCACACTCACACCTAAGGGCAATTTAGCAACTCCAATCAGCCTCAGCATGTCTTTGGACTGTGGGGGGAAACCAGAGTACCCGGAGGAAACCACACGACGGCACAGGGAGATCTCCACACACATGTAACCCAGGCGGAGACTCGAACCCAGGTCCCAGAGGTGTGAAGCAACAGCGCTAACCACTGCAC
>JAABNY020000025.1:10582440-10598905 GCA_015164015.2 Brevimyrus niger | reverse complement strand
CACAAGCCCCAGGAGCACCCTCTTAACTGGCAACCCGGGCACAAGCCCCAGGAGCAACCCCTTAACTGGCAACCCGGGCACAAGCCGCAGGAGCACCCTCTTAACTGGCAACCCGGTCACAAATCCTGATAAATCCTGAATGCCATTCAGTGTCGGGTAAACCAGCCCCGGAGTTCAACTTTAAAGGACAGAGAAAGCCAGGGGGGACACCCTAGAAGCGAGGGGGGACACCCTAGATAAAACAGCCCAGGACCTGTAAAATTTTACCTACAGAGCGTTGAATCTTGACAGATCCAATTCCACACTTTTCCTAAACTTTATTTTTCACTCAGAATTATATGTCTCTGCATCGGCTATGGAATTGCTGCTACTGTCACTCAAGAGAAAGTTTTAAGAATAATTTGAGATTTATCGATACCAGGAGGACATTTGTGTGCATACAGCACAGTATATCCTAAAAAAACAGAATATATAAATATTAAGGAAATAAATATTCCTTTTAAATATTTTAAATAATAATAATGATAATAATTAACGATGGTATTTATGAAATTAAAAAAGCCAGATAGCACCGGATTATCACTTTTGCAAGGATGGGTTTGCTTCCTGATGTGCAATGACTGTGGGTTTAAAAAACATAGGAACGAAGATGTTTAATGGACTATTCTACCTCAAGGTTGTGATGATATATGTCTTCCACAAATCGCCTTTAGACAACCTGCTGTGCACAGACAGTTGACTGCTGTGATTAGGTGTTTGTTTCATATCCCATTTATCAAGTTTAGGTCTGCAGCTATTTAAACTACATACTTGCTATAAAAAATGAAACTGAACGTTAACTGCAGATTCCTTTTTTTTTTGCATGATACTCACAATATCTGCTGACTTCACTACGTTCCAAGAAAATGTCAATTATACATATACATTCTTAATTGCTAATGCTATAGAACAGCACAGAATGTGCAAAACAGGGGGGGATTCAAGAAGCTGATCCCAGAACACAACTCAATGATAAATCTGTCAAATCGCAATGAGAAACAGTAAATCTCTGAGTCTCCTGATAGTACTAAAGCAATAATTTAATCTGTAAGTTACTTCTTCATCCCCTAAGGTGAACATTTATACAGACTTCTTCATTGTAATGAAAATCCCTCTGGCTGGTGTGAAACTCCACAGTTTATTCTGCAACCAATCCCACACTTGTGCAACACAGAATTACCTTCACGCTAAGCATGTGACCATCTACACTGCACATCACCGGAGCTTTGAGTTGTGATTTATTACGCAACTTGACCTTGCCATAAGTGTTCAATTACCTATATATGTTCAGCGGTAAACAACAGCCATGACCTTGAGGACCATTCATACGGAGAGGATATCTTCCGTTTCCCATGATGTGGCTGTTGCATCACTCTCCTCCTCAATCAACCACGTCTCATCAACCTCTCTGAGCCTGGAAGCCTCCACCAGGCTCCAGGATACGATAATTCTCACAGGATGTAAAAATCAACATTGTTCCCCTCCAGCAGATCCGAACTCCAAATGCTCTTTGTCACGTTCATTAGCGCCAACAAACTACAGCACTAAAGCGTTTCCTGCAGCCACATAAACCTGCCTCCATCCTGCGTTCATCACCTGTTATCCGCTGACAAGGCCTCCGATTCTTAGCCCTGACCTCAGACTAATGGTTAGCAGGGCAGGTCAGCAGAACTAAGCACACCATGTTTCTCTGAATTAACTCTTTAATCAACCAATTATCTTTTCTCTTCAACCATCTACACCTAACCTCTCAGCCGTCATCCTGTTGACATTTTTCCTTGTCTGTATGAGCTGTTGGGCATTTTAGATGAGTACTCCACATTTTTCATTTCAGTTTCATACACTTTCATACATACTGTTTAAAGCAAAAAAAACCCAAAACATTGGTTGTTTTCTAGTTTAAGGCAGAGGATGTTAAAGATAAAAGGCTTAATGATCCTCACAGTGAAGACACCTTAAAGATAATAACTATCTACAAATATGTTTGTAACAAAACATGGTAAGTCTATCAGTCTCTGCCATTCAAAATTCAATCCCATAATTTGTCAAACCTTGTACTTTTCCCCATAAGTTAAAAGAAGTCAGTTCAAAAGCATGTGTCAAAATTATGAAATTACGCATTTTCATTTTCAATCAGCAAATGTGTTTATACAAAATCATGCCGTTCATCAATGTGTAAAACTCACAAATAATTTTAAATATGTTACTAATTTACTAGTGACATCATGCACAGAACATTGTCAAAGGGATGGTAACGTTTGCCTCGCATTACTAAGTTTTATATTTCTGTAACAAATCTACATTTTCTTTGGAGCTTAGTTGCTTCAAGAAAATACAAATGTCAAATACAAGTCTTATATTTTAGCTTTGAAGTTGTGTCCGTTACAGAGTATAACTCAATTTTACAGCTTATGAAGTTGATCAGTTTCTGAGCTATTTCTCCTCTAATGCCAATATTGCATCAGTTCTCCAGTTAAACTTAACTTTAAGCTTAAAAGCATCCAACTAGCTGCACAGGAACATCTTGCCCCCTTTACGATGCCTGATTATAAAGGCGCCATTTAAACACTTATCATATCAAGACTGGAACAAATGCTCAATCCAAAATAAAAGGGCTATTATTTTAATTTACCATCTTTGTACAATTAATTTGAAAAAAAGCTGGGAAGGCACGCGCTCTCTCCAGTAAAATAGGCAGCACTACATCTACATGTAAAAATGTGATATCAGCATAGTGAAGAAGCAAGTTCTTATCAAAATAGTTTTTTCCGTTGAGAGTTTTCACGGTATAACTGCTGTGTGGGTAAAACGTTTCAGCTGGTGAAACTGAATAACATGGTTCTATGTTATTTACTGTTCAATTTAAGGTCGAGCTCACGGTTTCTCTACGATATAGCAGCACCAGATGGGCCCAGTTTTCTGGTTCCAGTCCTCCCAGTAATTCATGCTTTGTATACTGCTGCACATTCTGAATGTGTGCTTTCAGTTGAAGACTCATGTTTTCTAAGAAAGAATGTGAATTATACTATTTCTCTCTCCTAAGTGTTTAAGAATCATTCACATCTCAGAAATAAATAAGAAATGAGCATGGAGATATCCAATTCATGCATAAATTCATACCTTTGCAGTTGCCAGAGTCCTTTTACAATCTGTCATTGAAATTGCAGTGTGGGATAATGTATTCCTTGATCACAAGGCATCATAAGTGTCGAGTACCAAGGTAGATGTAACACCCCCCACCCAATGATACACACAACCAAATCTCTTGTTTTCTATATGATATCATTTGATTGGTGCCCTACATGCATAAATTGAAATATTACTCAAAACCCAACATGCCCTTCAGCACTCAAAATGTCTTTTTTTCTAACCTAGAAATCTTACTGGTCATATTTGAGCCCTTCATATTACCCTGTCATTACCAGCCTAAAAGTATACTTAAAATAAGCTGTCAGAAATATTTTAACCCGGTTAATATACTTGTCCTTTGAAAGAGGATTTTTTTTCCTCCTTGAAGCCTCTCGTGCTAGTTGGAACTTGCAAATGACTTCACTTCCCTGCCCTTTGCATTTGTATTCCCGGCAGTAGCTGCGGGGGAGCCATAGGACGGCAGACGAGCCAATCATCTGCAAAGATGACCTCCTGGAATCTCATCACATGCAAGACTGTCACTGAAAGCTGGAATTCTGCAGGGTTGTTGCTGTTCTTGTGGTTAGAGGACCTTGTTGTTGAAGTCTATTTTCTGCTTTGTAGTGTGAATGCTAGACAGCTTGTCAGTCATGTTTAGCAGTAATGTCAACATCTATTCATTTGACTGCAATCCTTAGTGCACCTCCCATCCAGGATTACTACAAGATCCAAAACAACCCTCATATCGCGCATATAAATATCCATTCTTTGACTCGGATTGAAGTGTTTCGCATTTCTGTTATGTCAAATGTCTACAGAACAGTCTCCCTGTCATCTAACATCCTAAACAACCAAATTCACATAATAGTCAGACATGCAGTTAATTAAATTGGTGTCTCTTGATTGTGTGTGATTGCATATGCATGTCTGTGTCTTGCCTCGGGCCCTTTGCTGCCTGGTGTACAGTCCAAGCCCCACCTCCAAATCCCTATGAAATACACATAAATGGCTGGACCAAATTCACGCTCCAGGCTTATAGGCTTTAAAAAAAAGAAAGAAAAGCCCATCTCTGTATCGTGCTTGTGGAAGAGGGCGAGAAGAAGTGAACATTGCGGCATTCAGGGTCCAAATACCTAAATGAAAATACACACAAGCCTGGCTTATTATAAATAAGATTTAAAAGATAAATCACCGTCGCATACTTGTATGAAAACTTCACGTTGTGCCTAAAAGGGATGTTTTCCTTAGTGCGATAACAGCTGGAAAACCAGCTTGTGTTTTCCCATTCCTGAAAAGACAGGCTCTAGCATGTTATAGCTATGCTTATTTAAGGCTCCTATTTGTGGGGTTTCCTATTGGTTCCTTCATTTAATGTTTGTCATGTGATGATACACTGAAGAATGTACAATGTTGCTTGTCTCTGCAGTGTAACTGCTCATCTAACATAGGAAACAGTAAACATTGATAAAGAGTCTGTCTCTGGAAGAATAGGGTTCAAAGCAGAGTGAGCCATTGATAAATTAACTGTATGACTTACTTAATATAGTGAAACACAAATCATTATTTTTTGCGAAAGCCATCACCCATGATTAAAGACTTCTGCTTTGCAGGTTTTGTTGTCAAGAAAGTTATGCAGTGTATGTTGAATGTTGATGAGGAAATCTAGACATATATTGGAAATTAACAGTGTCCCGTAACTCGGTGAGACTCTGCCATTGTGCCTTTGCATTAAACCACCCTCACTCTGTCTGTCCTGCAAATGCATATAAAAGGTTTATAACATTAAATGCAAGATCAAAAACTGCAAGAATTATGGCAAAACTTCACTGCCAGATAAATTGGCACAGAAGGCTGTAACTGGGCAACTGTAAAGGGCAAATAAGTGATCAATCCAGGTTGACTTTTTTTTTTTAAATTTAAATTACATTTTTCAAAATAAATGGTTTTATTGGATCAGGTCAACATATTTTGTTCAGCCACAGACTGTGTCTTACAAACCATTGAATGACAAAAAATGTGCGTAAGATATATCAAATAAATGTCTGTTACTTTTACTGGAGTCACCTGGGAGAAAAAGACATCGATCATGTCACAGAGACCTTCAAAAGAATTCAAACAAAACAACTCTGAGCTTGATGGGCCAGTTGATCCCCTCTTGTTTGTAAATTTCTTATGTTCTTGTGTTCTTATCTGTATTGTGCTTGAATTAGAAACTAAAGTCTATAGAAAATGATCTTTTACAACACCTGACGAACAGTACATACAACAAATACATAGTAACATTTTATCAGGGCTGCCAACTTTGCTGAGCAGGCTGGATAGAGATTTTCAATTCGAGACGAGTCTGCACACACATACACACGCATTTACATGTATGTCACAGTTTTATTACCTTGTAAATAGTCTGCAGGGTTTGCAAACTACCCCAAAGGTGAAAAATATTATGATTGGTTTGGAGAGCCCATTCAGAGCTCATGATTGGTTCGGAGAGCCCATTCAGAGCTCATGATTGGTTCGGAGAGCCCATTCAGAGCTCATGATTGGTTCGGAGAGTCCATTCAGAGCTAGTGGTGGGGGGAAACCTAGATAACCTTGAAAAGGAATACTTATTAAAACTGTAAAGTTCTCTGTTTTGTTACCTATGACAGAGCAAAATTGTTTTAATGAAACTTACTCATCGTCAACCAGACTTGTGTGGCATTATGAGAATATGGTATACAGGGGAATCCTGGCATCACCCGGATCCCATTCTAAAATGCCGCAGTGGTAGTAGTGTTGTTTTTGTATACATGTATAATGTGGTGTAATGTCTGGATGCTATGAAAAATTAATTACCACCCAAGCCTAATCTCAGCCCAGCTGACTGTTGTGGTCCTTGTACATAACAGGTGATGTGGATATTAACACTCTCCGGTCCTGAGAACCATGCATGTATTCTGTGATGGATTGACTCTGATCTGCACCCCAACATTTAATAATAATCTCAGATTGAAAGTTTTAAGGAAGCTTAGATGTTCTCATCATAAAGGTTTTAAGAGAAATTATCTGTAGCTTATAGGAGAGTTTCCCACCATAGTCATGTCGGTAGATTCGTAATACTATGTGGTTAAAATGTGTGAATGAATAAGGATTATTCTGATATATTTGATTTCTATATGTCCTTTTGTGGACACCAAAAAACATAAATAAAGACTAAAATGTCTAATACTATTAAATCAAATGCATAGGCCTATGAAAATGAATGCTTTTAAAACATTTATTTTCCTTTACTGGAATTAGCTTTAAGGTGACTAATGTAAATGATTGTAACTTTGTTTTTTGTTTTTTTGGGGGGGGGGGGGGCAGACAGTTATTGCTGCAGTGTTTGATACCAGACCCTATATAGGTTATTTAAGTATCCAAATTTATAAAACATTTAATCAGACATCCAAAACTGCTCCTGAAATTAGAGCATTATTCAAACCATGCCAGAACTTACATGCTCAGCAGCTGAAAAAATTATAAGCATTTTATGCATATTAAACTATGTCATGAGATATTTATCAGTGCTCACATTTCTTGTGAAAGTATACCAGTCTCAATCTAGGGTACATTTTTGCATATATTTTGTTTTTTCTTGATCAGTCTTTCTTCCATCACATTCTGTTCAATGTACTTTGCCAAATCAACAATAGTATGTTGTTGTTTATTGCTACTTTTCAGGGAAAAAAAACAATATCTGTTCATTCCGGGGTCCAAAATTTCTTAGAGAAGTGTACAATGTTCAGCTGGTGCCTGATAAACGGGCACATCACGTTACGGTATTAAACAACATCACCAGAATTTAGTTACATCACAAAATGGTATCACCATTAAATTATATGGGCATTTGTAGGCAAGCTGCCTTGAATTTGAAATGTCTAATTGTATTCATGAAGCGCTTAAACACTAAGGATGAATGCTTTAAATAATATTAGATGGGGGGAAAAATCATTCTGTACTTATTCTGCATTTGTCTACTCCTATTCAAATTTCTTTAATACAAAGAGAAAATAACTATTTTGACTTAAGAAATGCACCTTGTTTTACAATTATATAAAAATGTATTGAGACCGGAGAATCTCCGACAAATTAGCGCCATCTAGTGTTCCCAGTACTACTTGGCACATTCGACTTTCTCATGTTATTTTATTTTTGCTAAGAAAATGTATAAGGAGCAATAATAAATAAGCAGCCTTCTCTACACAACATTGTATCAAGTCATTGAACAAAAACTGTAATTACACTCTCCCTTCTTGTAATCTACTGCCAAACCACATATCACACCTGATATTGGAGGTGATATCTCTCATTCCCGTGTGGTGCAATGCGTGCAGGGGAGGGGGGGGGGGTTTGACACTCACTTCCTGTTATGAAGGCAGGCAGATTCGTGCAGCCCCATTCATTCTTAATAACCATATCCATCGTCATTCTCTTCTCATCAAATGTTTGTACTGTCAGGATCCGTACCTGTCTGGCCTTGTCCCACGAGTCTTCTCGCTTATTTTTCTGGTTCTCCCATCGTGTTCTGTTTTGTGTGGTAAAACTTTGTTTCAGAGCCCCCACATGGATCAGCCCTCCCATTGTCATGCCCCTCCGTAACATACATTGTCACACAGACTTTCAAATGAATTCAAAAGAAAACAATATCCCTTAAAATGCAGGGCTGCCAACTCACACACATCTGGCGCGACACTCACACTGTCTGACTCTCACTCTCACACAAGAAATCTTATGGCAAATCTATATTATTCCATTATAAACCTAAAATTAGCCACATAAAAAGCATCAGGCAGTTTCCAAACCCTAAAGACTATTTATAAGGTAATAAAACACTTACATAGATGTAAATGCTTGTGCAGACTTGTCTCAAGTTGAAAATCTCACGCCAGCCAGCTGACCAAAGTTGACAACCCTGAAAATGTAAAGGGGAAAAAAAAGAATACGTTCTGCTTTTTCAGAAGTGGTGCAAATTGGAGATGTATTAGTGTCAAATAAAATTGTGCCAAACAACAAAAGTGTCTTATTGGGCTTTTCGTCCCTACCCAAGTGGTAGCATTTCAGGCTAGATTTACGGAGCAATCACATGGCCATATTGATATAAAACGAGGGGGCGTGATAGTTCATTGGGTACCACTGGGCAAAGTTTCACCTTAAGTGCTGTGGGGTTGATTCCCACCCCTAGAACTATATATGTTAGGTTCTCCCAGTTTTAATGTGGGTTTCCTCATATGTGTTTAATATATGTTGTGAGTCAAACTGAGAACCAACAATAAACTGGGTTGGCCTATAGGCTTACTCTGACTGGATAGGCTGTATGGAAAATACATGGAAGTTTAAGGAACACACACACACACACACACAAATGGCACTTATACTGTTGATTGTGTACACAAAACTCCACTAGCAACTTAACCTAAAAAAAAGTATTTATACATGCTACTGCTTAAAATATACGGTGTCATCAATAACACTGCATGAAACCGAAGGGTTGTTAAATGAATGTGAGCAGTTATAAGTCAGGTAATATTACGAGAAGAAATTAAATGACTCCCGGTTTTACAGCAGGCGGCAGAATAAAGTCGAGGGTCCCCGCCAATAAACTCAAGCCTTTTCTTCAGTGAGATGGAGGGACAAACGGAACGCTAAATGGGGAGAGCTGGGCCAAGATTAGAATTAGATGTGTGCAAATGCTGCTACTGCTGACACATTTATAGTGATTTTCATTGAAAATATTTACCATTTTCATTTTTTACAGCTTGAATCCACAATGAAAACGAGTAGGATCTCTGTAAAAGGTACAGCCATGCAGAAACATACACAGCTTAATTTAATAAACTATTGTTATCTATTCAACATAATCGTGTCTATGCATTGGTTTAATTATACAGAATCTAAAATTCTATCATATCAAGAAATGCAGTGACTTGCACTGGGGGAAAAAAAACATACAAAACCGTTTAGGAGTGTAGAAAAAGACCTAACTGGTTGATTAACTACATGAATGATCTGTCCAAAGCGTGTGTTTCTTTTATAGCTCCAGAAATGTCTGCACAGCGACAGTCACACGTTTACCCTTTTTGCCCCCTGGTATGCATGCTTCCGTCTTTGCTATGTCTCCATCCTCGCGCAGCGGCTGACCATTACGTCAACGCTCGCGCTGAGCTCGCGGACGAAGCGGAGAGTGATGCTAACAAACATGGCCAAGTGTCTGTTTTCCTTCGGCGTCCACGGGACTTGTAGTGTTTTGGAGACCTATCCGAGACTATGACCCCCCCCCTTGAAAACAATTTAGCAGCCCCCCTCCCCGAGCTCCCTGTTGCGTAAAAGAACTACGATTCCCGTGGAACTGCGATCAATTTTCTGTTAATGTCAATATGGCTGCTGTCAGACAGACAAAGGCAAGTCAGTCTCGTCTCCAAGCGAAATCAAATTAGGTGGCGAAAAGAAGGCGGCAAGGCTGTAAAACAGTTGGCGCATGTTCAGTGTCGGGACTACGCGAACGGATTTACTTTAGGACTAATATATTATCCCGTTATTAAATGGTGTGGTGGACGGAGGCCATAGATCCACAGACCAAGGTAAGAAATTTGTCGCTAACGTGGCTAACTAGTTAGCCACATCTGTGCTCGCATACCCAGAGTAGTTAGTTCGGGTAGTTATCAGTTTGGGTTTGCAGATGTCATGCACGGGGCGAATGCAAAATACACACATATGTTAAATGAGGGATAGAATAACATTAACTGATTGCTCACATACCCTGCGAGCTATCAAAACAGTTGTTGATAAATGCAAAGTCTGCAGCTGTCTACCGCATTATGATTTGGCTGTTAAAACTGAACACAAGCTGCTTTTACGCCCAGATCGCGTCCCAAGTGTTGCAGTTGAAGTCGGTAAAGTTACGGGCTGGCGAGGCACCCACCGTGATTTTTTTTGCGTTAACCATCGCTATCGAGGGGACTAGCTGGCGAGGTCGCAAGTTAACTATTTCCTAGTGGAGTAGTTGGCAGTGCCACATCTGTCCTTGGAGCACAGAAATCTAGCTGACTGACCGACTAGTTGATACGATATATTTCCGAGCAAAGAAGGGCTCGTGGAGTTAACTCCGTAATCATGTTACTTCAGTTTCATATATTCTATTTTCCATCAAATACACATGAAAGGCAAAGAAATAAATACTATGGGAAATATAGCTGACTAGCTAACTAGTCAAATAGGACACAGAGGGCGTTAGCTCCAGGTCTTAAATTAGCTCGATGTCTAACGTCAGGATAGCTGTTTGTTTCTCAGCTTGCTCCGAATGTTTATTTCACTACTATGATTAAATATTAATATCGAGTTAGTTACATGTCAGTGGGACGTATTGTTATTAACGGGCTGCCTGTAAGGTGTAACTAGTAATGGTAAGTTTGGGCGTTCCGCCTTCGCCGATAGCCGCTTAGCTTGTTAAGGCAGTGACGTAAGGATTACATTACTGCGCGGATACCCCGCCGACACAGCCAGATAAAAGCGAGCTGTCATCCTCATCTTCATCCTCATCATTTCCGCTTCTTTTTTTTATTTAAAAGTTACCCTGGAAAGTGTCGTCTCTTCGTCTTACTTGAGCACTTTAAAAGTGCCCGTTACGTTGAAAAGCTCCAGTCTGTTGCTTCCCAGGGTAAATGTTTTTGATGAAGACCTGTGCTTTGTTGGTGTGTAGGCGGACTCTGTTTTTCTAAGTAGCACTTAGCTTTTGAACAACGTACAGCACCCATGTTGACTTTAGGATAGAGGCTGGACCCAATAAATGAAGACCCTTCCATTTGTTTTTGATATGGAGTGTGGATTGTGGGGTATTCTTTCTTTGCCTTGCACATCTACTAACATTTGGATGTCCCGACTTGAACGGTGATCATTAATTTAAATTCTCTAGTTGCAGTTAATTTGTAAAGGCTAGGCTGAAGTTTAACCTGAAAAACTTAAACCAAAGTTCTTTTCAAAAGATGCTTTAATGTTAAGTATCTAGTATTGTTCTTATAATTTTTTACTTTACAGAAAAATGCTGTCTTTGATCCAATGTATAATAATTGTTTCACTTAATTCCAAAATATATTTTCTACTCAAGAATATCTCCCAGAGGTTTGAGAAAGCTAAAAACTTTCCCCACTGTTACCAAGTAATCCATTAGCCAACTGTAATAGGACAGGAGGCGTAAATCAGAGTTTGCTTAAGGATAACCCGGTTTTTTATGTTTAGCCTTGGTGTTTTCAATTGGCAGCTGTCTATTATGTTTTTTATTTATCTCTAAATCTACATACTTATTTTCTTTATTTCCCCATTGGCAAAAACACCTGCCAAAAAACAACCAATCTTTCTATGACAGGATCTTTTAAAGACGGTTGAGATCGACTTGTTTGTACTGTCTTTCTTTCTGCAGCTATACCATTTGCCTTCTCTTTGCATGTGGTCCCAGAATCTCGCTATTCTAACTTTTCAATCCTTGTTTTAGATCACAGTGAATTTCGTATCTTCAAGTCTCCTGTCTCCGTTATATTTGGACATATTTTTGATGCAGTTTTTAACTCAAAACCAGCACCTGCTTTTCAAGATACCCTGCATAAATACAAGTGGTGAATTATAATAACTGTAATTAAATTGATTATTATGCACAGAGGTTGAAGTGAGAGACAAAGTCCACCCATTTTACTACTGGCCAGTTGCCAGCATCCTTGGAGAAATGGGATGTCTATTATGCGTAGTGACTGATCTTAATTGCAATAAGTGTTTGAAACTGTGCTTAAACCTCATGGTTTGCACATGTGAACTGCATGTGGGTATCTTTGTTTTGCAAGAATACGTTCTCATTATGTATATCATTTCAGTACATCTTTATAGATGTACAGTGTAATTTTAAAGTATTCGTATATAATCTACATGCAGATACTTTATATACCAGTGGTGGCTTTTTGATTTGTACTCTTCTGCTGTTGCTCTTGTGTTTTTTCAGTGTTGTTAAATTTCATTGTTGGTGTAAATGCTCTATTTGAAGACATCTATGTATGCTATAGCACCGTACTGCATAAAAATACTTGTCTCTGCGCTGTGGTCTTTGAGATGGCCACTTCCTAGCTGCAATCACTGTAGATGTGATGTATATTTTATACGACATCAAAATGCTTCACGATTTAAAATCCACTTCTTTATCCTTTAGTAAGTGGCAGCTTTATCTCTCGCCTTATTTCTTTAGCTTAGGGATGTCATTGTGTGACCTCCTATGTCGTTGATGCAAGTTTATGTGGACAGGGGAAAAAAAGATATTCCAGAGTTGTAATGGCTGGTCGGATTGTTATTGAAACAAATCAATAGCCAACATGGTAAAGAGGAAGGCTAAAGTCTATAAAGATGGGCTAAAGTGACGATATTGTAAATCACAATGATTCTTGCCGTTGCTGACCAATGCAATAAAACTGGGATTCTACAATGTACGCAACGTAATGCATATTATTAAATACTGTATAAATATTGCAATATTGCTTAAAATCTGGACAACTGGTTTGTGCTAAAAGGTTTTCATTTTCACAGAAATGCTGCAGTTTAAGTTCTCGTGTATTTCCATTCACGTTCTTCTGTTGGAAACAGAAATGGTAATCAGAAGTGTTTCTGTTTAGATCAAGGCTGTGGGAAGATGATAAATGCAGCTGCAGTTGTCACCCTTGCCGGAGACATAAGTGGAGCTGACCTGAATACTTCAAAGCTTTGTTTGTTGGGTGGGGACTTGAATGTCTGTGCTACATGCAGCTGTCTTAACTGCATATAAGGACAACCTGTTTTTTTTTTTTATTATCTCTGCCTTTTAGAAGAGCCGCATTATATTTAAATGTGTGTACCGTTGGGGATATTCAAACTCTGAGATTTGAGGGGAAAATGACTTATCTGTAGGCAAAACTAGGTTGAACATTCCCCTTGTCCGATACCTACTTGTCGGTTATACTGAACATTTAAAATCGCCGCTCTGCATTGCAGACAGATAGTTGTAAGTTTACTTACGTTGCACAGAACAAGTAGCTGAATGCAAACCCTCAGAGTTCGCAATACGAGGCGTGAAAGTCACTTTGTAAATGATTCTGCATTCCGTGTCTTTGATTGCTTTGTGTAATTTGCGATCCATATATGTTAAGAGAGCCATGTGGCCTTGTTTCAATACATACTTCATGGCACTGATTTGTAAGGACAATGTTCTGTTTTTATAACTGAAAAACACAGCATGGAACGATGTCTATGTGTTTATGTGCACTTTGATTTATTGGATGATTAAGACTTCTGATAATACAGACAAAAGTAGATATGTTTCATGTCACCTGTCCCCCCCCCCCCCTTCCACACAATATTATTAAATGCCTTTGATAATATTTCTCAGAAATGGATCAGAGTATGTTATAAACTTCCTGCAGGTCATCACAAGTGACAACATTTAAGACAGCACTTTAAACAGGGATCTGTGGGTTTGGGATCCCACATTTAAGACAGCACTTTAAACAGGGATCTGTGGGTTTGGGATCCCAGAAGGTTGTGAGTTTGAGTTCTGTGACTGGCTGAGCAATCGTATCTCTACTTGCTTCTCAAACAAGGCACTTAACCCCAGCTACTCCAGGAATGCTGGTTGGCACTGCTCTCTGACCCAGACTTTCCTCAATTCCATTGCTTTGGATAAGGGAGTCTGCTGCATAAACAGAATTTTTTTAAAAAGATCTGAATATGGACCAGATTCATTGGCAATGTTGAACCCTTGCTATGTATTTGTATCTATTAATAGTTTTAATGTTAAATGTTTAAAATCAAATGACCGTGGTATATTTTGAATAACAACTAAACCTGGTTCATACATGTAAGAGACTATATCAATTCTGTTTTGTGTGTTAAATTTGACAATATTAAATATTTCTGACATTTTCATTAAAAAATATAATTATTAGAAGTACATTTAAACCAAATTAGATGGTTGGAAGGAAACTGAAAACATCAGCTGACACATTTCAGAATTATATGAAGGCCGTAATGGTTCTGCCATAATGGTTCTGCCATAATGGTTCTGCCCAGCTGAAAGCATTGCTACTTGTTTGTATTTGTTTCGACATTCCCATTAATCATGCAGCATGAGAAAGTCCTGTCTCATTTTGTATATCCCCAATGCTGTTTGGGCCCTTCTTTTCAATTTAAACTCTGTGCCTTATGTTACTCGCAGCTTGACTGAATTAGGCATCATTTTCCTTGCAAGAGAAGCCGTAAAGGTTGTTATTATTTTATTTTTTTTTACACCCGAGTCCTTTAAAGGCAGTGTTTAGTATCTGCTGTAGTACCTGCCACTTTGCAGGACCTCCGTAATGTTTTGGGACATGTTTTGATTGTTGGCTGCACTAAAGTACACTGTTATTTTAGAAGGGTTTTCTTTTTTTTTTTCTTTTTAGTAACTAGAACCATGGCCTGCTGTTATATGCGAATGTTCTTCATAGACCTGTATATGTATATATAAGAAATAGTATTATATATGCTTTATATAATATACAGTGGTACCTTGGTTCTCGAACGTATGGCGATGGTGGTGCAGGAGGTAGTGCTACCGTTCGGCAGCCAGAGGGTTGCAGGTTCGAGCCCCGGGTCCTCCTGTCCCCATCGAAGTGTCCTTGAGCAAGACACTGAACCCCAAATTGCTCCCAGTGATCTGGTTGGCACCTTGCATGGCAGCCTCCGCCACCGGTGTGTGAATGAGTGTATGAATAGGTGTATGAATGGGTGAATGTGAGGCATAAATGCAGTCCATTTACCATTCCATTTTACGTAATCTATTCCAGACTCTGGATCGAATCCTAAAATGTTCTGATCAAATTTTTCCCATAAGAAATAATGGAAAACCAATTACTTGGTTTTTTTTTTAGTATTTAAACTGCTTTATTTGGTTAATCGTCCAGACTGTGAAGAAGGCATTCAAGTAAGAATTGCATTGTAGTATGACTCATTTCCTGCCGCGTACAATTTGTATTAGGTCAGCATTCACGGTTCTACTTCTGATATTCAGATCGAGTTCTAGGTCACACTGGTTTGTTCGACTTTCAAGAAATTCAAGTTCTAGTGAGTTTGAGAACCGAGGTACCACTGTATATATAGTGGATAGAGTCTGTGTAATCTATCCTTTACAGCAAGTTTACTAGAGGTGCCTTTACATTTTTAGTTCTAGGTGACAACTGTTCGCCGGAAGGTAGTTGTCGGATCATCAAGCACACTGCAAAACAGCTTAATTGGGTATTTTGCTATGAGTCTCAAAAATGTGGAAAGTCGCCAATACACATGTGATGAGGTGTTTGCGCTCCTTGTCTAAATACCATCTCTTTTGAGAAATGTATTTGTTGCTGAAGATATTTAAAGCAATGCTTGAAACTCCTGTCAGGCAGCTTAAGAAGAGCGTATTTATGTAAAATCTGTGACTGTGTTCCATTCTCTTCTCAGAGGGCGAGTACCAGTGCGTTAGACTTCACCTCTTTATATATTACTCTCTAGACAGATCTCCCCGGTGTCTCCGTGCCGCTTTTCACGGTGGTCTGGCTAGGATACGCAAAGTCGCAGCTGAACTTGGAAAATGTAATCTTCAGGGACATTATAATATTGGCAAGCCAGCCCATCTCCCTGGAATGACCAGACGGCAAAAGACGTTTGGGCATGTCCTTCTCCTTGTTAAGGAAGAGAAACATTCATGTGTGCTGCTCATATAAGGGAATAACAGTATGTGCCATTATGGTGAAATATGTCAGAATACAAATGTGTATATTTGTTTAATATGCATAGATACGTATCTACCAGTCTAAAATATAGCCAATTTTGTTTTGTTACCCTGCATTTCGGAAAAGAAGGGAAATTCAATAAATACTCTTTTTGATCATTGAAGTAGCATTAGGATAAATAAGGCTATCATGTCATGGTTAAAAGGACACGCTTTTATGACTCTAGGTTCTGAGACGTTTGAGTCCTGAAAGTTTATAATTAAAAGCCCTCATCTTAAAATCAGTCATGAACTAAATATCGCACCATTCACAGCCCTGTTTCATGGGTTAAATTTCATGACATCAAATAATCACGGCACTTAGACTCACAAAGAACAACATGCATAAAACACGTATGTTATACATTTTTTATGCAGAATTTTAAAGAGTTTGACAGGCAGCTATCGAGGCTTTCCATCCATCCATCCATTTTCCAAACCGCTTATCCTACTGGGTCGCGGGGGGTCCGGAGCCTATCCCGGAAGCAA
>JAABNY020000025.1:10540703-10560137 GCA_015164015.2 Brevimyrus niger | reverse complement strand
CTCAGGCCGAGGAGGAGCGCCGCGTACTCCCTCAGGCCGAGGAGGAGCGCCGCGTACTCCCTCAGGCCGAGGAGGAGCGCCGCGTACTCCCTCAGGCCGAGGAGGAGAGCCGCGTACTCCCTCAGGCCGAGGAGGAGCGCCGCGTACTCCGTCAGGCCGAGACGACCGCAGACGGTGTATTCCTCAGTGGATGCCTCCCACCTTAAGCCACACACTCTCTCTGACCAGCTTTTTAAAGACGTGCAGCGTTACACAGAACTTCAGTGTGGGGCTGCATGCGCTGTCATCAGGCTGATGCTTGTGTAACTATAAAGGAGTGTTAGATTACACGCCATATTTTTTTTGCCAAGGTATTAGTCAAGAAGAAATCTCACGCCAAAGTGCTCAAAATCCCTCCCCTCAAAGCTTATTGGTCACTTGGATTCATTAATGGGCGTAGACTCTGGGGGGCCAGATTGAATCCTTGAAGAGGCCAATTAACATGTAGCATGTCACCTCGGGTGCCCTTTTTTAATCGTCATCTGTGAATCAGTGACTGTTATTGAAAATGTGTCAAATATAGCTAAGAATATTCTTCATGGTTTTGAATGTTCTCTGGAAGTAGGTTAAGGGTGATTAAAAATGAAAAAATAAAATAAAACAAAACATTACCTAGATTAGCGCCTTCATCGTGGAGTTTGGCCCCCTTGAGCTGTTAGGTAGATGTAATGGCAGGAGGTAGACTAGCTGAGGCAGACTGCGGATGACCAGCTTTCTCTAGATTCAGGGGAGCAGACCCTCTAAAAATGCCCATACCCCCACAAACCGTGGTCCTTTAGCTCTTAGGATGCTGCTTTTAATGTAAATTAAATGATTTTTCTAATCTAATGTTTTAGCTATTGAATGACAGCTAAGCTGACTAGCAAATCTCTGCTGCTTCAGGGCTTGGGAATCTTTGAAGCTCCTGCTATTGACTAATCTAGCGCTTGGTTCTATATCAATCGTGTATCCTCTGAAAAAAAGACTGTTCCAGAACATAACCTGACAAAGTGTATTTAATATTTTTTTTTCTTCCTGTGTAAAATTCTGCTAAGCAGAAATGTATAGAATGAAATGACACACTTTTTCTCGATTCTATTTTTGTTATGTTTTGGTATGTTTTTAAAGTTTTGTTTTTCACTTTTTTGTTAACGATTAATTGTGTTTTGCCTTGGTTCCTATCTGTCTGTCGGCCATTTAAATGTAACGCCAATCCATCTGTGTTTTTAATTGTAATTGATTGCTTAATGATAAAGCGTCCGGTTCGGAGCACAGGGCACAGGAGAATGCCTGACCCTGACCAGACTTAGTGTAGAACCCACCTAGCTCAAGAGGTGCTTGGGGGGGGGGGAGTCCTCCCAGTACAGCAGTGTGTATTCAGTTATAAACTGCCGTCTACAAGGTTCATGCATCGTTTTACTCCAGGTACGGAAATGCTGAGGCGTGTGGTGTCCCTTCCCACTGTTAAGCTAATGACGGGAGACACGTCAATGAAAAAGAACAAGGGTGCTTAAAGACTATTTTTAAATACTAATGTTGTTCTGCACTTTAATTCTTACACATCGCTACACGACCCACTGACCTGGGCCAGTTCCCTGTACTGTTTCTGGTTTCAAGCAAGCCATATTGATAAGGTTTTGATTTTTGTCTCCCACATACAATACGAGAGTCGCGGTCGGATGGGTGTTTGGAAGCGGACTGGAGATTCCAAAGGTGCCCAAAAGCCAAGCTACACTAAAGCTCTTCTGGTTCAATGTGACTGATTCTACGGGATTGGATGCAGGGAGATCAGCTTGAACATGAAGAGTGTTGTGGCTGGGATGCAGCACAAGGTGGTGTCTATTTTGTGCAGAAATTCAGTACTTGGAGCTTCTTGTATACTTCAGGCGTTTCTTTGACACATGTGCTTCACCCCTCTTCACTACGACAGCCCATCCCATCCTTTGTGCTTAGTCTAGCTAACAGACTGTTTTGCTTTCAGTCTGTGAATTACAAGAACATTTTTTTTTCCCCTTCTCTTGGGGGGAAAAAAACTGCTTCTTAGGCATGCAGTCCACAGGCCCTTGTACAAAAATAGAAATGCAATCAAATCACAAGAAACCCATTTAGAAGGCTGGAGGGTTTGAGGATAGCTTTGAATAAATGAACACATAAAGCGTCCCCCTTGTAATGCTTCAGAGAATGACAGGATAGATGCCATTACACTTGCGCCAAATGAGACCTTTTGTGTGTATTTAAAATGTGTGACCAGGAGAGTAAGCAAGTCACTGGGGTCTCTCTTGGCTCAGCGGTTGATATTCTGTGATCAAGGTCAAGGGCTGTTTTTCTTCTCGGAGGGGGGATGGGAAATGGAAGGTATGGCAACCCCTGACCTCTGAAGGGTTACGTCGTCGTTAATGTCCCAGGGTTCAGACTTCTCCTGTCCCTGCCATTTGTCCTTGTTGAATATGTGTAAGGAAACGTAAATATATAAAAATATAACAAAAAAAAAGATCAAATGAATCATTGTTGTATCAATTTAAAATAGTTTTAAAAAGTTCTGTATCTCCTATTTCAGAATTTAGTGCCTTTTTTGGACAGTAGACTGTTCTGTAATTAAAATGTAGTATACGGTATATATGCTTTTGTTACTTTTGTTTTTGAAATTTAACTTGTGTTTATTTTAGTATTGTACCTATTATAGAATTAAAAAATACTATATCAATGATAAACTAAGCCACAATGACTGTCTTTTTTGAATGTTACCACTGCCTTTCTGTCCGGAGTTATACTTTACAATACTTAAGAGAATCTCACCTAGACCAAACTACATAATTTTACATTCATAGTTTTACATTATATTTGGCCTTTGAATATTTATATCCTTAAATCAGTTTCTGAATTTAAAAAGCAGAAAACGGGCATCATCAGTCACATATTGTCCACTCAGAATTAAGATTGTGACTTTCTCTTAGTTCTTAACCCTGTAAGTTTAGCCAGTTATCAGTATTGGTAACATAAAACCAACATCATTTTGGCTATGTATTTAAATAATTACATAATAACTTTCCAGAACAAAGGGCACTCCACTCATTTACAAATGCAAGACATACTAAAAAAAACTGAAACCCCAGGCGTATCTGTATGCAAAATGGGCTGTATATCCGAACCCTCACGATGGGGCAGTAGGCAAATGGAACCCAGAAGACTTTCTACTTTCATCAAAGTTCCGAAGTGTACGGCCGACGGATGCTGAGGCATCTCACAAGGCCATCGAAGCTGCACCGTGATGGCACAGGAGGTCCCGTCCGTGTGACTTTATACCCAGTTTCATAAGTTGACTCATACGTACACCCATCAGCCATAGCATTATAATCAATGACAGGTGAAGTGAATTAATTACCTTGTTACAATGGCACATGTCAAGGGAGCCATTATATATTAGGCCAATGGAACAGTCAGTTCTTGAAGTTGATGTGTTGGAAACAGGAAAAGGCTCAGATGGTTGTTAACAGGCTAATAATGAAACCGGCAGGTTGCACACTAGGTTGGAATGAAGACATTTTGGGACGGTTTTCAAGGAACAGGACTGAGAACCACTGGACTAGATGACTTGGTCAGAGCATCTCCTAAACCGCAGGTCTTAAGTTTCTGGTATAAAGTGGTCAATACCTACCGAAAGTGGCCCATGGAAGGCTAACCGATGATCCGGCGATGGGTTGCCCAAGGCTCATTGATGCATCTGGGGTGTAAAGGCTTGCCCATCTGGTCCGATCCATGGGAGATGGGATACCGGCCTGTCTACCGGCAGAAGTATCTAGAATGGACACATGAACATCAGAACTGGACCAATGAGCAATGAAAGAAGGTGGCTCGGTTTAATAAGTTACATTTTCTCTAGTGGACAGTCGGGTGCATTTGCAGTTTCATATACCTGGGAAAGAGGTGGCACCAGGATGCACTGCGGGACGATGGGAAGTTGGTGGCGACTGTGACGCTCTGGGAAGTGTTCTGCTGGAAAACGTTGGGTCCTGGCACTCATGTGAACGTTATTTTGACTACTTACCTAAACATTGTTGCAGATCAGGTACACCCCTTCATGGCAGTGGTATTCCCTGATGGCGGTGACCTCTTTCAGAAGGATTATGCACCTCATCAACACTGCAAAAAATGTTGAAGAACAATTTGAAGGACATAAGTGCTGGACTAACAAGTCCATGCTATGGAGCCCCCGCCTTGCAACACAGGATTTAAAGGATCGGCTGCTGACGTCTTGGTGCCAAATAAAGAGGTGAGTTTCCCCTAAGACTTCTTAACGCTACATCGTTTGCAAGTTCTATCTTTTAACATGGAACTTACAAATAACGTAGCGTTAAGAAGGCTTCAGGAAACTTACCCCAGAGCTGTTTCGACGGCACAAGGGGGGGGGGGGACCTACGCAATATCAGGCAGGTGGTTTTAATGTTACGGCTAATTGGTGTATCATTTCGTGAATAGTTTCGAATAATTTTAAACTTCTTTGAGGTGCAAGCTACGTCATTCATAAACTACCGAATCGGGTCATTTGTGAGATGGCAACATCACTACATACAAGAATGTGCATGCTGTTCCCATGCATGCAGTACAGTACATGGTGCATTAACAGTCAAGTACACTGCATCTAATAAGATTCAACACGTAATGTCTAGGCATGTGATTTCAGACCCATTTTCTACCCCCCCCTCCCCCTCCCTGCTGCATGGCGATGAAAGGAAGTTCTTGGTTTGATGTGACGGATCTCCCTGCTAATGCAAACCCAGCAAAATCCCTGTCATGTAAGAATATGCATTGATAATTAATTGTGGAGCCCTAGAATAAGATTGCATAGGGGAATGAATCAAGGTTGTGATTTAAAAATTATTAATTGTAGAGCCCTAAGCAGTACATTACTAATTATGTAACTTTTTTTCCCCCCAAACTATCAGTTCATGTTGACAAAAGAAGAAAATTTGTTTCACATGTTCACTGTCACAAAAAATTATTTAGCAGCAGCAGCCCAAGACCGTCATAAATCAGGACAATCAGTTCCATAGATTCTGTAAAAACAAATTTTATTAACCTGTGACCAGAAGAACTGATTTCTTAAAAATGCACAGTATTACACGATTATATTCTTTGGGTCTCAGCACAGAATAATCAGTTAACAGTTCAGTTAGCAGACGAGGGTCTTTCACTTGTTACTCGGTGTATATGTACACGCACTCCCATGTACATATACAGGAAAAAAAAAAAAAGCATCCGCAGTATTACAACAAATTGTGTTAAAAGAGACCAGAGTATTATACACTTGATATGAAGCATATGTATACAATAATATTAAAGGTACGTTTTGTCTAATGGCGGATGTACAGTAGGGTTAGGGTTATAGTACACATCACACAACTGGCTGCACAGCAACACCTTTATGAAATGAGGCACAGATGGAAAATAATTTCAGCAGGGACATGAGTGCAGTCAGGGAGGGGGGACGACATGAGGGGCAGTGAGGAGGATAGAGGCGGCTGCCGGGGTTGCATCAGGGCTTCAGAACAGACCATTCCCTCAAGGATCAAGCAGGCAACGGCTTAAATGCATAACCTCTTCTGTGATCCGCCCAGAACCGCTTTACTCCCACCGTCTGGGTCACATGGTAAAAGTCTAAGGTAAGTATCACAGCAGCTTTCGCATGAAAAAGCTCATTCCAGTCCGAGCAACTCAATTCAAGGCCGCCTCCTCTTCCTCTGTGACATTGTCCTTAACCTACTGCTTGGCGTTCCAGGGCTGTTTACATACGACAGATGTTTACATACAGTACTTACACCAAATATTTACAACCTGAGTGTTAATAAGTAGAAACAGGCAGTAGGAATCATTTGTTTAGTGAACACGTTTTAGATAAGAATATTAATTTTAGGAGTTAGAGATTTTTTTTTTTTGTTTCCCAAAAGTATTTTTACAAAAAAGGACGTTAACCCTACACGTGAATTGGTTTAGTCATTACATGAACAGTCAGAGGTAGGGAGCCCTGTATTGCACATTTCATTGCAGATTGCAACTTGTAATTAAAAGGTCCCACAAGAATACATACGGAAACAGGGAATGACAACATCGACACGAACACTGTCCAGCTACGCGTGGTAATAATAATAATCATATGGATGGTTTCAAAACTCAAAAGGTGCTTCAGCCCTTTGTGCATTCCGTAGAGCAGCATGCTGTGATCCCTCAGCAAAATGCACCTACATATCATCCAGTACAGCAACAGCGCAGGCCCTTGATCTGGGTGTCTGACTCTACGTTCATAGCAAGAGCTGCTGTATTAAAATACTAAACTGGATTCAGTGTTAAACGAGCATGTTTGTCTGGAACGGATTTGTTGTCCTTAATGTCATTCCTATACATTACGATACTGGATGCATTAATAGAATTATAGTGCCATTAAATCAAAATAAAAATCCATGCCTTGAAAAAAAGAAGTATATACAACACATATGATGATGGAATGATGAAACAGGACTTTATAAAAGCAGGATTAATAGGTAAAAACAACTTCTATCAGCAAAACTACCACCTCATATGTACAGTCTAAGTCTGTATGGTTTGTGTTGATTTTCCATTTTAGATTTCAGAAAAAAAACAAGTTAAAATGATACATTTGCTTGTGTTAACAGAATGCAATACTGAAGCTATGAAATTCTTATTTGGAAGCGAGGCATGATAGTGTTTAAAATGCTCAGTAGACGGCTATCTGAAAGGGCAGTGGGGATGAACCCGGCCTCTGCGCCCCACACTGAGAGAATGCTGCATGCTTCTGAAATGCTGACTTTATTCCACGCGGGCTGCTTTTCAAAAAAACAAAGACTTGCTGATGATGCTTCGCAATCACGACCTGTGAAAAAGTTAAGGCTAGAGAATGAAGGCCAGTATTTCAAACTCTCAGCACGCGTTGGTAGCAGAGACCCTCACACAAGAAGGAAGGAAATATATTAACCCTTTTAAAGGGCCATTTCTAATTTTGATTTCAATCAAACATTTTAATGATAATCTGCACGTTGTGTCTATTTCTGGGACAAGGTGATCTATAGTCTTCTGCATCTATACAGCTTCTACAGTCAGACTCAATATGAGATGTCAGAAAATAATCACAGTTTAAGGGGAAATGGGGAGTGGGAATGAGCCCAATGGTCCAGGACACACACTGTCCGTCGCTCTACCATAATATATATATTAAAATCCATCCCAGTAGGATGGCATATGTGCTTAAAATCAGCGGTACAGGACTTTGATCTATCTTAATCCATGATTTCAGTACAATTAAAAGGGGGGGGGTTTGGACATCCTTAAAATAAAAGCATATCTATGTGTATGCATAAATATGCCTTAAAAATGTCATAAAAACAGGAACACCTCTTTTGCAGGAAGTTGATAGTGTACGGAGAATTGTAGTTCTTCCAGTGTGCTTAGTCTGCCACGGACCTGCAGAAAGGCACTGCTGAAACATCCCTGAGTCCGACTCTTTAAAAAGGCATTTTGGGCAGATAGAAGACTTTTCCTTTCCCTCCTTGATTCTTAAAAGGCACAAATCTGGATTTTCAGCTATATAAATAAAACACTACCGCAACATTTTGTCAGTAACAAGATCTGTTTAGTTCTTATACCATTTAGGGTAACTTCAGCCGAAAGAAGAGCAGCTGCACTCAAAGCCTTTTGTAAAATATTGCTGTAGAAAACGGCGTTCTGTTAAATAGTGTTAGGGGGTAGGAAAATCAATCAGACGCAAATCACTTTCTGATTCAGCAGCAAAAGCAGCGATTCTGCCACTTCTCTAAACACGCGAGCACGCTTCCCTGCCGGATAAAGCAGCTCTTGATGTCGTGCCGCGCGTCACGTGCGTCCTCACGGGCAGATCACGGGAGCCAAGCCCACGGGGCACTCTGTCAGGAAAGGTGGAGCTGCTCTACACGTATGAACAGCACAGGAGGTGCGTGCGCCGGTGCGGGGGAAGGGCCTGTCCACACGGCCTCCTTCAGCTGGTCCAAGACTTGCGGTTCTCCCCTCGAGACGAGCCCCTGCGCCGCCGGTCCGGCGTGGGACACTTGACAGCCGCTCCAGGACCTACCCTCTCCGGCCGAACGAGAACCCCGTAACCAGGGTTACAGCAGAAATACTGCCGACCAGCCACAGAGCCGTCATTTTTACCTGCAGAGGACAGATGGGACAGTGACGGTGACATAACTGCATGTCCTTTCTGCAAGAATGAACCGATATCAGGCGTTTGCCAATCAGCTACTGATATGTTGAGTTTCAGTTAAGCTGGTGATGATGTTTGATAAATTACGACTATTTTGAGGACTAATCTAATATCCTCATGAGATCCAGCTACTCATCATTGTCCTCTGTAGAGGACATTGTGCTTTTACTCGTATCTCTCATTCTGCACAAGCCCGTCTATTAAGTCCTTTTGTTCATCAAGGAGGACAATTGGGGGTTTAAGACGACGCCACATGTATGGGGCTGTGCTCCTCACCATCCCAACACAATCCAACTAAAATAAATAAATAAATAAACAAATTAGAATGATAAACCCACACAGACCTCCGGAGGATGCCAAGAAAAGATGAAGACTGTAAATTATAAATGAATATGTAGTAGAGGAATCAAGACGTACCTGACGGACTGTCCAACTCGACCCCCACCCAGACGCCGTCCGCGAAATCCGTGGTCCCGACGTAGCGAACCGTCCCACACTTGCCCCCGCCCACAGTCACCCGCGCCCCGCCCTTCAACCAGCTCGGCGACGTGGCGTCTGGCGCCTCATCCGAGTCCGACGTGATCTCCAGCTTCTCCAGGCTCCCCGACTGCCCCGTTTCAGGCCAAACCGGCTTCTCCACGTCGTCCATGAACCTCTTCAAGGGCTTAACATCGGGGCTCGCCGTCATCTTGGCTTTGCGGGACCCGGCGGCCCCGGCGGAGCCGTCGGCGGACAGTACCGCTGGAAGGGGGCTTGCTGTGGGAAGGACGGGCTCGCTGTCTGGCTGAGGAGACACGAGACCGTTCCTGTCGGCGGCTTTCAGCTCCGCGGGGGTCACTGCTCTCCGACGGCCGTCTCCTGTCTCAGCAGCGCCTCGAAGTCCATCCCCCCCCCCATCCACTGCAGCGGTGCAGTGGAGCGATCTCACTGTGCTGTCCTCACTGTCAATGCTAGGTGTTGTAGCGATGCTAGCCACACCGGGGCAGGCGCCGGGCTCTCCGCCGGTGGAATACACCTCGGACAGGGTTGCCATGGAGACACTGGTAGAGAAATAACCGCTTGACACCTCACTGGTGGGGCTGAGCGGCGTGTCGTCGTGTTTAGATAAAGGTGGAGAATCTGGCATGTCCGACGAAGGACTGTGACCCAATGGGGTGACCTGCAGACAAGCACAAGGCAAAATCATTGCTTTTCACCCTGGCAACACAAACTTTTCACAGTGCATCACAAAAACCGGAAACAGGCTTCTCTCATGAAAACACGCAAAGACCCCATAAATGAGCTGAATATTTAAACCAATGTTCAAGAAAAGTAAACGATGATATCTCACTCAAAATGTCAGAATTACGACTGCTCGATTATAGTAGAAATCATAACCATGATTATTTAAGACCACTCATTGACTTGAGAAGTATCACACATTTATTGAAATTAAAAGAAAGAATAATTTGCTTGAATATAATTCAACTGAGAGAAAAAAATAGCTGGAAAGGGGTGCGCTGGACTTGACAGGATTCATAACGGAAACATTTTCGCAAAACAAAATGCAGCACAATAAAAGTTCTCTCAATTTTGATAATAGTTGGAAGCCATAATTGCAATTAAAATTCGATCAATTGCCCAGCCTTAAGAACAGAAGAGTTACAGTAAGTAAAACTCCAAACTTACTACACCAAAGTTCTTATGGATTAAACAATTAAAGATATTAATTGTTTAGTAAATAAAAATTACTAACCAGGCAAACAGGTTAAAACAAAGCATTATGTTACAATCAGGCACGCAGGGATTTTTTTAGACCGCCAGGCTCTTGGGAGCCAAACGGAGGCCCCAGCTGTACCCCTGCAAGCTGTGTCAATGGAAAAGGCTCTTCTCAGATTTCTGCCTTTTTCAGTGTAAGAGACTCACCAGCTCTGGCTTAAGGGGGCCTTCATGAATGGACTGTACCATGATGCGAGGAACAGGCTAAAGGGAACGAAGCGAAGCCGTCACTGTACAAGGCAAGAGTTTACAGAATGCGTCTACAAAATGCACCCGCTCCACGACAAACACAGAATTACCTTTCGAACACTTGTACGCGACATAATATTTTAAGGCTCTCTTCACAATTATGAATACCAAATCCTGATATAAATGAGTACTGCATATGGATAGCTCGCTCGACAAGGATTACGGCTGCTTGGAGGGCAAATCACCGGCAACAGAAAAGCTCCAACCATGACCTAGAATTTGAGTTCTCTCCTTCTACCAAAACTTCTGCAGCCGCAGCTACAGAATTCCAAGATTCTGCTCCAATTCTTTCAGAAACATCCTCACGCAAGTGATGCACAAAAAGCATGTTTAAAAAATGCAGGGGTGTTACTATAAAGAGGGGCCCAGACGGTCTAGGGGGGGGGGGGGGCACTCCCACCTGCTGGGCTTGAGCTGATGGGCGAAGGTCTTTTTTTTCATCCCGGGCAGGAAAGAGGGACTTCAGCAGTTTAGGCATCTGAGGAGCCAAAGCTTTCACTGGGGAAAGACAAGAGGCAGCCAGTCTTGAGATACCTAAGAGGGGGGTAGAGGAAGAAGAGGAGGAAGAAAAAGACAAGGAAGGTGGAAGAAGCAGAGGGAGAGAGAAAGAAGACAGGAGAGGAAAGATGAGAGAAAATACAGAAAGATGTAGCTAGATGAAGGAAGCACTATCAAAAGCCTTTCAAAGTCAAATTCAGAGGATTCCCTCACAAAGCCCTATAAAGGCTGCAATCCTAAAATTAACAGGGTAAGAAAATAAACTGTGTAGAAAAACCAGAGTTAAAATAATCAACAATGGGTTAGGATTTACTCAATCAAGCGCTTATCTCCGGATGTTGACAAGGGGGCAGGGACAACGCTGCCCCCTACCCTCAGCTCACCAACCCTGGGCATGTTTTGAGAAAATTGGATCAGCCCTTTTTACGCAGTCGGCCCACTTTTCAGTGAGACCGAGTCATAAAGCATAGCGAGCAGCTGTTAGAAACAGCTGAAACAGTATATAACAGTATATATAACAGTATATATCACAGCTTTCCATTGCAGGGTCCTTCTGAGTGTAGAACAGCAAGATGTGCTTTTTCTGCAGCGTATATAAGCCGAACATTACTGCTGCCTACAGCTAAGCCCATTTGTCGATTACCAACCGAAGCTCGCATGGACTTTACTTGCCGTTTGTTCTTATCGAGTTGCATTTGTTCTTTGTTAAAGAACATGATCATTAATAGCAAACAACATTTCAGTAGCTTTTGGGTGTCCTGACTTGAGCAAAATGCTGGATGAAGGACAATAAGATAAAGAGCAGGACCTGATATTACATAAATATTTAAACGGTGTCTGGGCGTGTATTACATTCTATATCCTGACGTCTTATCTGCTGCTCAACAGTGCAAGACCATAAAATCCTCTGAATTCTAAAGCTGAATAATTCCAAGTCTTGCATTTATGGAACATTACTGGCAAGGAATGAGGAGCAGAATTTGATGGAAATGGTAAATAAGAACAAATTACAATACTGGGACAGTCATAATAATGAATAGAAAAAGACCATCCACACAAGTGCATATTATTTACACATGCAACAAAACTATTAGCACTTGAATAAGAAGCTGTGCGTGACACACGTATGAATCCAAATAAAGAGATGGTAGCAATCATTTACAGTTAAGAGAAAAATATGTGATCGAGACATGAGGCAAATGACACTGAGGACATAAAGGGTGGAGAGGCTGCAGTAGGAGTCAACATGGGGATACACAGGTGGTTTAGATAAGATGAGAACCTGATTCTGGCTCCTGGCTTTCTGCAGGGGAGGGCTGCGGAGGGGGGCGGCTCAGCGGGGGGGAAGCCCTGAAAATGTCCTGCTGACTCTCCCAGCGGCCCTAGATGGACGGGTAACAACAGTTTGAAGAAAAGAGCAGCGATACAGATGACTTAAATTACTACTGGATCACCGGTACTGAAGCCTGACTGTGGGGAGGGCTTAGAAAACAGGTCTTACCTTGTCCTCCAGTAAGCAACTTGCGGAAAGATCCTGTCTGCTCCCAGTCAACTGAAGGACGGAAAGATGAGGTGGGAAGGGGACCATTATTTTCTAGTGTGTTCTCTTAACTTAGACACCAATTCATACGGCTGAGAACTTTTCGACCAATAAACATCAAGAACAAGTGCATGTCCCTTTTTTAAAGCAAGTCTCCTTGGCAGTCCTTGTTAAGAAAAAAAAAAAAGCACTCTGCATAATTACAGCATCTCCAGCTTCACACACTCAAGATCAATGCTTTTAACTAGATGACTTTCAGCTGACAAGCTAAGAACATCATGTTCTATTCAGGAAAACATGCCACTAAAGGTTTGCCACACACAATATATCATCAGGATTAGCGCTGTAATGGCACACTATTCGTCGCGTAGCGTTCGATACATTATTCTCGGTTCGGTACGCACAAAGAAACAAATGAATACATTTATTGACACGTGCGGAACCTAAATTCACAAGTAGATATTCAAGGCGGAAAACGTTATGCTAATTGTGGCTGTGAGCTGGTTACTGCATTCATAATGGCCCATTTTGGAACATTTTTGTTTCACAATAAATTATACAAGTATTGGGGAGAGAGAATCTGCAGTGACCAAGACACTCTGCCGGCTCTGTGATGACAAACTCAGTTATGTTGCTAGAAACACATTCAACGTTCTAACTCATTTGAAGTGACACCATCCAAGTGTGTGTACAACCAAAGCTGTTCCTAAATAGAACGTATGTAAGAACATAGAACATGTAGCAGACCACGAAGCCAAGATACTGCTGTTTCGCAATTTGGTGGCTTCAACTGGTATAATTGCTGTGTGTTGACATTTGACCGTGTTTATGTTTTGGATGATCCTCTGCACGGGGGGTGTTTGAGGAGGGGGGGGGGGGCTGGCACGCATTCATGTGCATTTACCCTGTTTACGTTGGGGGAGCTCAGGCTGCGTCTGTTCCCCTTCCCCTTCACTGCGAACTGCTCCCGCACAGCCACTTCCTGTGCACATACACGCACACAGGCAGAGACACAGGGACAGGAACATCAATAAGCACAGTGAGGAACAGCAGGGAAGGGGGCGCCCCAGACGAGAAGGCCGACCTGCCGCATGCGGTCCAGCGTGAGGATGTTCTCCACGGCCAGCAGGCTGCGCAGGTACTTCTCTATGGCCGCCTCGCTGTCCGCAGACTTGGGGTTCTCCGCGTTGGTGGCCAGCCGGGCCAGCATCTCCCGGTCCTCGGAGCTCTGGGCATCCTGGCATGTACATGCAGCTCGTTAAGCGATAAGCCCATAAATACCCCCTCAACGGCACTGGTCACTTTGCTGTTGATTTACTGCCAGTCCCCTGGCACTCTCTCATGCCGCTGTATAGCTGTATATGGATGTTATGACAATAAAGTCCACTTGATAAGAAGCGGGGCTTGTAAAGTATGAGGCGGGGAAATTAATGTGACATCACCATATCAAGCTGTCAAAGGCCAGAATAAGGCTACGGCTATGAATAGCTAACCATCCCCTGAACATCTGCAGTGGCATCCCAACGCTAAGCTGACGGTCCTCCGGGTGTCGTGTGCCGTGCCCCCCCCCTCACCCTGGGGATGTTCGAGACGATCTCGAAGGTGACCCCGCAGCCAGGGATAGTGCTCCGCTGGGACTTCCGCCGCAGAAAGTTCTGGGCAAAACCCTGCAATCACAGAACCGTGTCCGCGGCCATAAAAGTGAATGAGTGAACCGATTTTCATGGACCAAACCCGGCCGCCCAGGGTCTCACAGCCCCTCTCCGGCTTTTCAGGCGACTCAACAGGTCGCTAGGCTGCTAATTAAGGCCCAAAGACCCTTTATGGACACACACACCACACTGGGAATAAGATTTATTTACAAGATCCACTAATTGGTGAAGGTTTTGCTTCTCTATACAAAACGACAAAGAGCCCTGGGATGTAAGTAGGTCTTAAATCTGGCTTGGAGAACAAATGCAAATGTGGGGGGGGGGGTTAGTTAAAAAAAATCCATTAGAACATTTTAGTGGGACAGAATAAGCAGAGAAGTGAAGGAACCAGGGAGAATGTGTAAACCCTGATATTTAATTTGGCTAAATATATTATAAATATATTATAATCATATTGTATATGAGATATAAATATAAAATATACCTCTATATTATATTTATGTTATTAATTTGCAACCCCCCCCAATATCAAACTCTGTCCTAGGCTGTTAGACACAATGATCTTAAAAATGTCTACGGAGAGATGCAAACAGGAAATCAGTGATTGGCGGCACGGTCAGGGGGCGGACGCAGTCAGGGGGCGGACGCACCTGGCGGGCAACAACGCTGACGCAGATGCGCTTGCGCAAGACCAGCTGCATCTCCTCCGGATGACTGAGCTGCACCACTGCGCGCACTATCAGATAGACGCGCTGCTCCTGTGCCACGCCCCCCCGGCTCAGCTGGGGACACTCGTGCACGGCCGAGTCCCAGGAAGCCTCCGCCTTCACCTATAGGGGGCAGTATACGGTGGAGAGGGGGCAGTACGCAGTGGAGAGGGGACAGTACGCAGTGGAGAGGGGGCAGTATACAGTGGAGAGGGGCAGTATGCAGTGCAGAGGGGACAGTATACAGTGGAGAGGGGGCAGTATACAGTGGAGAGGGGCAGTATACAGTGGAGAGGGGCAGTATACAGTGGAGAGGGTCGGCAAAGTCGAGAAAAGTCGGGCTACCCCTCGCTTACCAGCATCGCCCCCCTCACCTCGTTGTCGTCGTGCTTCACGATCTGTAGGTCAAAGAAATAGTCCTCGTCCTCTCCGCTGAGCGTGGCGTCCCAGCCCCCCGCTTCCGGCATGTCCAGATTGTCCTGAGAGCTGAAGTCTTCCGCTGGACACAGGAAGAGAAAGGGGTGGGGGGTTTGCATCACTCCAAAATTGAATTGACACACAGTCTCCTTCGCAAGGACATAAGCCATCTGTTTCCGGTCATGTACAGACGGTGCACGCTGGATAAACAGAGGAAGAAACCAACCATTGAGATCCAAGAAGAGGACCGGGCTGTGTTTCTCCATCCCAGCCACAGGAACCCTGTGGGAACAGGAGGCAGCAAGCCACCTCAGAACTCATGAACCAATAACAGAGAGAGACAGACAGACAGACAGACAGACAGACAGACATAGAGAGAGAGAGACAGACAGAGAGAGAGAGACAGATAGAGACAGAGACAGACAGACAGAGAGAGACAAACAGAGAGAGAGAGAGAGAGAGACAGACAGACAGACAGACAGAGAGAGAGACAGACGGAGAGAGAGAGAGAGACACACAGAGACACACACACACATCCCCCCTCTTAAAGGTGGCCCACATGTGTAAGGTTGCTCTGGCACGACCGTAATCCCAGGGCAAACTCACCACTCTGCAGGGGCGCCGGGGATGCCACTACCAGCGGAGGGCACCAGGACGGCGTTGCGCTCCTCTGTCAGGGTGAGACGGCACTCCAGCAGCTGGGCCTCCTGCTCCACGTCATCCTCGCTCTTGTCTGTGTACATGGAGATTCACCCAATTCACACAGCTGAACTCTATGAGCTCATCTCATTCCTGCATAGCAAACATGCCCTATGAGGGCCTAAAAGGAACCAACAAGATACAAGACACTATTTATAGCATCCATTACACTATCAAAGCGCAAAGAAAATCATGCCGATTCTTTTATTCCATTTATAAATAAACTAAAAGAAAAAACAAATTCCACCTACAAATATTCAGAATGTGACAATCATCATATGTGAAAGAGTGAGATCATGAATCAAAGGCAGCTATTCCACTGGCCAGTCCTCAGAAGACACGCCAAAAATGTAAGCCATTAAAATTCAACAGATTAAAGAGAATATTAATAGAAAAATGCAATGATTCAAGTACAAACCTGGAACTTCTGCATAACCTCAAATCACTGCACATTTCATGGCAATTTCCATCATGACTCATACGCACTGAAATGCTAAAGGCTACCGGGACAGGCAGCTGAAGCAGTCAGTGGTTCCCCACATACCAGTGACAATCCATCTTTCCCACTACAGCAACCTATGGCGTTTATTTTCCTCAAGAGACTGGAAAAATGCACTTGTATCCCACAGACATAGAAAGCTAATATATCTAACTGGAAGTAAAGCCGCAGCTGTGATCATGCTCGACAGCTGGACAAGCACAAGCGAAAACTTTGACACACATCCCTGTAGACCATAATATAATCTAAAACCTGGATCACTTCACCAAAAATATTCGGCAACACTACTTGAAGCTGTCATCTATAATGCATTATAGCTTATACCTTCATAATGCATTATAAGTCAGTATAAGACTTAATAAAGCATTAGAGCATCCTCTATAGACAATCATATATATTAAATGCATTATGAAGGAATTTCAAATCCATTACAGATGAAAGCTTCATGTAAAGCCTTCATATTGCATAATAAACATGGGTATAATGCGCTACACATTTTATAAACATATAGCCATCTTCATAATGCTTTATGAATGCATTATAATGTGTTAGGAATGTGTTCATAGAAACTTCATAGATATTCTGCTTACAATAAAACAGGAGTAAGACAATTAAAGGATATTTGCCAGGACTGTAAGAAGAAAAGCACTCAACCGGATTGGACAATGTACTTCTACTTCTGAATGTGTTCAATTGAAAAAGGTTCTGACCAAACTGTACCTGGTTTGCTGACTAGTTTCTGGAGGTGCTGGTCCAAGTACTCCTGTCGCTTGGTTAGGGCTGCTAACCACTGCTGTCGAAGTCGCTCCAAGTCCCGTTCCTGCACAAGACATCAGTAAGTCATCAATCGCGCTCCTTACAGAAACAAACATATCTGTAAGTTCAGGATCGAGTTCACCCTTTAAATACCGATTAATCCATCATAAGAACAATTATTTTCACAAAAATTAAAAACATAATTCAAAAGGTAAAATTTATAAAGACGACTGCTATTCAGCGGTCATGACAATAATTCATCATATGAACTTCCTATACCTGATAGCTGTCCATGTCATCCCCTTCACCCTGGAAGAGAATCTCATGTTAGGTTTAAAGAGAAGCACGATCCTTTTGTACTGGCAAAAGCAAATAAAAAATTGTGTCCAGGTTTTCATGCTGAATATATTATAGCAGACAAATATCTGACAGGGTAAATAACTGCCCAAAGACATGCCCCCCCCGCACCTGCAGTCCACCGCCCTTGGAGGCGTGAGCCTGGCGAATCTCCACACAGCCCACGGACACGGCCTGGATGGTCTCCACCACCAGGGGCATGGTGCCCGAGTCCTGCACAGAGACGATCTCCACCTGGATGCGCCGGGACTGGCCCTGTGGGGGAGCGGGGGGGATGTGACGCTGCGAGTACCGCAAAGAGCGCCCTCGGGGGGGGGGCCGGGCTTGCGTGTCGACCCGCGCACACCTGTTTGAGCTGGAAGATGCCGCCAGTGCGGACGTCCGGGGCGGCCAGCACCTCCACGGGGATGTACTCGCCGTTCTCATTCAGCTCCAGCAGCTGCACCCACATCTCCAGCCTCCGCGTCACTTCGCTCCACCTGCAAGCACAATCTGACGTGTGACGGTCCGAAGTCACGCATGCGGGGCAAAGGGGCAAAGGGGCGAATTACAGTGGGAGTCCCACAAAACAACAAGCTGCTCCTGTGTAAAGATCACTTCACATTCATTACCTTGGCGGTATACCGAAAATAAATAAAACTAAAGAAGTACCGTTACCTTTCACACGGCACGACATCCTCCATGCATTTGCAGACAGAGTGAACCCAGGGCTTGCTGAGAGGGCATACCTGTCCCTGAGCGTGCGCGTCTTGGCCTGGATGACGCCCAGGTCCCAAAGAGCGGCGTTCCTGCTCGGTTCGTTCTTCTTGTGTCCATAGACCTCAATAGCCACCGCGCCCTCTGTCAGGTACTCGATGAAGTCCTCAGTTACCGACACAGACAGCTCCTGGAGGAAGCCAGCCAACCGCAGGCAGGGAAACACGGGATCGAGAACTGACCGACAAATCAGGTATTTATGCACGCAGACAAATACACAGAAGGTGTTTATCGATACCAAGAACGCAGAGAATGTACTTGTGCTGTTGGCAAGAGTGGTCTTACTAACGTGTCTCCCAAGAACGAACTCGGGGCACAATGAGGTGGTTCTTGTGGGCGAGGGTGTAACTCATGCATGCTTGGTATTTGAGGCAGGGCAAGAACACCATCCGGGGATTTTTAACGTCCCTGTATTGGAACTGTACTTCGGCAATCGAAGATGACGTCATACAGAGCACGACGACGGTCAAGTTTGCATTACAGATAAACACGACATATCAGTCTCTCTTCCCAGACTCCACGGGGCTTGAGGAGAAAGCATTACAGATCGCACATCTGGCACAAATCAGCACCGCTTAAGCCCGTCAGCCGACGTCAGCCGACTTCCTGCCAGTCTGTCTATGACTACACACCTTGCAGCTGTCAAACACCACCATAAAGTGGGGGTCCTTGATGCTGGGGGACGAGCAGGGGTCCATCTCTGGCCCCACAACAATAGGCTCGGATTGGTCCCAGAAGGAGTACTGGCAGAAGACAAAGTTGGAGAGGTGCCAGGGAAGCCCTGTGGCCTGCAGGATCTTTATCTGTCGTAGGGGCAAACAGTCAGTGCGATGAGAGCACAGGAGCACGCAAACTCAGCCATGCCAATGTTCCTAACCCAGATCAAGCTTGGTTTTCATAATTCCATAAACGGGAACAAGCCTGGACAACAGATTTCATCCATGTGAAACTTACACCAAAACACATGAACTTTTGTTGCGAAGGAATGCCCCCCCTCCCCCCCCCATAGCGCTCACCATGCAGACCAGCTTGCGCTCCAGCATCTCCCCCTCAGGGTTCTCCGCATCGTCCTCAGCATCGTCCTGGAAGCTGCCGCTGACGCGCACGACCTCCACATGGAGGCGCCCTGCCACCTGACGAGGCGAGTCATCAGCTCATCACTCCAATGCCACAACGCGCACACTCACGCAATCACACACTCGTACACACACACACACACACACACACACACACTCACACACACACACACACACACACACACACACACACACACACACACA
>JAABNY020000025.1:10508850-10527900 GCA_015164015.2 Brevimyrus niger | reverse complement strand
TATACTAAAATCTGCTACCGAACACGCAGCCACGCACACAATCGTATACTAAAATCTGCTACCGAACACGCAGCCACGCACACAATTGTAATCGGAAATTAAAGCCCTTGCAAAAGTGAGAACCTGCAGAAAGCTGTCCACATGCACAGACCTAGGGGTCGGAATCAAACTCTCAAGAAAGCAATGCTGCAATGCCACCCCATTGAGTGTCTCTACTATAAGTGTATTAGTTACATTATTATTATTAATTATTATTCTTTCAGATACATAACAATTTTACGTTTTTCCCAAAACAGTCCTTCGGGCAAACTGGATGGATCCACATTTTTGTTTTATCCCGGGTGAAAGCTCCTGACTGCTTGGGCCAGGTGTTCTGGGAACTGGGATAAGACAAAAATGCGGATGTGTCCAGTGTGTCCCGAGGACCGGTCCCATTTCGCTGCTCACCCCAGAGCGCAGGTCCTTGAGCGTGTGAGTGAGGATGATTATGAAGACGGCGTGCGAGCGGCTGCTCTCCTCGTTCATGTTGGTGGCGGCCACTGTGCGCGACTTGTTCCCTTCTGACATCAGCGACTCGATGTCCTACCAGTGAGGAAACAGGAGTGGGCCAGTGGGAAACAGGTGAAGCTCTGAAACTTCGTCCAAATTTGACATTTAGTTGTGCAATTACAATCAAGAACAATGCAACTCTTAATATACCATGTTGCTACTATTGCTACTACTAATAATGCGAACTCAATTACAATACCATTCAATTACATTATTATAGACCATGTTATATGACCAACAAGTTAATTACTTCATGATCATAATTAACAAGCTCGTTATGACAATATTTTTGCGGAATATTTCAAGCCTATCAATTATCTGAAATCAGTTCTATAGTTTTGTCTACAATGAAAAACAAGAACCTGATTGAGAGAAAAAAAAAAACTATCAGGAAATAATATTTGCAAAATCAGAATTACATTCATGGGTAATTGAAAAGTCTGGTCCCTGGGCATGTGTACCAACAGAAATGCCCCCCCTCCCTAACCCGCACCAAAACATTCCAGCATGACTTTGGATCGAGCAGCAAGCAGGAGCATAAAGCCAGCAGTTCAACACGTTACCTTGAAGCTGGCCACTGCCAAGCGGGACAGCCCATCCACGTACGGCCCCAGAACCTTGTGCTCTCTCACCCTCAGGGCCTGTCGGCTTCTACGAAGGGGCAAGAGGGCGGGAAACAAGGAAGGTTCATTTGTGACATTTTCCCTCAAGTGCTCAAGAACGTACTGACCTTCGACAGTCCACAAAAAGCCACAATCAGGATGTCTATGGCCATTTCTCTCCCTGCCAGCAGTGTGCATGTTGAGATCTTTAAACAATGACAAAAGCAGCTGCCATATTACCGTAGCTAAGATGCCATTGACAATTTTTACAGCTAACTGTTCATCCGTACATCATTGATACCCGCTTGTCAGGCACAGGATCACAGTGAGCCGGGAGCTTACGAAGGGAAACACCCTATACACCTTATATCACATGCTTTGGACTGTGATAAGAAAGTGGAGTGGAAACTCAGAAGAACGGAAAGAGAACATGCAAACGCTGCAGATGCAGCTTGGTGTGAAATCAAACCCATCTTGTTGGGGAAGAGGCCTAAATCCTTCCTGCTGAGCAAACTGTTGCCATAATAACCCTACAGTTAAATTAAAAGGAATAGCAATGTACCCCCTTTATCACCTTTGCAGGAAAACTAGGCACAGGAAACACATTAAGGTTAGAGATAACATTATCATCAGCCTAAATACTAAATAGTACAAAATTTGATAGATCGTATAGTAAATGCAGAGTCAGCTGTCTATTCCCCTGCGACCTATGATTCCAGAAGCACAGCATCACAAATAATCCTGCAATATTTTATTTCCACTTACCATACACTGCACTAAAATCTTTTAATATACGTGCGCTCACTGTATTTAGCAGTTTGCATAAATTAAAATTTAAAGCAGCACGATGGCTCATAGAGCAGCATTGTTAATATATCCCAGCTTGTGGGTTCAAATCCCACCTCTGCTGGGTGCATGTGGGGTTTACATGTTCGGCCAGAATGGTCCGTGTTTCTTCCCACGGTCCAAAGCCTTGCGGTTAGGCTAACTGCCGTCTCCAAATGAGCGTGTATGTGCTCTGTGAGGCACCAGCACTCTGTCTAGGACGGACCCCAGGCTTGGTGCCTTATGCTGCCTGGGACCAGCTCCAGGTCTCCTCATGACCCAGACCAGGATGCATGGTTAGAAGATGGATGCACCTAAATTCAGCTGTTAGCACCCACATCAAACATCATCATCATACATTCCCTATGCAATTATTTAGGTTAATTCCTTCCATTATTCATAGCTATGAAAGAAGCTATAATTAGGCAAATACAAACTAATACATAATATATTCTTGTCCAAGATTTGTCTGGTTACAAAACTCATGCATACCTTCTGTAAATCTTTCCTAGACCGACTAGCCTGCAGTTAGATGGATAGTTCATAGTTCAAGCCACAAACAGGCATACCCAAAGCGGAAGGGTAAGCCAGGTCATTGCCTTCACTACATTTGTAGGCCTTATAATAGATTTACTTGTTCCTGGAGATTTTTGTCTTCGGATCATGACGGGTCTGTCCTACCGGCACAAAGTTCTCACCCTTTGGGATCGAGCAGATCGCGGACCTTCTCGTTGTAGATCTCCATGTAGGACACTTCGATGGTGAAGCTCTCGCCGTCCCGCTGCTCCTGCACTGTGCGCTCAAACAGCGTACTACAGAGGCGCGGGATCAGGCCCGGCTGGTCTGCGGAGCCCATCATCGTGAAAGACTTCCCGGAACCTGAAGGAGATCTAGGAATTACACTGAAATACGCAAACTGCAACATACAACAGGTTTACATGCACAGCTAAGTCGAGTCACGGTTATAGCTTAACTATGCCATTTAATAGGACTATTGTCCTCGTCGCAGTATACATGCATGGGAGGGGAATCGATTTATTGACTGAAGTATGTTTGACTCCGCCACAATAGGTGGTGATATGGCTCCTTTCAGCTTGTTAGTACTGGGCTTTTTCTGGTTGACCTATTGCATCACAGACGTTAAAAAAAAAAAAATTTTTTAAAACATTAATAATAACGGGTGCATGGACAAATGAAGTGACAAGATTTAATTGCGATCTGTTCGGAAGAACGGATACAAGATCAGGATAACATAACAAGAAATAAGTACTTTGTATAATACGCTATGAGAGCACAGTATTGGTCATTTTTCAAATACGGCATGTTATTTTGATGCAACAAATATTGGGGTATTTATGAAACAAAAAAATGAGTTCAGCATATATTTCGCGAACCCATTTAGTGACTTGAATGTCGAGGATAAAAATTATTATGAGTGTCTCAGAGAACACATGCAGCACTCATGCAAAAGCAGCGGAGGTAAACCTTAAACTGATTTTTAAACATATTGGATAATCCTGAACAGGAATAATCATTAAAATAGCTAAATTTGCTGTTTTTGTTCCTATGACAGAGCAATAATATTTTTGCGAGACAAACTCTCTGAACTATAATATCTGTACCAAACTGAAGGTAAGGAAAAGCTTGATCTTAATCTAGTTGCCTAGCGATGTACAGTAAGAATTGGATGTGTATAGCATGCGATGATGATTCCCCCATTGGCATCAGCTCAGTATGCTTTGTTGCAATGGCAGCCCCTCTTGTATCAAGCTGCAGTGAGTTCGCAAGACAGTCCAGGTTAGCGACTCCCAGATCATCCACTGCTTTTTTCTCTCGCAGTTGAGTGCACTTTGTTAAGTGGGATTGTCCATTAAACGGCATTCCCACCTCTCAAAACTTTATTTTACAAAGATTGCAAATCCCCGTGTTACTGGTTTCTGTTAAAACCGTAAAACACTCCTAGATCGTAACGTGTCATCTTACGCTCCTCGCACTGCAAAGGGTATGCGCATGACATCACAGCAGGCGGAAGTCACTGCACTCACACCCACTGTGTAGCAAAAAAAAGACTTAGGAACAGCATTAGCGTTCGATTTGAATGCCGCAAGAAACAAGTAAAATGGGAAAGAGCTGTCCTGCGACTGATCGTACAAATAGATTTAACACGAAATAGGAGCCCTTTTTAGGAGATTGAAAAAACTAAATAAGTAAGTATAGAACGTGGATCGGTCGTATATGACCGATACCCGATCCTCCAAATATGTCTGGATTGGCGCTGATACAATCCAAATATCGGATTGGTGCATCTCTACAAAATACCCTGGCTTGTGTTGTGATGTACCAGTTTTTACGCCACTGGAAGACCTTGAAGTACCATACATTTGGTACCTTCTTGAAGTAACAAGAGTATGGTACCTGGTGTGGTGGAAAAGCACCCTTTAGTTCCAATTCAGTTGGACTAACATATTTACATGTACCTTAAAAGTCAGGTTTTAGTCGGACTTACACAATAATTCAATTTTCTTAGTGTGCATGCAAACGTTCTCATATACAGCCTTTACACCAGAATGACAGAGGTTACTACCACAGATCATGCCGTACCAGTCTGTCCGTATGCAAAGATGCAAGCATTGTAGCCCTGAAAGGCATTGTCCAAGAGACTCTCCCCAAGGCACTGAAAAACCACATCCTGCCCTGCAAAATAAGGCCAATGCCACTGTTAAAGCCGAGATGGCGCACGGTTTTTATTTAAGCAAGTCAAGGTGATGTGCAGTATGCCTTTGACTGCTTTTATTTAAGCAAGTCAAGGTGATGTGCAGTATGCCTTTGACTGCTTTTATTTAAGCAAGTCAAAGTGATGTGCAGTATGCATTTGACTGCTTTTATTTAAGCAAGTCAAGGTGATGTGCAGCATGCATTTGACTGCTTTTATTTAAGCAAGTCAAGGTGATGTGCAGCATGCATTTGACTGTGTAACAACACCCCTATAGGCAAAACTAAATCATGAACTGTTTTTGTGAAGAAATACATTATTCGACAGATGTTCCACATTGGCTGTTTGTTTATGCAAGTTTAATATATAACCTTAGTAGTTAAGCATATATAACATTTTACAGCATTTCCAGGTAAGGTTCTGGTTAATTATTACCCACTAGCTACAGCACCAAAAACTGTGCAAGCCGTACTTTTTGAACAGAATACCAGAGGGGGGGAAAAAAAACTAAAATGTAAAATGTATCCTGTCAATATAAGACACAAAGGGTGTGTTACAGCTGACCTGCGAATTTCTCCGTGTCCGTCTCATCCATAGACCAGAAACAGTGGTCATATGCAAAAACCTATGGAGAAGAAACACAAGGTTATAGCAGGATATGTTAACCCACTGCCTGCAAGGACAGGCTTACTAAAGCAAAACCGACGCATTTACCTGAAGCACAAAGAATAAAGATAAAATGCATGCAAATTTATTTAATTTATAACTATAATTTATTTAATTTATAACTAAAGCCCGTTTTTTTTTTATTATAGTCTGCATCCTCACCTTTGGCTGGCCCCTGGTGTGTTGGGAAAGGAGGGCAGATGATGGGGGGAAAAGGGGAGGAGAGATTTAATGCAGTTTTCACTTCAGGATTAAATACTTTCGAATACCAACTACTTGCTTGAGCAAATATTCCAGGCCAGTGACTGCAAAACAATATAAAGGCTGATCAAGATTATATCATGATTAACAAATGGAAAAATTCAAAATATTTGGATAGCAGAAAGTGTTTCCCCACCATTTCCCAAATCCGGCACATACATTTTCAAATGTTATACAGGATATTCAAAACATTCCATTAAATTAAAATGGATGTCCTCACAAATACATGCATTTACTATGGTTCATTAACAATCAGATCCCATTGTTTGTGAGCACGCCAATGCATTGTGTGGAATTGCTGTTCGAGATTGCAATGAGAATTAATCAGGAAGGATGTGCTGAAGTAGAAACCAGGACCCTATAACGGGCCATCCAACTCCACGTCATCAACTGTACTTTGTTTGCCGAATCTGAACACAAACAAGCGATTAGTCAATAAGAAGAGCTTGCTCAATTGCTCGGATGACACGGTAAATAATTATTCAAGATTCAACCCAGTGTCAGGAAATGTAATTGTGCTGTAAGCAATAACGTGTAATTAGAACTTTCTCACACACCGGAGGAATGAAAGGCACGCATCCATCCTCCGCCAGTAGCTGGATAAAATAATGTGTTACCAGGGAGCTCTGCGTTACGCTACTCATTGGCAGAAAGCGAGAACAGTCTCCCCTTCCCTCACAACAAAACAGTGAAATTCCCTTCTTCTCTAGTATTCTGTATAGTGGTCATATAATGGCTTAAAGGTAGCTAGGGGACCCAGCAAGACTGAACTGCAATATTCTGAAAATCAGGAGACCTTGTTGCAGTCAACACTCAGAAGCATTTAGTTATTTTTAATGAATATTGAAAATTTCGCTTCTTAGTGTATTTAGCTTATTTTAATGAATGTTTCAAATTTCACACATCACCCCTTACGTGCAAAAGTGGTAATCATGATTACAGTTCAGATTTAAACGTATGCAAGAATGGCTTATGTTTTGCTTTTCTTTATTTACAAATACTGACCGTTATAATTGTAGTTGTGTTTTTGCTGAAGGTGACCTCAAGCATGGGAGCAATAAACTTTTGAAAAGCTTTTAAACAAGACTGCTGCGTTTTTATTGCAATTGCTCTATAAAGCACCATATTTTCAACATACAATCAAAAACCTACCTAATTTCATGTGAATTATGGGCAAAAAAGAAGAACTTTTAATTATTTAATTAAAACTGTACAGTTTGATATGAATAAGTATTTCCCTAAAGAACAAAGTTAATGCAAAGATAAACCTCCAGTGACACAAACTAGCAATTGCAGAACAATCCTCCTATAAGTGTTTTTCCCCCTGAATACCAAATTCATGTGATACACAGTGGACAATAAAAATAAGAATATGATTATGACAATCAAAAACATTTTGAAGTATAGGGATATTTTCCTTAAGACAAAATTATAAAAAAAGCCCCATTTTGTAAAAGAAACAGCACTAAAATATACTCCTTTGTGTTCTTTCACCTTAGTCAATCAGCCACAGTGCTCTTATAAAAGACCAGACTCTCTCCCCTCCATCACATCCCCTGTGAATTCTAATTATAGCAATTTTATTTATGCTTTATAAACATGTCACATTCAGCGTCTGTGACGACTAGCCCGAGGGCAAATATCGCACAGATGACAAAAGCGCAGACAGAAAAATGGCCGTAACCTCATGACGTTACTGTGAACGGCAGAGAAAAGGGAACCAGGAAAAATACGTCCATTCTGCTCCAGAAAATCCCATCCTCTCAGCTAAAAGCCGGGGAACAGCAAACAAAGTGTTCAGTGTATAGTAATGGAGCTACAGTATGGAGTCTCCTGCAGTCACATTCCAGAAATAACAGAGATTTTTAGCCCCCTGTGGCATCTGTCAGGGTGAACATCAGTCAGGGGGTGTCTGCATGGGGGGGTCAAGTTTGTGGGTGAGAGACACAATTTGAAACTTACACATAAGCACAAGACGCAGACAAAAACATATACAATTAGTTACAACTTGAAAGGTTTCAGAAAGCTGCCAACATCCCAATTTCATAATTTACTCTAGCTTGGTTCAAGGGTGGGGAAAAAAAAAAAACACAAAAACCACAGTGACTTTTCGATGGTTTTGACGACGAGTGTAAGTGTCCCTCTAAAACCATGTTGGACGCGACTTCTTTGTTTCCGTAAGATATCCACGTTTTTCATAGACAGGGTGACCTGGGGCAGGACGCTCTGTTCCCTCCCAAGGCAGAGAATGTCTATTTTCCCAACATTCTGCTGACTTTAATTCACAAGACCTAGTTCTTACAGCAACATAATGAGATGTCCTATGAAGTTTTGGGTTTTACCGATTCTAGCATGACTTGAAATGTAACGGCAGAAAAGGTTGATGTGTTTGAAAATCTTTTATGACGCCGCAGACACAAGGAAACGCCGGCAAACTCTTCCTTGCTGTGAGCTGCCACAAATAAAGGGGCACTAGTGCAAATCAAAAGCCGTTTATTTCTGCTCTCTGCCACATGAGTGGGACTCCGGATCTGTCCTCTCCATGAAGCTACACTCTCGCACTACAGGCTAGCTACTCTCACAAGACCCTTTCATACTTAAGAGTGTAAAACCATAACCCTATTTCGGTTCTAGTTAAAAGTTAGAAACAAAGGGCTTTATTTACAAAAGGACTGAGCATGACTGATTTTCCTGACTAATACTGTAACATCTGAGCCTAACGTGTTTGTGTTAATCGGCCCCCGTTAATTCAAGGGCACGCTGCACTGATCCGTTACACTCGGCCACAGATTCTAAGGCCTGCGTCGAGATCTCAGCATCTCAAGCATCTTGGTTTTTAAACACTTAGCGACACTCATAACAAAACATACCAGTGCCAGTTTACACCCCGACTGACCCACTGCGCTACTTGGTACATACCTAGTTATATCAAGAGCGTCACCGTAGAACTTTCCGGCAGAAAAACCAGCAGCTCAAGACATCAGCCAGTACACACGCAAAATGCATGAACGAGAGGCAGCAGGGATGAACCCATTCATATTTTTTCAGTTCCGATCCGATTCTGATACACAACTGCCGATACCGGTACAGTTTCCGATACAAGGGCTCTTTTCGATTAAATATTTTAATCAAAAACATATATATTTATACTTTATATATTAATATATTTCAACTAATAAATACAACTTTAAAACCTTAGGTTACAAGAAGCATATATAACAGTCCATTCCACCTCCTTTGCGCATCATGTTTTAAGCCTTTTTGAAGCATTTGCAGTTCAGTTTGAATATTTTCCTAGAGATCATGCGCAGATGCTTAAATGCCCCACATTCTTCCCCAACGGCACTGGCCCCTTGCTGCAGTAGCAGCCCCTCCAGCTGTAGCGAGTGTGCAGAGCTGCCCATGCTAACGCCTCCCCAATCTTCCACTGCGTTTCTCATATTATTCGCATTGTCTTGTGCTTTAAGTGGGATTTTCCAGTAAATGGTACTGGAAAGATTGCAAATCACTGTGCTATTAGTTGCTGCTGAAAACGTCTAACAAGCCCTAGATTGTCACCCTTTTATCTGATGTTCTTACACTGGCCCTACTGTGAAGGGTATGATCATGGCATCACAGCAGATGGACGTCACTGCACTTACACCCACTGAGAGGCAGGAAAACTGAGGGGCAGCATTAATGTTCAGCTTGAAAATCACATTTAAAATGGGAAAGACCTGTCGTGCGATTGATTGTACAGGAAATCAGAGCTATATTTGTAGAGACTGCAAAACCTAAGTGAGTAAGTATCGGACGTGGACCGGTCACATATAGCCGCTACACGATCCGTCAAATAGGCTCGAATCGGCGCCAATGCCCATCCAAACATCACATCGCTGCATCTCTAACAAATAGTGATGTAGTACCCATGAAATTCCTACCCGACCATATAACCCGTGGGCCACGAAACAACCAACAGAAACAAGGGGGATCGAGATTAAAGATTCCCTCTGCATTTTCAATTGGACAAAATTGCATCAATAACTAGGCAATACAAATAACAATGCTATGTTCCAAACCTGGCCTATATTAAAGTACTGGGTATATCACACTTAATTGACTCATATGCACGAGAAAGGCACACACAGGTATGACTGTAACGGGCAAGATCAAACCCCCAGAAAAAGCATCATTTTTGGTGAGCTGTGGCAAATTTGGGACTCTGGAACTAATGCCCCCAATAAATATTTTATCCTTCATGTTATATCTGCCTTTTTAAAAAGCATTTGAAATAAAACATATATATATATATTCTATGATGTTCCCTTTAGGATACAAGATATGGGTTATGAATCAGAGGCTGCTGACAAATGATATAAAAATGCTTTCAGAACATATTCATGAAGTAAATGCACGTTATTAGGGACTGACAAACACATACTGCCTCTGCTTCTCCGACCAACACTGAGCTCAAAACAGCTCCTATAGTTCATCTATAATTCATGCTTTCATTAAGTTCCGGAAAACTGAGCCACGAGATACAGTAGTTCTGACGTCACAAGAAGGAACGGCTAAATCTTTAACAGGCAGCTGTTTCTCAACTGCAGCGAGAGGGCCGAAATAAATATGCTGCAAGCACTCACAACGAATTAGCAGGCATGACACACTTACGCAGGCAAACAGAAACACCCTTAGCAAGCCAAAGAGAAAGATAAGCAGCACAGGTTGGAAGGAGAGTTTGTTAGGTCAAGTTCTGGCCAACCGAACAGGCATTTTAAAATGTTATTTATTATTATTTTTTTAATAAATTGTAATTGTTTGACTTCAAGATCTGCAACATTTTTGTAAAGTTTGGGGGAAACTCACAAGCTCCCTATTCTGCGTGTCAAACCACACACTAACAAATCAACATCAGAGCATTATTCACAAACCCAACCAACTTGTGTTTGGTTAAAACACGAAGCACCATTTTTTTTGATTTTCATGAACACAATCCTGTTAAAGGTACTTACTTGATTAGTTGTTGTTCCAGTATATAGCTGCAATTGTACAACGATTGCAATTGTGGAACGACATTTCAATACACTGTATACTGTGTATATTGTTGTACTGATATAAAGATCTCTATTAATCTTATAATGAAACTAAACATGTAGACTCAAACACACACAAAGCAAGAAACTGGTAATAAGAAAAGAAATATTATTTATATATATATATATATATATGAAAAAAAACAAATACTCTAAAACTAGATGCATTTACAGGAATCACAATGGGCCATGCAGTTGTCGCATCTGGTTAACATTCCGAGTTCTCTCTCCATGGAGATTATCTACCTAACCCCTTTGTGGTTTCACTCTCTTGAAAACTTGGACCATGACAACATTCATCCCCGTTCTGCCTATTTAGCTGTGGCTTCCACAACAGATAAGACTCCTTTACCCCCAGATTTCCTGCTCAGCCCATTACACTTCTATGAGGTGCCTTGAATCGTGCCTTGAAAATATCATTTTTCTCAGCAAACACTGTATTCCAGTGCACCTACTAAGGTAGAGTTCTAAATGTAAAAATCACTGGAAGCATAATAACAAGCTGTGGCTTTTGGGCAGTGCGTTCACTGTGACACTGCACGATTAACAAAGGCATTCCACCTGATATCTGCAGTGGAGGCGCAAAGATGCACATTATCTTTCACTTCTGATGTATATGTAAAACAGCCACAAGACTACTTTTACAAGCATACAATAGGCAACTGAACAAAATAATTTGGATTTAGCACTTGGCTTAAGATTACAACAGCAGTTCCTCAGGAATTTGACCAGTGTAGGTCACACAGGACCACAAAATGGATGTTTGTCTGGGGTTAACAAGAGGCATGTCACAGTGTGACCCTACAAATGATCATCCAGAACTACAGTATGTGATATATATACAATGCTAGGTGTGTGATAAAGGATCACCACACACACACACACATACTAGAATATCAGTCAGCCTCCTATTAGTCAACTATGCTATTGTCAGCATGTTAAACACATCTACAGCTCAGCCTAACCCAAAAATGGCAGGTCTACATACTGAAAGTGCTTTCATCGTGCAGCAATGATATTCAGTTTTCCGTATTTTTTTTTAAACATATAGAACCAGGGTCCTATAGCTCTTGATGACCTAGAACTAACCTTCTTGTTTCTATGGCAACAGGAGTCTGCTGGGGAGGTTTGGGGGCAGACGAAGCGGTATTATGCCTGACACACAGTATGGGGGAGGGGGCGGGAAAACAGCAGGCAGGCAATTGGGTGAACAATTAAATGCATCACTGTCCCACAGCCCCCTTCCCTTGTCTCACACTCAGCAGGTGAGAACGAGTTCAAACCGGAGGCCAAAAGACGGATTCCCTCCACTGGTTAGTAATACCACTAAAGCAGGCGCACTTTTTAATTGTCATAGAAATCAAACTTAAAAACAGGAAAGGAAAACAAAGTCCGCGGTCAGAATCATGCAATAGTCGCCAATGACTGTATGTATTTGTCAAGATGCTGAATGCTAATAGCAAATTTAATTAGCGATCTGCATGTGCGAGTTCCCAAGCACCCGGCTTACTTGTCTCCTTTGCCGATGTTGGCTGGGTACAGCATGGTCTGGTTCCCCTCCATCTCCACCACACATTTTGTATTCAGGTCCTTCTCTGTGTTAAGGGAGCAGACAAAATGCATAATTTTAGAGGAGAAGTCCCACACTGCTCCATTCGCTTTATGTCAAGGCATAGCCACCAGAGAGGAACCCCAAAGATCGTCCCAACGCGTTAGGAAAATGCAGAGGACGGTTGTCAGGTCACATGTCGTCAGCCCTTTGCGGCATCCTAACGGTGGGAGACTCGCTCGGAGGAAAATCTCTTCGGTCAGACGACAGATGCTTCAAGCTTTTAAAGAGTACAGTTAATGCTCATGGCCGTTCCACAAAACGCCAGCTTAACATTGAAGAACAAGTGAAACATCTTAAATTTCTTACATTTATTTATTTTGCAGATATTTTTTTATCTAGAATGATGTAGAAGTGTGAGGATCAGCCAATTGGAGTTAACGCCCGTACTCAAGGGCTGAAAGATGGCAGCACTTTTCCAGTCACGAGATTTGAGCCAGCAACCTTCCAGTCACGAGATCTGAGCCAGCAACCTTCCAGTCACGAGATCTGAGCCAGCAACCTTTCAGTCACGGACAATAGGGATGTAATGGCACAGGTATTCACTGTGTACTCTTCAGGACATCATTTTCGGTTCAGAGCGTACAATGAAACAAACGGATATTTACTGACACGCGAGAAACCTAAATTCAGAAGTAGACGTTCAAGACAGAATGCATTATGCTAACTGAAGCTGTGAGTTGGTTAGGGCTACAGCCAGTCACAGTCATAATGGCAAAATGATCTCGGACACCCTGCCGCATCAGTTAAGTCAGTAGTTTGGGAACAAAAATGACACCAACACTGGTGAGACAGCAGTTCATAAGCGCAAGAACATTTGTTGGCTGTGTTATATCGAACTCAAACATTTTGCCAGAAACACACCCAGCACACTAACTTATTTGAAACAACATCTTCCTGGTGTGTGTACAACCAGAACAAGGTAAAAACAGCCTCTTAGTTGCATCTAAAGAAATTTTGCCAGGAAATTCAGTCTGGGCTAAGAAAAAAACAATAATTATGACTATAGGGGTGTTTATCGTTACAAAAATTAAATTATACTCTGCAGCAGAGAACACGGAATTCAGTTCATTATTACTGTTAAGATGCAGACTTATTTGTGAATTTTTGTTTTACATATTTATTTTTAAAATGTACAAATAAGTGTCTATTGAATTTTGTTATTCAATCTCATTGACGGATGTATTGCCTTTGATTTACAATTGTTCCTAATTGTGTTTGTGTTTGCAATTTTAATAATAAATCATTTCAAAACAAATTCTGTTTTTACTGCAGAACTGAAACTGCACTAAACCATAAACACAAAACTGAGGTTTGTACTTAACTGTGAATTGCCTGTACCTTTACACATCTACCTGACACACAGTCCTAACCTATATGATCACTTTTTTAATATAAGGTCATAAAAAAAATTATGCATTAAGCAAGACAAAGCTAAATTTAGTACATTAATAAACTATGATACAATTTGGTCTAGCTCTGATTTGAATGCAATTTAGAACCAACAGCCTAATGATGGGTACAGGGGGAATCGATTTAGATACAAAGTCTTCTTTTAGAATATGGTGTGAAGTGTCCTACTTCTGAAGCATAATGAATACATTTTTTCCACCCAAAGAGACTTTTGTTGCTAAATCGAAAAATATGCAATTCTGCAATAAATGGTGTCTTAATTTATGACAGCTTTACTGTATTCCACGTAAACTTGAGGGTCTGGATGCAGCCACGTCTTCACCTTAGTTGACTATAATGATAAAATATATAGAGGGTGCATAGACCAATAACTATCACTTCAATAAGTGCCTGTGATGATTTCTCCACATTACAATTCCGGGTGACAAAGAATTTGTCTGAAGGGAAACAAGACTGAATCATGACCCCCTCAAGAGGATGTGTCATGTGACCACGGTGAGTTGCCACAGCAGCGAATTTGGCTGCCGGAGGAAACACAGGCTTCCTCCACACTCCGCAAAGCCAAAGAACTCCCCTATTTACAAAGTCAAAAATATAGAGGGGCAAAGGCCACCACGCTTTAATTTCATCACTTGAATTGTGTCCATTTCTATAAACAGCAGCAAAAGCAAATGTATCCCCCCCTCCCCCCCCACCTACTATGATTTCCGATTTAATATCCATATACACATGATGATTTTGGAAAATTCCACACAGTCACAGGAATACAACGTGCAAAGCTGACAGCGGCATTAAGCTGAAGAAGAGGAGGAACGAAAGGCTGAGGGAAGAAGACAGCTTGCAGAAGGGCTGCCCTTCCACAGCTTCGTGGACATGGGAAAACGCTCAGTTATGCAATGTTAGCCCTTAGCTCTCCGTCTCCCTTCCTGCCTTTGTCCAGCGCAGTGCAGACCAGCTCCAACAGAGGCCATTAAACATTAGCAAACAAAGTATCAACGCCAGACGTTTAACTACAACACTCTCTTTCTATGAATACACTGCAAGGCACATCACAGGGTAACACATTTGTTTACATTCTGAAAGCACATGACGGTCGAAAATAGTAACTCATATTTAATTACTAACGGAATTTGGTGACTCTCTCCATAAATTATGACATTAACCAAGGAAAGGGTAGAAACCCTCTAGACAATCGTTGGTCTTCCTTACATTTGTATGGCTGATTTTGTAACAGATAGCAATGAATTTTAAATAAGTCACTTCTGTTTTCTGATATTGTGATTGAATCCTTATGTCAGACTTGTTAAACCAAAATACAGTGTAACATAAATAAAATGTTAAATTGTTTTAATATTTTCCAGCCAGATCTACAGTCATGTCTCTCTTCATATGGTCATTAATGAAGTATCAGATTAATGCTTTCCTGAATTCCTGTGTTCATTATGAAACAAATGAAATTTCAGTTCTCTCAGTCCTGTTTATACCCAACATTAAAATGAGCAATAAATTAACTCTTCAGTTGTATGGGGCCCAGTAGGAAAGCTCCACTTTCATTGTCATTGCAAAATATTTACATTAACTCTTTAAAAAAAAAAAATAAAGTGAAACATCAAAAAATACTATTTACAATGCATATTTGACATAAAGAGGTGCTCTTTTTAATGAATTTGTAACCCAAGTTGAAAATATTTTCATTGGACTGTGATTATAGTGATTTCACGTGACTAGTATTACAGAAATCTGTCAGCTTGTTATGTATAAAAACAACTATGGCCTTAATATAACATAACGTTACTTATAAAATTATTTTCGGTTACAGGGGGCAATAAAGGGAGGTTGAGAAGCGGCGTCACTCACCTCTCCGGTTCATGGGCCGGACTCGGACGGCGACCTTCACATTGGAGTCAGGCTGGTGGGACTCCCCCATGGTGTCCTGAGAGTCAGTCGTGATACGCTGGGAATGATCTGACCCCTGTCACTCTTCTCATTCAAATCTGGGACATTTAACTTTAAAGCTTATCTTCTTGTGTTCGTCCCGATTATATGTTTCTTCTTCTTTCTATTTTTTTTTAGCAGTTCTAGGAATAGAGGTAGAGCTTGTCTCCAATTGTACCCACGAAATATGAAATAAATATTTATCACCTATTTCGTTCTTCGACCTCAAAAAACAATACAGGCAGCAATAAGCTTTCAGATTTTGCCACTGTGCATTAATGGCGTGCCCATAACGTAACTAAAAAGTTGCTGATTATTTCATATGTAGTGGCTTTTCAAGTTTCATCAGTTAAATATATTATATAGCGTATCCTGCTACCCGACAATTCTAAATTCGCATTCTATTAACTTCTTGATTCTTAAATTTATTCTCTATCTGTTCATTAAAATAACGACTCCATGTAAATTTACCCTATATACAACAACTTGCTACTAAAACTATGCGTACGCCTGTCTCTGGGGGCTAGTCCGACTAGCAAATCAGATAATACTTCGCGCTTCGGTCCTTATTCCGAGTTTTAACTTTTGTTTAGTAGTAATTAAGCCTGACATGCTGTTATCGAGCTCTACGCTTGTCAACCTAGACTGTCATTCTAAATCAAGTGATTAACTAGCAGACTACGGATGCGCTAACTAACCGGCTAACTAAGCAGGATACGGACTCTCAACGTGTCACGAAGCGCCACAGGGACTCCCGCTCTGGACCCAAGAGAAATGAGACTGATTTAGGCGATTAAAAAGTACGCGCAGTTCGTCAGTTACCGCTAACTTTCGGGCTTTCCTGCGCTCCCCGCCGACAGCGAGCTGCTGTAACCCTGGAAGATGGCTAACTGGACGCCTTCAGTTACGCGCCGGCAACAACGTCCATCTTGTCAGCTTCCTTTACGCCTCTTTCCGATCCGGAGAAAAGTTGTTTCCGTTTTTTTCAGTTTTTTAATTTTTCTATGAACTGTCTGACTTAAAAAACAAATCCACCTGTTAAATTTCCCCGAATATGCCTACCGGTCACTACGGCTAACCTAGAATAACCTCGCGCCGCCTCCTCCGGGGAAGAAGGTCGTGCGACGCAGGGCGGGTTCATCGGCATGTTGGTGAGGTCAACGTATGGAAAGGGGGTTTATTTCCAGTGGATTGGTCATTTTGAGTTCGTTCGACTAAAAGAATAAAGAGTTATTGGTTTTTATCTTTCAAACAGTCTAATAAACATGCATTAAAATTAATTACATGTGCACTCCATTAAATTTCGGTTCTCATTATACGTTAGAAGTTATAAATCACAATCACTATTTATAAGGGTGTAACTTTGGGTCAAACATGGACGCGGGGCATGAGGTTTATATGTAGAATTAAAATATTGTACATACATCCCATGCATACGTGTGGGTATGTGGCTGGGGGAGGGGCATTAGGCCTAAATGTTACATATTACATGATCCATACTGAATTTTTCAGGCATCTGTAGATTATTATGCCAGTGAGTGAGATCCCCTCGTTCCCTTAAGAGTCGTTCAAAAAGGAAGTCGACTAGGCGCAGAACAAAGCCCATGAAGCATCCTCTGCGAGTTACACTGCCAGTGTTCTGTCGAGTTGAGCAACTTTGTTGAACACCCGGCCTCCCCCGCCTGAGACAAAGGGAATTTGGATTGCGAACTCGCTGCACTGGCTATGCCAGGGGTGGCCAATCTTATCCGCAAGGGTGTGCAGGTTTTTGGTATAACCTGTAGGTCAGCTGTTCAAACCCAGGTGTGAAGGTCTCTTCAGCCAATCAGTCCTCTAATTAGTGATCTAATTAGGGAGTTGCAGCAAAAACCTGCACACACACTGGCCCTTTGCGGATAAGATTGGCTACCCTTGGGCTATGCGGTTAACCAGCACGGAATCTACTAAGCACTATTGTGCTTAATACAGTGATGCACAATTTTTTATCTGATTGCTCTTAGATTTTATACACTGCAGAACCAGGGAAAGCGAAAATACAAACACTACATGGATTCTTATAAGGTCCTTAGAACCCCTGATATATATATATATATGTGTGTGTGTGTGCAATGCAGATGTAATAAGCAGAGTTTTTGTACTCGAAACATAATATCTAATAATATATAATATCAAACGCCTTTTCATACTTGGTTGTTCTTAATACAAACAAAAACAAACCAGAATAAAATGGTTAATATCTTCTTTTGTGTCATGTGTTAGATTTCATTTAATTTTTATGTGAAAAATGTGTATAGATCTTTGTGCAGTAATATATGTCTAGAAATTAGTCGTAACTGGAAAGCCGGGTTAATGAGTTAGCACGCCATCCGGGGTTATTCCCTGCTCTGATTTGTATGCAATTTATATCAGTTTAACAATCCAGTCAGTAATCATCCATAAAGCAAAAGACAATCATTTTAGATGTTTGCTTTTTATCAATTTGAAGCAAGACAATATCATTTGTATGCTAAAGATTAAACTTAATTGCTGACCATCTCAGTGTATGGAATTAAGAAGCCTTAACGATAACCTTTCCATGCTAACAGTGTGATATAAGGTGTTCCTGCACTAGAGGGCGCTGTGAACCTATTATCTGAACCCTCGTTCCTTCATTACGAAACAAATTTGTTCTACCTCCAGTTTTTCATTTAAATGACACAGTGAGTTGTGAAATGGGCACTTTCATCTCTGCATGTATCTTTTTCTGGACAGTGTAACCTGGTACCTCTGGTCTGAAAGCCCTAAGGCTTCTCTGACACAGGGTGCCAAGTTTGCCCTGTATTTTGTTTGCCTGTGCTGTTCTACAGTACAATGAATATAACATTGCCCACGATGGTGTTTCAAATAAAGTAGCTGATGTAATGATGAAGTTACATACATGTTACTCATAGTCCTTAGGATCTGCTTCCTTTTGCAAAGTTATTTTCTTTGAGCTTTATTTCCCGCAAAAAAAATAAAATAAATGTTGAGCTTAGTGTTGTGATTGCTAAGATTTTAAAATTGCTATAAATGAAAACATAAAACATACATTTTATTTGTATGTGAAACTGTCTTTTGGAATCTTTTAATGTAAAAAAATATAAAAACACAGTGTTTATGTACTCTTCTAATTGCTGAACTCCAAAGGCCTCAATTCCCCTTTTCATTCCCAAACATCGGCATTTGAGACATAAAGCGAAATCACTGGCGAAATTCTGGCAGAAGAAAAAAAATCTGGGTAAGTCAAGTACTGAGATACCAGTGTTTTGGCAATCAGATCAACACCAGTGATTATAGCACCAAAAAAGAGGTGCTATATCAGAGGAAGTGTGTGAGGAAATCGCAGCAGAACCAGCACACGCTGTCGTAAGCTTGACATGCTTGGGG
>JAABNY020000025.1:10465064-10485220 GCA_015164015.2 Brevimyrus niger | reverse complement strand
ATACATATATATGAAGTATATAATATATGAATATACCAACGCAGTATATACATATATATGAAGTATATAATATATGAATATACCAACGCAGTAAATACATATATATGAAGCCTATGTGCACAAGGCAGGAAACAACCCTGATGGGACAACAAGCCTTTCCAGAGTAACACTCATTCACCATCAGCTCATGCATGTACGATCCTGGCAATTCCAATTAACCTCAGCATGCTTTGTGGGGACCCAGAGGAATCCCCACAATGTCATGGGAAGAGCATGTAAACTCCACACACAGAACCCTGGTCCCATAGGTGTGGAACAGCATTGCTAAGCACTGTGCAACCATGCCCCCCCCCTCCCCATTAAAATGAATGACAAAACAGAATAAAGATTCTGTCTGATCCAAAGGAGGACATTCTGCTGAAGGAGACTTACAATACAGTTTAGTATGGGATGTATTTTATTATACTGCCAGCTGGGCTTTCAGACTGGCTGACAATATTTCATTGTTTTTTTTTCTTTTTCTGTTACTGAACACTCTTGATTTTTCAGTCTTATCTGTATGGTTTGAAAAATAACGCTGAACAGGAGCTGGGAGGGAAGATAAAAACTCTCTAAAAATTCGCAACCTTGTCAGTACGGCATTTCTTTTTGCTGCTGGACCTTTTATAGACGGTATAGGAGAGTTTATAGATTCATTCCCTTCAAACTATTATACTTTGACCCTTCTTGAAGCGAGCTTTGCTGTGTTTGTGACTTATTGTTTGTCCCACACAATTAATTGATTTAGTTGTGTCAAAATAAATATAAATATATAAATATATTTCAGTGTTAAATATTTTATTTAAAAAAATTACTAAATGCAGCATTTAATTTATGAATTGTCAAAGCTCGTTTTGAGTATTTATTATGTGTGAGATTAAAATGAAATTGATTTAACATAAATTTAAAGTCATGAATCCTTTAGACAACCGTGGTGATACGATCATATGCACGTTTACCAAATTGGTGTATATCATTGAAGCAGACTTCGTAAACTCAACTGAATCTTATTTAGCTTCTTTAAAGCACTACAGTGTAAACTGAGAGGTCATCAGCAGCAGGCATGGACTGACCATTGAAAAGTGTGAGAATCGACTAGTCTTGCCAAGACCACAAGTACGGTATTAAAGTTCTTGGTATTGAGGTTCACCCTATGTTTTTAACAATAACTCTCGTGCTTTACATGCCGTCCCATTAAGTCCCGTTGTTCCTTAAAAAGGACAGCTAGGGCTATAAAATGACATCATATGTCATGTGTGACCTTCTCAACTTGAGATCATGTGTAATGTCAAGATGACATCATGTGTCATGCGTGACCTTCTGAACTTGAGATCATGTTTAATGTCAAGATGACATCATGTGTCATGTGTGACCTTGTCAACTTGAGATCATGTGTAATGTGAAGATGACATCATGTGTCATGTGTGACCTTGTCAACTTGAGATCATGTGTAATGTCAAGATGACATCATGTGTCATGTGTGACCTTCTCAACTTGAGATCATGTGTAATGTCAAGATGACATCATGTGTCATGTGTGACCTTGTCAACTTGAGATCATGTGTAATGTCAAGATGACATCATGTGTCATGTGTGACCTTCTCAACTTGAGATCATGTTTAATGTCAAGATGACATCATGTGTCATGTGTGACCTTGTCAACATCCTCTTCCTATCAAATCGAAATTTTAATCAAATTTAAAGAGAAAAAACTTTTTTTTTCCCTGGATCTCCGGAGGATATAAAGACAAGCACTGAGTTAAACAGTAGGATTAAGGAATCAGACATAACATTTAAATTAACCACAGCGACAAAGTCAGTCACCATAATAAAAATCCATGCAATATTCTATATCTGGTCCTAATTCTGAGAATTTATCCCCAAATGAACTTGAGCCATAAACAATAATCTATATTTATATATGGGACACGTTATATAAGTATTTAGTTAATGACCGGGATTTGTGACCTTAATATTATATGTATTTGTGACTTGTGTGGTTACCAGTCCTTGTCTCTGCATGTGGAAGCTTGGGTTTCATTGCAGTAGTTCAGCTTCAGTAGGTGAAAATCCTCATCTTTTAGGTTTTATACAGCAGTGTGGGCTCTTCAAGCACCAAGGGTCTAGTTGAACTTCCTGTTAATGCCTTTTGTTGTGTTGATGATGCTGAGGTGGTTTTACACCAACGCACTGAAATTAATGTATCAATTTCAGCCAGACCCAAAGCGGAGCCTGGGGGATTCCCGACACTTTACAATGTTAACCAGCGAGTTTCTCACACACATGCACAATAGACCATGATTGCTCTGCATAGAGAAATGTCTAAAAGCATGGCAGTGCGATCACTTGTCATTTAGCACGGAGGGAGTGCAGTCCGTGGCTGCAGAGATGATACAACTAATTTGTTGCTATTGCTAATCACTAGAAGTTTCTCAAATGATGGATGTTGGACAGAGACCAGGCGGGGCTGAAAAATTGCTTAATAGTTCAATATACTATTTATTATTTTCTTCTGGAAATGTCAATAATAAATTTATTGGGATAATAAGCCTTCTACTATGGCATCATTTATCAACGTTCTCCTAGCACAAAGACAAAATGGGCTGGAACTGGGCATAAAACTCCCAGACTGAAAATTAGCACGAAAAATGATTGGTTCAGAGAGATAACCGACCAGATCTTGGTCAGATGTTAGACCAATCAATCAGATGTCTTGGTCCCACCACCTCTTTAATCTGGTTGGTTTATCTCTCTGAAACAATCATTTTTTTGTTCTCCCCTCAGAACATTTTTGTGTAACTAAAACTCTCACGAGCAAGGCAAGAGATATTTATCGATGTCAGGAGCAATCAGAGGTCATCTGCTGCTTAAAACTGAGGGTATACAAGTAGCAATTGCGCCTTGTTTTTTTGCCAGTTAGCGTATACAGCCAGTCATGAGCGAAAAATCGCGCTTTGCTCAGTGATGAATAAGGAGCGGAGATTACCTGGAATGTCTCCCAGGTTCTTTCGATCAGATCACTGGTGCCTCATTATTTGGTAACTAGCACAGGCCAACATCTGAAATTGAGCCTGTTAAGCTTTGAATTGCGTCAGGCTGTTGTAGCATCATGCGTTTTGCTGGTCACGCCTTGACAGCCGCCTGCTGCGTTCAGCAACATTAATATGTACACATCCATCAGGGACCCTGTCTCTGTGGCAAGCTGAGATGCACTCATACTGAAATATCCTTCTTATTTTTAAATGCACTCAAGTACTATCTGCTCTATTGTCTAACAGGACTCACAGATCCAAAGGAAGAACAAAAACACTGCAAACGACTGTGGACATTACCACAGCAAACGACTGTGGACATTAACATAGCAAACGACTGTGGACATTAACACAGCAAACGACTGTGTACATTAACACAGCAAACGACTGTGTACATTAACACAGCAAACGATTGTGGACATTAACACAGCAAACGACCGTGGACATTAACACAGCAAACGACTGTGGACATTAACACAGCAAACGACTGTAGACATTCTCATTTTTTGGCTTCTTCTCTTTTTGGTTTTCGAAACAAGGTCAATGTAAAAATAGAACTCCATCGAGTTATGATGGAGTTAAGGTGACTCACAAGACATTGCCACTTTGAGGAATGACATCCAGATATACATGGAGACACACTACCGGGGCAATCTAAATCCATAGGTACTAGTGTGTTGTAAACGAATTACAAGAATCTTTAAGTTTATGACAAAAGTGGCGTATGAAAACACCAGAATAGCATGGTGTATTACTGCTTGTTAATTTAGTGAGTTTTTTTTTTCATATTGACATGTTGTGTTTTCCATAAAAATTGATTGAAAACATGTATTAAATGTACATGCATGTATTAAATACTGCCCTATATAAAGTGGCTGAATTTTTCTATTCATCAATCCAGTTTCCAGCCAAGTAACATGATTGGGGTTGCAGGGTGAATGTTTTATTCCATGCAGCTTCATTCTAACATGAAAACAATTTAATATATTTTTTAAGACAACTTGGATTTTGGCCATTTAGATTTTTGACGTCCGGTCCACAGAGATGTCAGTCATTAAGATAAGTTAACCTTCAGTGATCATTATCAATACTGTGCCATAGTTTAACATCTCCTTACAAATTCTGTTAAAATTCCTAGTTTTAAATTCAGTATCCATCCTACCTTCCAGTACTAAAGGAAATACTTGTTGCTTGCTCTATATTTCTTCTGCGATTGTTAGATGCCAGCAGTTTTTGAAGATTGATAGAATACATTTTGTCTTTCAAGGGTGCTTGACCAAAAGTGTAGAGAACTGCCTGGAAACTTCAGCAGCTGGTGACACAATGATTCCATTAAAGTGATTGTTATCAAGTAGAAAGATATCTTTAAAGAAACATCATGGCATCAATGTATTGGTATGTTGGAAACATGAAGATCCCAATTTTTCCTGCCCAAGATGTATTGAATTCCTGATTGCAAGAGTCAACATAACAGCCAATTTCTTCTCAGTACACAACTGCAGTCACACAGATAAGGTTTATACTATCAAACAACGACCAGGCCATTTTCCCCTCTTCATTTTATTTTGAATCTAATTCACATGTAAATGCATAAGTACTGTTTTAGTCTATATTGATCAAGCTGTATATTTGCTTTCCATGCTTCAAAGAATGACCATTTTGTGTGGACTGTAATTTCAACACTTTAACATGCAGTATTTTAGCAACCATATTTTTAAGCTTTTTTGATTTCTTAATTTTATAATATTGCCCAAAACTATTGTATTAATTAAACCATTTCACCTCTTAGTCTCTGAAAATTCACATTCATGTCTCTGTCCAGAATCTCAGTCTCATCCTTTCACACAAGTAAAGAGGTATTGTATGATATCTATGATAGACAGCACTATTATTGCACTGTATAATATCTATGATAGACAGCACTATTCTTGCTAATGCCAAGTTGCTAAAATAAACAAATAAATAAAACGTAACATTCAAACCAAAATCATAATACTCAAATGAAGAATCCCTAAACTATCGATGCTGTGTTCTTTTCCCCTTCACATTCTCCTTTTGTTTACCATCCTTCTTCAGGGTAACTTTTAAACACTCATTAAGTGTTGCAATACTTAATGAGTGTTTAATTAGTGATGTTGATTAAATTGATGGATACGATTTTTGCCTTGGCAAACCATATCAGCACACTGATGTGTGTCTGAAGTCTGCCATTCTCAGTCTGAAGGTAGAATCCAGAACAAGATCATAGAAATCACTTGGCTTTTATTTAACAAAGTATTCACTTAGTTGGATAATGGCCAAATAATTTTGAGTCCTTGTATCCATATATAATGCTCCTTATTTGAAACAATTGTAAGCGAAATACGGTACATGTAATAAGCAGTTATTACTAGATGTACAATGGCTCATTGACACATTCCTCCTTCAATAAATTATAATCCCTCAAATAATGTTTTCCTTCATCTGTTGTCTTGTCATCAGTTTGATTAATTATATCTATGGGATAATGAGGTTGCTTCTTGAAAATGATATAATTTAGGTGATTAGGAATGTAATTATAATTTTACACATAATATCATCCATATACATTGATTATTTCAACCACTATCTGCTTCAATTAGTTGAAAATAATTAAGTTTCAGTCCTGGATAGCATTCCAGTAACTATGTTACAGAACAGATCAATGTTTGAAAGACTGAGTATTGATTATCTATTAAACTCTTACATGTTATTCCTTTCTAATAATAGTTTTTCACTTGTGAAGTGATGATTGCTCAGATGCCTATCTACACTTCTTTTGTGCATCTTTCTTGAAAACAATGAGATAGATTCACTGTAATAGTGACATGAGTACCTCATGGCTAATTTATTTTGATATCAGAATGCTTCTGTTTTAAAAGCAAAACGTGTACTACAGGTATATGTTATATTCAGTTAAATCATCAAATTGACAGTGACATTTTTATTTTTGTTAAGCTGTATTCTTGAGTCATTACCACAGTCAAGAAAGTGCTGTCACCACAGGCCATGAATCTTTGTGATCTTGTAATATAGTTAAACCAATATATGTTATGACGGTGAAGAATCCTGAATTTTTGAGCACTTTGATTAACTTGTTCATTTAACAGTTTTCTGCCAAAACTGAGAAATGACACTCACGCAAGACTCTGTCTGGACTCAAACGTTATTGAACCTGAGCATCAGACAATGAAAAAAATATGCTCCTAACTTAATGTTTCACTTGACCATAAATACAGTGACAGTCGAGATGAATTACTTTCGATATGAGCAAACTGAATTTTACCTGACATCACAATCTCCTACACCTTGGGGCTCAAGGTGGCGTCAAGGCCCATACTGTGGGGATCCAACAGGGACATTTAGATTGAAAGCTGTGTCATAGTCGCTCGTCATTCAGTGCTTCGCCCGAATCAAGAGGGACTTTGACCACTAGAGCGCAGAGAGCTGATTTGAGTAATCGTGTTTGAAATTGGGGCATTGCTTAATGAAAATTTCTGCCTTAGGGAACCCTTCAGTAACACTAATGACATCCCGCCATCTGACAACATAGTCGTGAATAAATGGAAACATTCGCTAAAAGAAAGACGGCTATGTTGAAGTTCAGGACTAGTTCCATATCTATGTATTCTTTGACCAAAGTATGATTACATTCTATGTCCTAATCCACTTACAAATATGGAGTGGAACAGATTGAATTAAATGTTAAAAAGCAAGAGCAACCTCCAGTTTCTTTGTTAAATGTTCTGTGAAGGGCCATAGACCTTTATAACTTGTAATTACAAGTTGTGCTAATGAAATGCCCTTATAAGCATTGTATAAACGTTCATAAACGAGTTACGGATTGATCAGTAAGAAGGCTTTTATGTAATTAATATATTAATTAAGAAATAGATTATATTATGTATATATATTATATATTGTTATATATAGTTATAGATTGTTACTTATTGGCAACAAAAGGCCTAGACCAGACCATCAAAACCTTTAAAAACAAGGGCTGCTCTTTTGCAAATCACATATTTTCTAACATGCATTCTGTGGAACTCTACATGAGACATGATTACTTAATATGCACGCATTTCACATCAAATCGCAATGTTACACAAGGAAAGTAACAAAAATTCCAGATGAGAATATTGAACAATTATTTTAATTATGAGTAAACATACATATGTGGCATTTCATTTAAAAAAAGCCTGCTTCTGGGTGGGTTATTCTGTTATCCTCACACACATCTCACTAAGGAGACTATTGACTGCAAGTAGCCTGAAGCTGAACTTCAAACACCTACAGATGTATGACAGAAGTCCTCAGATTGTACAGGATTCAGATTGTTCATCCATCGATTCATTGTTCACCAATGAACGTGCAGAGTTCATCCAGCTAACGATGAATCGCAACAATCTAAGAAATGTTGCTACAGGTTAGTTAATTTTAGCAAATTATAATAAACTAGACATGTTTTTTTTAATTATCCAGTTTGCCTCAAAGTATTTGTGATCTGATTTCTAATGTTTCTGTTCTTCCTATGACATCCCTGTTCATATTATTTTTTCCTTTGTCATTCTGATTTAATTATTTATAAATTAAATATATATATATGTTTAGTGTGTTTAACCTAAAGAGACTAGACAGTCGTTAGAAGCCCCAGACTAAACTTTACCGTCTAAAATTATAGCTCATTAATCATAAAACACATGAGAGTTGTTCTCTGAGAATCGTGTATCATTCTGCTAAATGTGATCATTGCTGTTTTTTTCCCAGCAGGACGCTGCAGTCACTGCAGTCATCTTCTGCGGCAAACTGCATGCTAAAAGATACAATTACATGTGCTCAAAGAGTAATAAAAAAAATAATCTATTTCATATGTCATGTACAGATAAAATCAACTTCAGGCATCCTGTGCATATGTCTGCAGCAAAGGGTTAATAACATTTGAGGAAATTTGAAAAGGTACGATGCAGGTTACTAGCTACAAATTCTGTTCTGAAGCTGAACTGCTTTTTTTTCCTCTGCTTTACAGGATATAACCTGGCTCCTTTTGCCCCAATGTTGGTGAAAAAAATTGACGTTCTCCAATGGGCCTCCTCAGCCACAGCCTGGCGTCCCTGTTGTACAGAGCGACATCGCCATCGTAACCAGCAAAGCCGGTGTCTGTCCGTGGAGCTCTTGTGTCCTGGAAAGGATCCTGGGAGCTGTGGCAGCCACTGGCAGCGATTTGTCACCCGAGTCCCGCTTCCCCTCTGTTATTGACATGCTTCACAGCCGTTAAATCCGCTTATTTGCGTCACGCAGCTGAGACTCAGAGAGACACCTTTCCTGTTCGGGGAAACGTCTAATGGCTGCATCACAGCCAAGTGCCTAATTGTCCGAATTTTTTTTTCCTTCTCCCGTGTCAACACACACACGGTGTACCATGGTGCTTAAAATCTTTTTTGCATTATAAATTCCTTGGTTGGTTGCCAAGGAAGTTTTTGATCAGATCTTAGGTATGTACCATCAGTATAAAGATTCCAATGTGGATTTATAACTTTTTTTTTAACATTCAATTAATTTTTTTAACGCCGCATTTGGAATCAAGGCATGTGCTGAAGGGTTCAATGGGGATGTGGTTGCTGTACCACTGATTCCACAGAGCTACACACTACTCCTTTTTATGTATTCCTCTCATCTCGTTTTGCTTGTATCTGAAATATTTATGCTATAAGTATTTCGAGGATAACAAGTAATGTATCACAAAATGTTTGTCCATGTATAAGTGTATATAAACAATTCTGGTCTGCATGCTACACTTTTTAAATCATATCAGGGCTCTTATTTTCTTATTCTGTTATCAGCTTAATATTAATCTTTATTAAAATGCTGAGACCAAAATTACTGAAGCCCCAAGTATTTTAGCCCTGATATCAGGTTTTCTTTAAAAAGAAAAAAGGTAAAATTGACCTAGTTCCAGAACTATCCACCTCTGGTAATATTTTATAATACTGTATTTTGCTCATATAATCTTTTGCATTTGCCATATAAAGGTTATTCTAGTAATTAAAAACACGTTTTGTTAGCTAGCTGAATATGAACGTGAGTCAAGAGGTATGTATTTATACATCTGCTGCTTTTTATATTGTTCACATATTTACTACTTGACTGTGTTCTCTAAGTTCACTATTCAGAGACATGGTGTTCTGGTGAAATGATGACTCAGAACTAGACTTAATATAGTGGGGGGGGGGGCAGAGTACCTTGTAGGAGATCCTGTCCAGTATGTGTATCCCTTGAATCTCATGCTCCTTGAAATCGACCAGCACTCTGTTGCATAAGTGCTTGCTGAAAACAGATAGATCGATATTTTTATACCCACCTAAACCATACAGTACAGTTGACACAAAAGTTCTAGATTGTGTGTATTTCTCCTGCTCAGGTACTGAATGACTGGAACATTTCAACCCAGTCAGAGACCATTATATACACAATTCAGAAAATGTATATATATTTTTAAGTATATTAGTCATCAGCAATAATCCTTAACCAATAAAAAATAAAAAAGTGTGGAATCCAGTTATGCATATCGAAATGATTTCCAATAATCCTCATTGATGTTTGTTCTTCCAAAAAAAAAATAAAAGAAAAACAACAGGCTTCCTTTTGCAGGGTCTTAAAGTTTATATCCAAGAAACTACTTTGAATGACACCTAGTGTTCAGTATACCATGTTCTTAAAAGCCTAGATTCTGTCCAGGGTGTCTGCTCATTTCATCCTTAAAAGAAATTTCCGAGTATTACAGAAGCCAAGGCCTCAATGAAGACAAAATGCTAAAATAAACTGGGATGCAAATCTCAAATTCACAATGCAGAACCACCAAATATGAAATAGCAACAGGCAAAATATCAGTGATATCAGGGTATAATAATGGTTTCTCCCGTATCCCATCGCATACATTGCAATTAAGCCCCTAAAATAATCTATGCACTGTTCGACCTAAGCATTAGTCGCATGTACCTCATTAGTGCTAAGACTTTATTCGATCTTAAATCTAGAAATGAGCATTTTTATCTGTCTATTGTGGTTTCTAGTTCCAAAACACTGAAGGTGCCACTAAAATGATCAAGTGTTGATAATCATAAATCAGCATAACTCAACCAATCATAGATCACCATAACTCAACCAATCATAGATCACCATAACTCAACCTTCAGGAACAGCCGACACATTTGAAATGTATATAATTTAACCAAAGCTTAATGTTGTGTAATGTTACGTGATAAAGGCAAAGTTAAAATTTATTTGTTGATTTTAAATTGTAACTGTCTGTTGGTATATAAATTCAAATGGAGTCCAAGGAGTGCTTTAGATATATTAAGAGGGCAAGATATTGGGACAAGAAAAGGTTATGGATCATTGGGTATGATTGCGAACAAACTATATATAACTTAAGGTGTATTTTTAGGTCATTTAGAGGGATACCGTAAAACGTAATCAGTGACGTAAGAAATCGCTTATATGTCGGCATTGAGTCAGTAATGGGTTTCTGTCAATCTTCGTGTGTGATAAACACTCCCTCTTGCTCTCTCTCTCTCTCTTTTATTTGCTCTCCCTTTCCATCACTGTGTCTGGGAGAGTTTTGGGGGGGGGGGGGATGGATGGGCTGGACCAAAAAAGGGGGTGTGTCACTATAAGAAGAGGATAGAGCAACATGCAGTTCGTGGTTTACTAAGACAGATAAAGCAGAGGGTATCCTTCAAACACATCAGAGCACACGGTACCCCAACCAAACATACAGGTAAGGCTGTAAACTGCATTAACTTTCCTTACTTGGAAATGTTTATTTAATTAAAAAAATCTGAAAAATGTACACTAGTCATATTAACCAAATTCTGGTAGTAACTTATATTATATGTGCTATGTTATATAATTTGTTAATGGTTCTGTAAAAATTTAGATAAATATTACTTTTGAGCATTTAAATTTCAGTATTGTCTTTCTTTCATTGATTTTTGTTTTTTGTGTTTGGGCTATAATTAATTTATTCCTGTACCTATCAATTCATTTTAAATTTCTCATGGTTCAAAATGTTTTTCTTTAAATACACAGCTGAGGGCATATTTCTCTTTCCTTGGGTTACCTTCCATTCATCTGGATTGATGTATTTGTGGTTAAAAAGCAATAAGCATTTTAAATATATTAAGTAATAATTTGTTTCCTGAAATACAAAAAATGTACTTAGTAATGTAACTGTACTTGTGTGATGAACTTCTTTATTTGAATACAAACTGTGCTTTATGGTGCTCTACCATGAAATACAAAGGCTTGCCTGCCTTTTATGAATTATAGCCATAGGTGCGTATTGGAACAAGCCAGTGGCATGTACTGCCTGAAGCTCCAAGCCTGCATTATCACCTCTAGTTTCATAATAATAGTAACAACAATAAGAAAAACAACAATAAATTCTTATTATTATTATTATTATTACGATTCCTGACCTGTCATTGGTTGGAACAGCTAATCGGTGTCTTTTCAGACTGTGGATGAAATTTTAATTTCCAAGTTCAGTTTCATGTTTAGTGTTCTGGAGTTTTTATGACTTGGCAAAGTGCTTTCTACTGATATACATTAGATGGCTGTTGTTACTTCGTAAGTAGAGAGATCTATGAATCATAATTAGGACCAAATTGCATGATGGGAATTGACAATAATTAAAATCATTTAAAAACAGAACATTATTCTTCATTATTCTTTAACAATGATTTTCAGAACAGAAAAAGAAATTTGTAATTGCTTGTTTGTTCCCAAAGATTTTCAGATAGGAAATCTCTTAACATTCCATTAAAATTACTTTTGCTTATTTTACTTCTTCAAACTGAATTGCAATTACACAACTGAACTGTGTTTTACACACTATACAACTATAAGAGTAATAGTCTTCTGATTCCCAGAAAAGGGTATCAATGTATTTAATCTAATTCTTTGGCCACTGGGTCCTTCAAGTGTAACTGCTATTAATATTTTTGAGTGTCCTGTATCACTGTATAAAACATTTATCAAATGGTAGCTCAGATACAGTTTTATAGAACTATAAATGACTAGTAATACTAATAAATAATTTTGAATTTCAGTTCAAAAGGATCAGGTTGGCATTAGTGAGTTGCATACATCATGTTTAAGGACTCATAAGGAGAAATTTTATATAAACTAAATGCTTTGCATTGACACACACAAACTCAGCAACATGTCTGTGTTCTTTTCCATGTGTGCATTAATATATACTATGTAAAATGTACGCTCATTTCCTTTCTTTACTTGCTCTTTAGAACTTCTGATAAGAACCTTGGAGACATATAGAATCTTACATTGTACAAACCTAAAAAAATATAGACACCCAGTCTTACACAGAATACAAATTTAACCATAAAATCGTCCGCTTTTTAATTACCTGTGATAGCAGTCATTTTCGATTTCTTTCATATTGCCATAAAATGAGAACAAAATGTGTTTTGAAGGTTTCATTCAATGTTCACTTTTTCAATCCTGTCAAAACATGAATGGTAACGGTCTATACATTTTACATATTTATTACCAAAAGTAAAATTATCTTACAAGTGTCGTGCATCAGATTCCCATTTTGTTTATGTATGTTTTGTAAAATCACACAGTATGTGATTTTATATTGCTCAAGAACTGAATCAATGACTGTAATTTATATAAAACACTGGACCAGAGAATTGAAATAACATGTATTGCTTGTTTTATAGCCATATTTGAATGCAGAAAAAAACTGTGATTTGTATTGTCTAGAATTTCACAATAAGCTAAATGACAATATAGTTTGATTTATTATATCTGTATATATATAATCACCTCATTAATGCATAGCTTTCCTGCATTTTGAGATTTGCTTTTACACCTTAAGACATTCATAAATATTCACTCGCATAACGTAAGGATTACGCCAATTGTGCCAATTGTACCACTGTCTCTTTGGCTATAATCCCCTTAGTGTAGTACAATTCTTAAGCTAGTCTGTCTTCCTGATTTTCTCCAGTTTTCATTGTATATTCTCCGCAAGCTAATGTGTATTTTATTTTAGATTTCTTCACATTCAGGAAATACGGAAATAAACAAATATATGATTATGTAGCTAACTGTACATACCTATCTACCTAATAATAAATAGCTCTATAAAAAAATGTATTATATAGTCAACTACAACATCGTGTATTTATAAAAATAAAACTGATTATGCTGTGGCTTATTCTTCTGTTGAGCACAGACTTTCTATATATTCTGAATTTAGGACATTTTTGTCTTGTGTGTTCATCATTACTTGCTTTTATCCAATGACTTTGACATCCATTAGCTGAACTCAGGTTACGGTACTAACTAGCACTCCAAACTGCCAGTGGGGATATCGCCTCTCCTGGGGCGTCACACAATTAGTAATTAATTACTCAATTAGTTTACTTTGAAATAAAGGCAAGCTTCATTTGATCTCATTTTCAAAACATGTATAAAAATCATAATATTAGACATGCTATTCTTTTTCAATTAATATGTAGGACTTTGCATTGAGCAACATCTGAGGAGTCACATTAGAATATTATAAGTTCATCATATTGTTTAACCCTTTACTTTATGTAGAGCTTTATGCTTTATTCATCCTTTCCATTCACCTCTTCGTATTTGCTGCCTTTCTTATGAGTCATATTAGCCATAAGACATTTGGTCGAGCCTGCAAGTTTATTACAGTAATGTGTCTGCGGGCAACTAACAAGCCAAATAATTTTGGGTCTTTGCGATTCACTAAAATAAATGTGAGATGGTGCACTTGCAGGCTGTGTTCAGAGGTGAACACAGAAAAATCTGGATAAGTCCAATCAATAACTTGCTTTCTGTGCCCTACCTTTGCTTTTATATACTTTATTACAGTGAAGGACAAAAGAAATGAATAGGAAATAAATGCAACGATAGGAATGGACAGTAAATTGCTGCAATTTTAAGATGTTCTAGTCCACATTACCAAGACCAGAACCAAACACATTAATGCACAAATAAAAGACGTAGTCTTTAAACAGAAAGCCACCGTACCTAATATTCTGCTACGCTGACATTGCCCCCGCATTAGAGTTCTGCACCAGTAGAGCTTCTGTGAAATGAAAAACATCCACTCTTTTAAACAGATACAATTGGATGAATCCTCAGAGGGCCCCACTAGACCAGCATAAATCAAATTTTGCACATATCTTGTGATGAGTCATCACGAATTTTAAAACCACAGTAAAAAGAGGTAAAGAATATACAAATTAAAAGCAGCCAAAAAGCTTTGTATTTCTGTTGAAAAGGCAGAATCGAAATAGTTTCTCCTGTCGAGGTGTGTTGGCCTCACAGGTTGGATGTACCTGTTGTGTTTATGCTCAGTGTTTCTGACACAGAGTGCCCATCTGCACAGCCCAACAATAAAATGAATGTTCTTCCAAAGATTTGCTGAATGCCATATTTTTTTGGGGCTGACTGCAAGTTTAGTTCATTCTTAGGTTTGTTTGTCAGCTCACCTGCAAATATTACTCTGAGGTAACCATGCGGCAGAATGGGACATTATTAGTCGGATGCAGTTGGGTTGATACCACTAGTTACTGGTCTCTCACAGACGCCCAGTAGATCATATGGTGGACGTGGGGCTTCTTCAAGAGCAGTGGTATACTTCAACATAAATTCGGTATTGGGCAATAGCAGCTTAGAGTTAGAATGTACTTAAAGATGTGTTAAGAATATTCTAAATATGTCTTATGAATTTGCCAGACATTCATAGGTGTTTGTGGCGTGATGAGTGTGAAGAACAACACAAGATTGTAGGAAGACTGATGTCATGATTAAAACCATATAATATATTTAAAACATTATTTAAACAAAAATATATTATTATAAACCTGTTATTAACTGACATTATTATATCTGCGTTTCAAGCCAGTTAAGCTATTTTTCGACTAATTGCCTGCTATTTTTGCAACCTTCTATTTCCATTTGGTCTGTTATGATTATTCTGCTATTGAGGAATTTGGGATTTTTCTCAGAAACTTTCAAGTACGTTGATTTTGTGCATGTCAGTCACAATCAGTTGTACACTGTTTCAGAATAATAGATTAATTTACACTGTATAACAGCTTATGGGAGTTACATTTCATTTTTTTGTTGTTCAGATGGTTAAGCAAATAATATTAACTAGTTCTGACCAAAGTCATTACTTTGGTTTCTGTCAGATAAAGAAAGTGTGTGTGTGTGTGTGTGTGTGTGTTTGTGTGGATTAGGTTTATATTAAATTGTGGAGACCAAATCTGTGATTTTGATGTTGTGGGGACCACTCTTCATGGTCCCCACAAAGATTTGTGAATGTAATCAAAAAAACAAAAATGCCAAAAGTCTTTTATTTGGTTACTTATGGGGTTTGCTTTAATTGTTCTTTCATTCCTGAAATAGTGAATATTACTGATATTATCAAGTTACCTCTAATGGAGAGTTTAATGTTACTGGTCTTCATGTCATATAGATTATTTGGCAGGTGATTGAAGCTGTGCATTTAGCGTTTTGTACCTTACGCAAGAACCATTATCAAGATTTTGTTGTGTTTTAGAATATACTGTCTAATTTAGTGTTTGGGGTTAAGAGAAAAAGGAGTTATTAAATCAAATCAAATATAGCCTGAAAACGTCATGCATTAGCTGTAATTCCACAAAGCTTCTTTTCTTATGCCTGTATTTATTAACTTCTGCAGAAAATTGTTTTTGATATTTTATCTTATTCAGTTAAGATTTTTTCATGCAAACACACCAACAGAACAGGACTGCATGCATAACTCTATTGTGAGCAATCTGGTCTTATTTTTCATTTTAAAATAAGGAATATTTTTATTCACTTGTCCCTTAAACACCTCTAGACAGTCTTCATTCACATGGACAACTATTAAAGGTTTAGTGCAGTTAAAAATTCATCCATTCTTTTAGGAAATTATATTCCACATATTCAGTTTTTCTGAATAGGACCTGACAGGCGGTATTTTTTTCGTGACGTAGCTGTAATCTTTTTCTGGTGACTAACGCAGAGTGTGGGAAGGAGCCATCAATACCAAACCCGAAAATCCCCTCTATTCCATTTATGCCTCAAGAAACTAATTCAAGCTGCATTTAAGGAAAATAACGTTTGCTAATTAAGAAAAAAGGTCTTTAAAGTGTTTTAGTCTTTGTATTTACCCTGGAGACAAATGATCTATTTAACTCATGTTAGGTGGGCAAAAAAAATTGTGGTTAATTCTGTTAACTTTTTAGAATAGTTCAGGAAAGACAATCATACTGTTCACTCTAATGAGAAGAGAAAAGGCAATCAAAATTCATGCAGTACCGAATAAAATGACGATGTTTCTTTCTGTACTTACAGAAGTATCGATGCAAAACATTCTTGAAGATTCTACATGTATGAGAATGTCCTGTGATGACAAATAGTGTGTCTTCTTCCCCATGGTATGACATTTTAGGATAGCTTCCTGAACTGAATAAGATAAAATAACTCAATACTCAATACTCAGTACTCAGTACTCAATAATTGGCTTTGGCAGATTCATGGATTATGTTTACAAGTATGTTTCTTCTCCACCAAGCATATGTTTTTTAATTGATCATATGCATCTGTGTTCACCAAATGTATGCTAAAGCTTAACAATCAGCCATGAAAGACCCCACAGAAGAATGCCGTTTTTCCCACGACTCTCTCCGTCTCTGTCGGTTCTTCCACTGATATCTGCTCCCTCCCCTCTGACTGCAGTCATGAAGTCCCTGTGGACTTTGCTGCTGCTTCTGTGCACTTGTGACCCAGGAATGTCCGACTGTCAGCGGGATTGCCTCTCCTGCGGCCTACTGTTCCCAGAGAAACAATCCTTCAGCTCGCTGGTGAGTCTCCACCTTCTAGAACTCGCTTGCTTGTGCCATTCATACCTCACGCCGCCTAACTGTGATCTCGGCTCAGCAGAGAAGCTGTCAAGTTCCCTCCATTCCTGTGTTGATTTTTTGTTTCAAGGATTCTCCATGGTCAATTTATCCAATATTTATTTTTGCACAAAACAGTCATTCTTATTAGTTTGGAACATAGTTCATAACCTTTCCTACTCGTCTAATATCAGCTTGAGGCTTAAATGGAGATTAAGTTAATTCATGCAAAGATTTCAGCAGTGATTTAATTACCTACCACATAATTATTCTTGCACTGTGTGATGCCTACAGTGCTCAAGAAATTGACAGAGAAAAGCTGCATATATGTTTCCAGGCTGTTTTGCTGCATTTAAATGAGGAAGACGTGTTTGCGACACCCCCTTCTCGCTTGACAACCCCCTGCCCCCCCCCAATCTTGCTCCCGCCACCTGCAGTTCATTCTGTCTGCCTTAACCCTCATTGGCTAATTGATTTCTTGAGATATATTGGTGATCGGGCCTTAAGTCAATTAAATGTTCACACCTTTCTAGGCAATTCAGGCCTCCTTTGGCAGAACCTTAAATAAAGAATAAAACCTCTCTCCCAAACAATACCCCCCCCCCCAATTATTGACTGTACAGATGTGGATAAATACCTACATGAAAGAATTCCCTTTGGTCTTGTAAAGTTTCACGCCAGACTTTAAGTCTCAGTTTTCATGTAATGGTTAAGCTGCAAGAACAGATTTTAAAGGATAATTTGGAGGCCTGTCTTTGATAGATTTTTATGAGTGTTTTGGCCTTGGTCCAGTATTGCTTTGATGACCTCATACGTTTGAAAGCTGTTGATACCGCAGAGGTAGACAGACTTTGAACAGAGGAAAGTCCTTCCATCTTCTAAAGAAGCTGCAGGTAGAAACATAAACATAATAAGGATTATTATTTAATTTTGCTATTTCAGCAGAGACTTGGGTCCTAAGCTACATACTGGTAAGGAAAGCTTGGTGTTGGAGTGCCGCTCAGCCAGATTCAAGTGCCGCTGCGGCTTTGGTTTAAGGGCCTCGTTCAAGGGCTCAGCAGTAATATGATCACTTTTCCAACCACAGGCTACTGACCCATGGGACACAGGCCCTAATCCCTAACCCTACTGAGGTACACACTATATTATTATTATCCATTCATAAATCAAAAGGGTACAAAGCAAGAGATGCCAGCCAATCGCAAGGCACACGCAGATGAGGTATCTATATGTATATCTTTGTGGGGACTCTCCATTGGTTTCTATGAGTATAACCCTAATCCCAGCTATGACAACCTTAACCCCTACCCAGCCCTAACCTTAACCATTAGTCACTAAACAAAATAAAAACACTTTTGACATTTTTAGTCTATGATTGCAGTCACATTATTTTGTAAAACTGAGTTTCCCCTGGTGGGGACTGATAAAAATGTAGGTCCCCACAATGTAATAGACACATAATATACACAATGTAATACACACGCGCACACGCACACACACACACACACACACACACACACACGAATTTTCAAGGCTATTTTGCCTTACTGCAGGAGGAAACTGAAGTACCCAAATGAATCCTGTCCAACACAGGGAGAACATTCAAACTCTAGACATACAAGCTGAGTCCCAAGTCAAGAGCTGCATCCTTCGAAGGACACAGTCAGCATAGCCTTTGTAGGCCGAGTCCTTCAAAGAAAAAGTCTTTGAGTAACACCCTGGAAAGGATGCAGCCTGGCAACCTTGGAGGTGGGGCGCGACAGCACTACCAACTGAGGCACCCTGCTACCCAGTACACATTTGGTATTGGTTGAAAATCACGGTGTAATTGAAGATAACCATAGGCAACCTTGACTGTGTGGTTTTAAGACAGACACTTATACATGGTCCAGTATGACATTAATGTTGGGTATGTTTGTACATGCATTTTTTTCCAAACACAGATCATTAAGCATGTATGATTAATGACCAGGCATGATTTAGGTTCTTGACTCAACTATCCCTGTGCCGCAATTGTGTCACTGAGGATAATGAGGTACAGAAGTTTTTGTTATACACCATTACTCTAATGAACTGGAGTATAAGACGTGGCTGGATTTTTCATCATGTTGCTATTCTATAGGTCTGTCTGGTGGAGTGTGAGAGCAAGGTCTCACCAGCCCTCACTTGGGAACTGTGTAGACAATATGTGGAGCAGTCGCATTCATCCTCCTGGCCAGCAGGTGGCACAGTGTTGAAGAGGGCGGAAGAGGAAGTGGCAGCCGTACTGCCTGCTAACCAGGGAGATGGTGGGCTGTTGTACTCCGAGGCCCTGCAACGCTTCGACCATGTGGCGCGGGCATTGGGAACAGCCCAGCTTAGTGCCTCGTATGGATCCCAGCAACATGGGTCCGAAGAAGAGGAAAGAACAGAAATGGAGGAAGGAGCCATGGAGAATGAACCCGAGGGGGCGGCCATAAATCTCACCAAACGATTTGGGGGCTTCCTGAAAGGCAAGTATGGATACAGGAAGCTGATGGACCCCAGCAGGTCCATGCAGAAGCGATACGGGGGGTTCATAGGTGTCCGAAAATCTGCCCGGAAGTGGAACAATCAGAAACGCTTCAGCGAGTTCCTGAAGCAGTATCTCGGCATGAATACCCGCGCCAGCGAGTTCAGCAGCGTATCAGCGGACATGAGCCAGCAGAACGAGATGTAGCGCATGAGCCTTTTCTGACAGGAAGCGCTTCACCCCAAGCAACCATACAGCACTGCAGCAACAGCGATTACAAGAATATAGAAGCAGAGTCATCCAGTCTGAGAGTGTATATAGTCAAAGGGCCGCTGTCTTTCATTTCTGTGTCCGTTATGAATGCATCGTTCCATTACAGAAGCAAATGCATAATAAAAAATGAAATAAAACTAGATATTTTTTCGTACGCACCTCAGAATCTGTCTGTTTTGGTAAGTTCATCCACACACAAGTTATAAATATGGTTTGTTTTTCCCCACCCTGGTATATAAAGCACTCATAAAATATTTGAATAGCTCTATCTATCTATCATCTATCTATCTATCTATCTATCTATCTATCTATCTATCTATCTATCTATCTATCTATCTAT
>JAABNY020000025.1:10434054-10444844 GCA_015164015.2 Brevimyrus niger | reverse complement strand
TTACTTTTCCGAATTGTTCTGAAAATTCGATACCACAAATGTATTATTATTATTATTTGTAGTAGTAGTAGTAGTAGCCGTCGACATAGTGTTACTCAGAAGCATATGTATGAAATGAAGTTTAAAACTTCATCAAACCATTCAGATTTATAGTTTGCCTTTTTCCCAGACCCGTTCCTAGCGCTAGCCTCAATGAGTGACATGCCCTGGTACACCAGACACTTCCCATAATGCACTGGGCTGAAAACCCATGTTACGATCTATTTGCGCTCGGTATCCAGGGCCAGATGTTGAACAGTGGATGGAATGCTGTTGGCCTGTAGATCTGAGGCTAGCTCGTACCAGATTTTGGGGAAAGTACGTTCTGCCCTGGAGTAAGATGCATATCAACTCAGCCATTTCGAGGGGCTTACATACCTATCACTGCTTGACAATGCTATCGCTAGGGCAATGACTCAGTCCTATAATATATGTATAATAAAATGCATTACCCCTTAGGTCTGTTTCATTTCTCCAGGCAACAGTTTTACAGGCGTATTATTAAAGGCAATTAATAGCAAAAGGAGAAGGGTGAATGGATAACTGACTTGTCGCATTTGTTACAAAGAGACAGAAGTATGATGGTTATGATAAGAAGGACGGCAATGCAGTAGAAGCTGGGATCCAGCGACAGTGTGCCTGCAGACAGCCACCCCCCGGGTGCTGGGCCTTGCGGAGCCATTGGTATTCATCTACTGCCCAAAACACAAATAAAACTGATTAAAGGACAGTCAGCCATTGTTACACGTGGGTATGCAGATCACTGGTAATCACTAGGTCATTAATCACAAGGCATTTAAAAGAGACACTGTAAATGGGTCTTATTTTTTATAAGTTAATCCTCACCTTAAATATAGGTTTCATTTTAGTTATAACACGCCCAGTCTTAATTCAGCAAAAAATGTCACTGAACATGAAGAATATCATGCTGATTTCAGACCGCACGGGGGTTCCCAGCAGTTTACTTATTTATTTATTTTAAATATATGTATATGTACAATACGTAAGTTCGTCAGCAGGTGGCGCACAGGTTAAGCGTATCAATGTCAAACAGCAACTTGCTTAACGAAAAACGCCTCTTCATTTGAGACATGTGAAACACATTCAATGCAAGTGTCGTTACTGAAAGTTGAAGCCTTTATCGAAAGAGTCACATTTGCTCCTGTCGCGTCTTTTTATGGCCAAATATTTTAAAATAGTACTATAGTACTAACGGTGTCTATGTGGTACTACCCATATTACCAGTATTATATATGAGGAATTGTCGTCGAGATGTTTACGCCAGATAAGTTTGATTTCAGTGATCTTATACTGATGAAACTATGCTTTCATGTAAACGTTAGAGTCAAGATCCTACCAGCTGATACGACCACCCAGTGGACTGTACTTCATGGTGTTTTGATCCGCTTCTTTAATCTCCACTCTGTGCATAGGGAAAAAGAAAGATCTTAGGTATACTATTTCTAATATCACCAATCAAATAATAATTTTAAAAATGATTGAATTGTTCAGGCACAGAACTGCTGTAAGTTTGATAAACTAGCTCAAATATTTAGAATAATTAATGCATTTTTGAATATAATCGAAAATGTTGAAGTATTGAAAATGAAGCATCAAAATGACCTGTGCTACATGCTAACGTGAGCTCTCTCATACATCGGTATGAAGTCCCCCTTTTCCTGTCCCTTTATGAATTATGAAAACACGTATATCTTCGTCAGCTTTAACAGTTGTTTGACTTTAATCTAAAGATACGACAAGAAAGCCATAATCTCAACATAATCCGCATTTTCATAATCTTTGACATACAGTGTTGATCTCCATATGCTATGAAAATGTAGACATGGTAGTATAACACACATGAACATTTACAAAAAAGGTGATCAGCCTGACCTGTAGCTTTTGTGCTTTAGAACAGTGGTTCTCAACTGAGGGGGCAAAGTCCTCCAGGGGGCGTCAGTGAGGTCACACAATCGATTTGAAAATCGTAGAAAAAGTAGATCTTGCAAAAGCTAAGTTTGGCCGGTACGCTATATGGATTTCATTCATTCATTAGCATTAATTCCTGGTTGTAAACAGCTTGAGCGCTTTGCTCATGTATTACACAGAATGCCAACATTTACAGCGAAAATCAGATCATTCCCCAGTTGGCATTTCTCAGGGAAGTTAATGGAAGGGAAACACGTATTATTGTCATTTTATTAATGTCATTTTAAAATATTGTTTAAAATATTACAATTTGCAACATTTGTTTTCATTGTGTTGAAGGCTAATACAGTGGTACCTCGGTTCTTGAACTGACTAGAACTAGAAGTCGAACAAACCAGTTTGACCTAGAACTCGATCTGAATTTCAGAAGTCGAACCGTGAACGCTGACCTAATATAAATTGTGCGCACCAGGAAATGAGTCATACTACAATGTAATTTGAATTATTTGAATTACCTTCTTCACAGACTGTACGATTAACCAAATAAAGCTGCACAACATTACAGTAACTAGCAATAAGTAAACCACTAATTTACTTATACTATTAGACATTTATGTAATTTATTTAAACTTTATTTTACCAGGTAAATTGTCTGAAAACCAGTTCTCACTGCTTTACGTGATATTCAGGAGAAATAGCAGATTTCCCATCGGGACTGCCAGGGATACAAACGACATGCGTGTAACTAAACTCTTTAGCCAATAAGGGCAAAGGTGTGTCGTCACAGAGGCGGTTCCAGTTTGTGCAGCTGGGTGAGAGGTCGCAATGCATCCAACCATAATGCATTGCGTCAGGATCAGAATGCGTTGCTTTAAGCCAGTGTTTCAAGCAAGTCGAACGCACTCAATGACCGGACTGGGGAAACAAACTGAAACGCAGACTTAATAAAGAGGACCAATAACAACAACCAGAAACGGCTGATCACATGGGGATCCCACATGAGGTTAAAGAGGGGGCGTGGCACACGGAAGGAGCGGACGATAGGGGCGGGACATATATAATGTTGTATAAGGGGCGGGACTTATATATATATATAATATATATAATGTTGGGATAAGATCTTTATCGGTTTGGAAGCCATTAAGAAAAAAATGCTCTTCTTGTTTTATTCTGTTCATTTTGTGTTTAAATGCTAAAAAAAAAATATGTGCAATTTTCAGGGCTGAGAACCAATTAATTGGTTTTCCATTATTTCTTATGCAAAAAATTTGATCAGAACTCGAACTTTTTAGGATTCGACCCCGGAGTCCGGAAGGGATTAAGTTCGAAAACCGAGGTTCCACTGAGAGTCTTTTCGGTCATTAAGTGCAAGGTTGTCAGGCTTCTGATTTTAGAGATATTTTCAAAATAAGTTTTTCATTTAGGTAGTTTTTTTTATCTGCAAACATTTACCTTCTGTTTTTAAAGCAATATTGTGAACTGAGGAAGAAAAGAAGCATTTTGACATAATGAAGTGAAACCTTGTTTGAGTCTTGTTCAATAGAAATTACATAATTTGGCTGCATAACCAAATAGCTAGAATATGTTTGTATTAGTAAACATTAATAATACAATTAATACAATTAATAATTAGAATTGCAGAACACAGAAGAGAAACAATATCACAATCCAAGTTCACAGCCCAAATACATAATCAGTTTATATTCAGGACTACAGATAGTTTAAAGATTTGCAACCAAACTGTCTTCTAAACCTAGGTCTGCAATGATCCTGAGTCTTTGGAAGAGTTGGCATAATTAAAAATTGTTTTTTTTTTCTTCAGTTAGAGCAGAAACAATTTCTATTAAATTACTGTTGTGCTTGTGAATGTGTTGTAAAATATTTTTCTAATCCATTTCACAAATGTAAAACTAATATGCATGTACATTTATGTGTATAACACTCTTCCATTTTATGGACTTGATTTGCCTTAAGAATGTAATTTATGTGATTTGTTTATTATTAGATTTTAGTAATGCAAAATGTGCTTTGCAGATTAAATGGCTTGTATGTGGAACCTTTGATTGCCCTCGTACAGTGTCTTACATCTCACAGTAAGTGCTACACCTAATGTATGATATAAATATTTAACCATGATAGGATAAATGTTCATCATCCTGATTCCATTAATGAGAACTTCTGGCTTTAAACAAGTATTTAGTCTTATCTAATCAATCTAAGATGACATAGGACACACCCTTCCTTGGACTTTTACTGCTTATTCAGCTGAGCTGACAAACCTTTGAGTTTGGAAAAGCTAGGCCTCAACTTGAAAGGCAACTAAATTCTCCTTGGCTCTAAGAAGTTGGTGGTAGTTTAAATGTTATCACATTTAAAATCTCAAAATGCAAAGCAAGGCTTTGTTTTTAGACACCACCTATTAATATGTTTTAAGTAAGACTATTTGGTGCAGTGTACCCAACCTGCTTTTAAACAGTGTAACATTTGCAAATGTAGCTATTTAATTAATTTTTTTTTTAAATTCTTGATATTTTTAGTCTAAAACAAGGTGAAGAAAATGGCTGGTTTGTGGTCTTTGCACACAAAGTCACGGATGGCTGTCTGACACCTACCTCCATCTGCATGAGCAGCTGCTCCCACGATGGATGGTGTAATCCACACCCCTCTGCTCAGCCTTCCTGGGTGGGAGGGTGGGTGGGCTACATCTAAACTGTCCAACACCTCCGGCTCAGATCAGCTGCTTGCTCCGTTCGCCGTTTGCTGAGGCACAGTGATCAGCAGCAACGCTAAAGACGGACTTTGAACAAAGCAGCTTCCTCAATTTCTTCTCACGCTTCATTGGACGGTTGCACTTTTCTCGCTGTCACTGAACATAAATATTTTCCACTGAGGAAAACGTACTTTGAATAATACGTAACTGCACCACACAAAAATTGTGTAGGAAACACACTTTTATGCTTAACTTGTGTACTAATGGATTGTTTTATGTGAACTGGTAGCCAACCAGTGCCCTGAACTTGTGGGAACTCCTTCAGGCGTGTTGGAGAAGCATTCCAGGTGGCTGCATCTGCAAGCTGTCTGAGAGAGTGTCAAGAGTCCCGACGCTGTCATCGAAATAAGGGGGGTTATTTTGAAGAGTCTAAAATTTTGACATGTAAAACACTTTGACTTCATTGCTATGAAGCCTTTTGATCAGGTGTGTCCAGACGTTTGACTGGCACTGTATTATGTGTTGCGTGGTAGTGTGATGGTACCCTCTGTCAGTTCTTGGAATCAAAATTTCATAAAAAAAAAAAAATTCATATGTGATTCTTACGATTATCTATATGAATGCAACGACCTCCCAAGCTTCCTGGGAAAGCGTGTAGCCCGAGGACACGCAGGATAGGATACCGGACCACAGGCAAAGGCTCATTGATGCCGTGGCTTCCCTGGAACCCAACTGACCTGCTTTAACATTCTTTCTTTCACTCTTATGATGTTTGTTTTATTACCAATTCATATTATTTACGATGTACATGTTTTTATGTATCTGGTATAGCACTTTGCACGCTCTGGCTTGAAAAGTGTTATATAAATAAAGTTTATTTTTCTTGTTTTAATGATAGGATTTTACATGCATTTTGTATTTGCTCCTGATTGCTTATACATATGTGATGTCATACCATGTCAGATTCAGGGGGGCCCAGCACGTCGTAGGGGCTTTGCAAAATCAACTGAGCAGGGGGCCCAAGGTGACATTTTCTCGGGGGGCCGGGATGTCTAGCTACTCCCCGGGGAGAACATTTCATTCCCACCCCTAGATGTTTGAGGCTACATTGCGCCCACTGAGCCAGTCTGCCATTCATCAGCAATTCACATTTCTCTCTAAATATATAATTTATCTATACTTACAGTGTGACAGTACCAGAGGTTCACCAGTTCATGCTGTTTTTAAATGGCAAGTACTGCGCTTCTTAGTGAAATTAGAATTGCTTTATAATTGCATTATTTGGTATATGTGCAAAATAAAATATTTGCTGTTATGTATTTTAAACATGTTCTTCATTTTATTAATGATTTTACTATTTAATTGATTAATACCAGTGTTGGGATTGCTCTGTAGGTAACTTTTTAACAATATGGTCATGTATGAAAATGAATATTGAGATATATTTGTAATAATATTGTGACGTTAAGTACATGTGCTGTATTATTATAATTTCATTGTGTTAGTTGTTACCGTGTGCAGACTTAGAATCATTTTAAAGCAAAGCTGCTGAACAAATTATTCTGCTGATTGTATCATCCGTCGGTTTCTGGGTAGGATCGTGCGGCTGAATGTTTACCTTAATCGGGTTTGAGGTTGGCAAGGGTGCTACAAGGGGGCTACCAGACCTTTCCATCGTGGGCTATGAGAACCGCAGCTTACAACCACAGTTCTAGTCAAGTAAACCTCAAACAGACATTAGTACCTTCTGCATACTTGTATAAAATGGTCTTTGTTTTTGCTGGCACTTTGGAAACTATTGAAAGCCTCAGAAATCGCAATACTTGAGTAAAACTCTATGTCATATATTTTGTAGAAAGCACTGGTCCAGTAGAGGGTCATAGCCGGGCCTGTCCAACTGACAGGGTACATGTTCACACAATTCAGATAAACAGATTTCTTTAATCAATATGCGTGAAAAAGCAGAAGATATTTTAAGAACTTAATTTTCATAAACAAAATAACACAGCAGTTTCTTTTTCTCTCAGTTCCTCTTTCATTGTGACATGATTGGTCCATAGTATACACTCTAGTGCGCAACAGTTTACATTTAATAATGGAGAATGACCAAAACTGGGGAACATCATCAAAACGGTTCACACACTGTCACCTTCTATGAGAAATGTATATATATATATATATATGCATAGTATATTGTATTAGTCTGTTACCTACCTAAAAACACAATGCTTAGAAATCTGAAATATGATTGCACATTATTGCAATAATCATGACCATTTTACGTGACAGTTTCATGAAGAGAGGTGGAAATTTCAGATCCAGAAAGTACAAATCCAGACCGTGATTTATCTTCAACCAACCGGTGGAGTCCTCAGTAACTGGGACTCTTTATGCGCAACTGGTTGCTTGAAGCTAAATCAAGGTTCATAAACATGCAGAAAGAGTGGCTGCAAAAGAAGTCGTATTAATATTGTATCGTCTTAGCTTTTACACACGTGCAGCCGACAGCAATGGAGATGAAAGAGGCCTGGTAGCAACCCAGTGACTTATTGTGGCTCAGCACCAGCATGTTCTGATGGATCGGGACCGAGTTGAACCGCTCGTCCTGCTCGACCACCCCGGGCCTCACTTTGGGGTTTAGGCAGTACTTAAAGCTGCACTTCGCCTCTGTGATTGTCTTGGGGATGCGGTTTTCCTTGTGGTTTATTCTGAAACAGGGAATAAGGAGTCCGGTTTTACCCACGATGCACTTGGGATGGTCTGTCATTTTCTGAAGGTACCGCTGTAAGGCTGCTGGCTCTAACAGTAAACTGATATTGCTAGATTTCTACATAGTAATGTTACACCAACTCCTGGCCAAGATTATTACACACTAGAGCATTACAGCCACCCCCAGCTTACAAATAAGTTCTGTTTCCCGTTAGTAAGTTGAACAATAATAATTCAGTACATAATAATAATAATGATAATAATAATAATAATGATAATAATAATAATAATGATAATGATAATAATAATACAATAATAATAAAAATAACTACATATGGTACCACACTCTACTTTAAGTCAACAAACCATTGAAATCGCAGTGTTTTCATGAGTGCCTGAAAGTAGCATGTGTGTTTGTTATTATAAATCATTATTTAAATTCAATTTAGATTGAATTTTTATTATAATGGGCTTTACGGGGCTGGCCGTTCGTAAGCACAAGCTGTCTGTAAGTTGGATGTTCTTAATCCAGCCTATAATTTATAAGCACTGGATATTAAGATCTGAGGTCTTTCTGATGTCATTCATTGTAATCTTAACCTAGCTGCACTTATGCCTAGTCAACTCCTTGACAGCATATATGTTTGCAAGGTGCTATTTGAAAATGAATGAATGAATGAATGAATGAATGAATGAATGAATGAATGAAAATGAAATGAATGAATAAAAATGAAATGAATGTAAATGAAATCATTTAGTTCGGTTAAACTGGAGGTGAACAGCTTGATAATGTAGAGTTAACTCAATCGGACATACTGAACTAGATCAGTCCCTGAGCTAACTAGTCTAAACACAAATAGCCATGACAGTCATGGGGGTGGACTGACCAATTATGTTGACCCATAGTCCCAAACCTTGATCAAACTTTTTTTTTATCACATCTATGGATATCCCTTAACTAGCAAAAGGTGAAGAGTTTAGTTTAAAGTAAGAAAAGTCTAGATATAATCAAAATAACCCTAAATTACACATTGATCATATCTGAGCACCCAAAACAGATAAGGAAATCTAAAATTTGAAAATTTATTTGGTTTAATTTGAGGTTATTTTTTTCTAAGTACATAAGAAGCACATACTGTGTAATACCTTTGGGAACCTAAATAGAGTCTCTCACTTGCCCTGTTCTTTACTCAGTTTCGGCTAACTACATGCCCTTGCCACACTCACCTTACCATATTAAGTCCCAGAATAGTCCAAGGGCATGTAACTTGACAGTTAAAAAATCCAGTCGTAAAAACTCATAAATTGGGTGAAAGTGTCAGCAAGTAGCAAATTGCAAATCATCACATCAACTCACTTCCAGGTCCAGGCGGAGAGGGAGCGATTGTTGATGTTTCCGTTTGGATCGGTTTCTGGCTGGGTTTCATAATATGTGATGTTCAAAGTTGAGCCACAGATTGTGTCGTTGGCTTCTGTTATCACAAGTAAAAGAGCCACACAGCACACAGCCTGCAGATATAAGAAGCTGTCATTTATTTGGCGGTTCGGCGTGAATTTTCTGCTTGCCCTGTTTGTGGCCCAATGCAATCAAAAATATCCCGTCAGACAGACCAAGAAAGTTGTTTTTATCTTATAAATCAGTTATTTAGAAAAAGACATAAACCTGAGATCCACAGCTGATATTATCTTTTAAAGTGCAAACCGAGTGTAGTCTGAAGAATCGTCTTTGAGCGTTTTGAGCGTCCATAACATTTATGGAGAATTAGAAGAGTGTCCTGTTCTGCTCGTGAATAGATGCTGCATCAGAGTTATAAACTTTTGAAATAAGACTTTCATGGATAATTTTTAGATATAAAATGAACAATAAACATTGTACTTTGATCAGTCACACTTTACTTAATTAGTGTATTAATTAACCAATAACTAAGTATCTGTTAAGTACTGATATTATGCTTGTTTGTCATTAATCAGTTATGAGAGTTTGTGTATTACATTCAGCACAGTTAACTAATTAGTTAATAATAGTAAGACCACTTGTGGGAGCAAAAATTCCTTAACTCATTTACTACTCAACAATAAAATTATGAACTAATATAGGTTTCCCCATGAACTACATGAATTGTCATGATTGATTGAAGAATGAGCATGGATCATTAATTCATGGTTAATTAATGCATTAGGTAAGCATGTACTACTACATTATTCATGTCCCCTCCAAGAAAAATGTTACTTGTATATCTGACCTGAAGTATGCTGACACACTGAAAATCAAGGCCCTCACCCCGACAATTAAAAGTGGTCAGAAGGTAGATGGATGGATGGATGGATTGATGGATAGATGGATGGATGAAATATGAAGCTCTTAACTCACCATGGGATGGTACATGGAGTCGAAACGGCGCATCTTCTGCTTTTTCACGGCTTCTTCTAAGGATGCAAAGTCAATTTGTCTTTGTAACATCATATCAGACCCATATTTATCTGATTGAGGTGACATCACTAGCAGAAGAAGCGGAAAAACGACATTTAGCTGATCAGGGAAGAGATACCAGATCAAGAATGATAGCTATTTATGATAAGTACATCTTACTTTACTTGTAGGTATTGGACAACGTTTCGCAGCTATACTATCAGAATGCATCATACATAGCAAACCAGTACAATGCAGCGTTTTATTTACTTGCGCACACGTCTTTACTTTACTGAACTAATGTGTGAACAGGAAGTAAATTATTAATTCTTATTTTAGTGTTCATTTACATATTCAGCAACATAACCGTGACAACAAAAAAAAAGGATATTCACAAAAACGAGAAGGCAATTCTTTTGGGAGTGTGACATATTTTAAATGTAAGTCATAATTTCTTGCTTCATCAACGCACGACTAATACATAACTGAAGAGAAACACAGAGAAGCACCCCTTCGGCCTCTGAGTAGCTGCTGCACGGCTTATGCCCATGACGCCATGATACCCAGATGGCATGCGGCTGTGGGCCACATTTGGGCCAGAACGATTTTGCTATCTGGGAAATGCTGGTTACTGACCGGAATCCCATTCAGGGAGCCCCTGCGTCATGCCTTGTGGTTCCTGGAGGTCCCTGGTGGTTCCTGGTGGTTCCTGGTATAGGCTCTGGGTTCATCGTCACCCTGTAATAGTTAAGCAACTATGAGTGATGGATGGATGAAGCCTTATGTCACGCCCTGCATTCCTGCCCCCCTGGTTTTCTCCCTCTAACAAGCTGCACCTGTTGCTCACTCGTCTTCCCTCTCATCTCAGCCCTGTGCTCCCCAGATTCACCTCAGATGCCTCTCGTCTGTGCCTCTCAGCCCTGTGCTCCCCAGATTCACCTCAGATGCCTCTCGTCTGTGCCTCTCAGCCCTGTGCTCCCCAGATTCACCTCA
>JAABNY020000025.1:10411090-10423908 GCA_015164015.2 Brevimyrus niger | reverse complement strand
AAGTTCTCCCCAAACGAGCTTGATGGGCCGAATGGCCTCCTCTCGTTTGTAAATTTCTTATGTTCTTATGTTCTAATGTATAGCCAAAATCGTTCTTTGTATTATTAAACGTAACACCGTCAGATTGTTTATGCTGCCATTGTAACATTCCAGTAATTTTTTTTATTTTTTGCAAACAATGGCTTTTTTAGTTTTGTTTTTTTTTTTTATTTGAATTGGCTCGGAATTCTTCACAATGCCATTTGAAAATTTCAAGCAATGAAAAATAATGGATTGCCCTATCATTCCCTGGGGATAATTCCTTTTTTTACACCCTGCTCACTAGAAGAGGTCAACTTATAAAACAAAATGTGTAAATAAATTTGTGAAATATGTGGCAATGGAAATATGTAACATTTATTGAATACATGTAAAATATTTAAAAAATTAGGAATATTAATAAAATGTAAATATAGTAAAATGAGCAAAATCTTACATAAATATATACATACATATGCATAATAATTATTATTTTAATATTTTGTAGATTTAAGAGCTATTTAAAATGCTTAAAATGCATTAGTTCAACTATTAATATATGCTTATTTGTGTACCAGTATTGTAAAGTGATATAACTTTATTTAGTGTTTAAACAAATTAGCTAAAGTTAAATCAGGAAAGTCCACGACTTATCGTCTGTGATGTCAAAGTTCTTCATGCGTCTGCATATGAGGAGGTGGTTCTTGCATTCTGACCTCTTTTTTTCGGTGTCAGTTACCAACTGAGAGGTTTGCGGACTCATGAACCCACAAATCGGTTTTAGTTTGACAGCATCATCTCTGCGACCTATTTTGCAAAGGAATCGAATGCACAGGCAGCTTACAGTCCTTTCCCCCTTTTCCCCTTTAAGGCCTGAAAATAAGTCAGTTAACCTAGTTTCTGGAATTTGATAACGGCGCTGATCATTATCATGAGCACTAAGTCATTCTTCGAAACCAGAAACAGAGCCAAGGTTTTTTTTTTACTTTGGAGAAGACATTTTCGTTACACTTTACTTAAAGCAGTCAACATAATGCATTATAGATACCTTCATAATGCAATATAACATGACTATAAATTATAAACATGGCTATAACTATTTAGAAAAAGGAATAGTCATGTTTATTATGCATTATGAATGCTCTATGAAGTGCTCATATATTATGCACTATAGATACCTTTATAATGCATTATGATGGTCAGTATAAGAATTAAGGATGCTTTATAAACATAGTAATAGTGCATTACAGATGAGTATCATAGAGCAGTCATAAGGCATAATAAACATGGCTATAATGTACTTATAATACTTTTTGAATCCATTATAATGTATTATGAAGGTATTTATAATGCATTATACATAATGGCTTTAAGTAACATTTTGGATTAATAATAGTTCTTTTTCACTATATTCAGGACTGCAGTAAAATATCAATTTTCCAGCAGATACAGATTTCACCGTTTAAAATATTAATATACTATTTAGTTATATTGTAGCCTGAATTACATTGTAACCTTTGCATGTCTGTTTGAACCACAATGCATAAGCTACAAAGAATTTGGTTATGGTCCATAGTGAGTGTATTTCAATGTGTCTTCTATCAGAGTAATTAGCACTGCAGTCTGCATTGTATGGCCAACGTCACTCAGAGCCATAAACGTTGGAGGGTCCCCATACAGTTTTTGGAGGTGGGATCCCATGGGCTTCACCACTGTTCTTTGGTTGCGGGTTCGATTCCCATTGCTAGTTTGGTGTGTGTGTGTGTGTGTAAGTAGACTTTTCTGTCTGTATTTGTGCAATTTCCTTCTAGGTACTCCTCTTTCCTCCTACAGGTTAATAAGCGTATGTAAGGTGCCCATAATGAGTATGTACTCTGTGGTGGACACATGCATCCTGGGAAAGTTCACCATGATCCTGCATCAGAGGAGTGGTTATGATGAATGGATGCATTACATAATATAATATACACTATACTATACTATTCAATCAAGGGTACAGAGGATGATTGAATACTTGAGGGCGGCACGGTGGTGCAGTGGTTAACACTGTCGCTTTGGCCCTCTGGGACTGAGGTTCGAGTCTCCTTGTGTGGAGTTTGCATGTTCTCCCCGCGTCATCCTGGGGTTTCCTCAGTCTGCTCTGCTTTCCATCCACAGTCCAAAAACTTGCAGAGGTTCACTGGATTCACAAAATTGCCCATATGTGAGTGAATGGTGTGTAATTGTGCCCTGCATTGGGTTGGCGCCCCATCCTGGGCTGTGTAAGTATGAAAATGCTATGGGCTGTGGATTAATTCCTTCATACATTTTCTTAACAAAAAGTTGCACTTTTTGCCAAACATGCAGGACTGAAGCAAACTGTAATAGTTGCTTTACAATGTTTTCTTCGTGCATTCGCCCTTCCATGCAACATCCAGTCTGGATTGCATCCCCAAAAGCCCGGGAGACAAGGTTTGGAAATACCCTGGGTAGGATCCCTGTCTATTGTATACTTAGCAATACTTAATTATCTTTAATACTATCGTATTTTATAGGCGTCATAAAGACTCTTTGATAATTAAAATGCCAGTATTGGCATAGAGATATCCTCCACCGCATTAACATCATCTGGTTCTGTGGTGAGACTTATTGGAACTGAATACCTATTTGTCACTCGTGTTTCCTCTTCCTTTCATTTGATCATCATCACAATGAGAAACGCCACCGGAAATGCTTACATAAGAGACAACGCCTTTATATCAGTATATAAATTTGCTGTCCCGACTACGAAAGCAACACACAGAAACTGCAGTCACTGTAGGTGAGATAAGAGGAAAAAATGCCTTCAGTGATCAGTCTGCTGACTTTGACGGTGAGTGATCATTGTAAATGCTCCTTTTAAAACAATCAAATTACATGGGCACTATCATCTTGCCTAGTGTGGAATATTCTAATTAAACCTGGATTTCTAGTCACAGGGTTTAGTCATTATGCAGGTTTTGTCTTTGTTCTTGATTAGTCTGGCTCAGTGATTTTTTTGTTAAATTACAGACTCATTTGGTAAGTTGAGGGGGCACAAATAACATAGTAAAACACTCTTACTTAATACATTGGTTAAATAGAAATTAAGTGTCAATTACCGTGACATGAGTTTAATGGTTATACATTTGCAATCCATAGATGCATCTGACAGATATTGCAAAATAAGTTAGCATGTTGCTCATTTTTGCACTATTGTCCTAAGAAAATATATTGAACTATGCATTATTGGGAATGAATAGAACATAGAATTACCAAATGCAAGAATCTGCTATATGGAAATGATATAACCATCATACAGTAACATTTATTTGTAACTTATTTCTAAGAAGTATTGGTTATGTATGGGTGATAAACAGAGGAAAACTGTGTCACTGTGTAAACTGCATATTGGTTACTCTCTCAGTTTCTTTCATGGCTCTATTCCTACTGTATAACGCAGTGGGCCCAAATAATGTAGTAGTACAGCCTTAATGTATTGATTAGCCAGAAACTAAGTATTAATTACATACCGATTCTGTATCTGTTCATGTATTTCATTTTGTTACTATATTGGGATTTGTACCTGAGTAGTAACTGAGTTACTAAGTTAATTGTGCCCCCTCCAATTAAGTGGGTAACATTTTACTTAAGGCCATGTTTTTAGTCAATTCTAAACACATTTATAATGCACTATAATGCATCCATAAAGCATTATAAACACGCCTATAAATATTTATAAAGAGGCATGACATATTATAGCCATATTTATTGAGCATTGTAACAGCCTAATGAAGCTCTCATCTACAATGCTCTATAGATACCTTTATAATGCCGGACAAAGCATCTGTAATGCTTTTACCAGTCATTATAATGCATTATAAAAGTATGAATAGTGCGTTATGGATGAGAGCTTCATAAAGTTGTAATGCATAACACGCATTGGTATAATGTGGTATGCTTTTTGCTAAATATTTATAACCATGTTTATAATGCTTTATGAATGCATTATTGTTTGTTATGTAGGTGTTTATAAATTGCTAAAAACACGGCCTCTGGTGTTAGCGCAGAGGTGAGATTCTTCAGATGCAGTGAGTGAGTGGCACATTGATTTGCTTTAATGCCTGTGTTCTCCAGGTTCTCACAGCATTGGGAGTTCTCATGGCCATCGAGGGCTCCGAGGCACTACGCAGGCGGGTTAGCCGAGCAGAGTATCGACTGGTGAAAACCAAGAGGGCTTCCAGAGGGATGGAAATGGTGGAACTCATGCTGGACCCCAGTGTTTTGATCACCTCTGACCCAGTACCCCAGCTGGCTAATCACTCCTTGTCCCCCTGGAGTTACAGGTGACTTGTTAATAACTCATTTTCCTGAATCTATATTGTATATTAAAGCAGTACAGTGAAAAGCATTGTTTTTTGTTGTTTAATCTGGCTCCGGGGGATAGTTAGAGATGAATGGATATGGGGCTGAGTCTTTAATAGGGTTGGCTGATGGCTAACCATTTATGACTTAACCAGTAAATACACATTTACTTGGGGGGGGGGGGGTAAAAAACACCTTTTATCAAAATCATTGTTTGCCAATCCAATCCTCGCGGACCCACAGACTGGACATTAGGAGGGAGCAAAATTGTGGACTGTCCTGTCTGGCAGGGAGCTCAGAGGGAGAAAAAACATGGACTAATTGTGTGTCCTTGAGGACTGGACTGGGAAACGCTGAGCTTAATAACTAACAAGCTGGTTAAAATGAGTAAGACTAATGTGCTGGTTCTTTGTCTGCTTGCCCCTACAGAACCAGCCACGATGAAACCCGATTTCCCGCAGACATCGCCCAGGCTAAGTGCCTGTTAGCTGGCTGTCGGAATTCACTGGGGGAGGAAGTGATGGATGTGGAGTCCCGACCAATTTACCAGCAGATCTTGGTCCTGAAGAGGGTCGAGAACCATACGAACTACTACTATAAGCTGGAGAGCCAGACCATCAAAGTGGGCTGTACCTGTGTTCGCCCAAACACAGTGCATCAGAAGTAGCAGGCTCCAGCGATGGGGGCTGCAGTATTGCAGAATCTTCCAGAGGTAGAAAGTTCAGGTCCAGAAAGTACAAATCCAGACCAAGGTTTTTTTTTCAACCAACCAGTTGTGCACTCTGTGACTCTTTATGCTCATGGGAGTCTTACACAAAATTGTGCTGAGGGCAGAAGGAAAATCGATTGGTTCAGAGAGATAACCAACAGATTGTAGAGGAGGTGGGTCCAGCCAATCAGATGTGTAGGTCCTGCCTTCACTAGTTGTCCCCACCTCCTCTACAATCCACCTCTGGAATGAACATTACTGTTATTGTTTTCATAATCATTGTTTATCTTCTTTTTAATCCATTTTTACTCATTATGGAGGATGTATTTATTTAATTTATTAATGTATTTGATTGTGCATTAGGATCTAGGAAATAAGGTTTTAAGATTTTTTCTATTTATTGAAATAATACATATATTTGAATAATCAGTAACTCAATAAATATAAATATAATTGGTATAAAATGGAAATACAAATAGTAACCATTCAATGTTCAGTCTTCCCTGAAATCCCCCTAACAATTTACGTAATATAAAGCCACCAGAGCATTTTTTGAAGCATCATTGTGTAACTTGAAGGCACGAATGGATTAACCACAAAGCAGGTTGTTCTAAGCACTGAATAAAGTGGTCGCTACAAATGTACATGTTATTACAGTTTTGTAATGTGATACTGTGCAATTTTAAAACATAAATTTTGTGCAATAAACCCACAAGGGAACAATGGTATTGAACAGCAGTTTTAATGATCTTTGCTTAAAATATATTTCTGTACATCACTGAACAGACATATCACATGTGTTCAGAGAATTGTTAATTTGATTAACATTTACACTGGCTTTGCCAGAACCTTCCATAAAAACAACTAAATCAGCCATCGATGGCGTATCGTGGACTGAAAGCGCGTCACGCAGTCCACTCAGCACTAAACACGCACACGCTCATACATGTTCGCACTCATGCACACGCTTGGTTACGGTAGCCTTTCTTCTTAATGTAGGTCTTAAGATGAGCAGAGGACCACCACGTACAAACTCACGCTGTTGGCACTATTGGCACAGGAGCAAAAGACAGAGACGGCTTCCCTAGAGCCTTATGATCAGTCCAGAATTTGTATCAGTCTAGGTCCACGCTTTGAGGTGGACCAGGCACTGTGCCGCTCTGAGAGCTTTTCCATCTCTTCGGTTGTTCACTGTTTGTTCGTCCTGGGAACAAGCTGAGCAGTAAAGTCGGTCCTTTGGTGAGTTGCCTTCGAAATGCTTGTCGTGGGAACCCCTCATGGGACCTGAAACAGATTGTTGTAAAATGCAGAAACGTTCAGAGGAAAAGCCCAGCACCCATACTATGACAATGAAGTCATGTTGTGTGACATACACCACCAGCCAAACGTTTTTTGCACACCACAGATTTTTCCATTTATTTCATAAACTGCCGATTTTTTATTCCTGTTAAGCACTGGAAACTTGCGTGAACAACTATAAATGAAATTAAAAGTCAAACAGAGCAAGTTTCCTTCATAACATGGAGAGAGTAATGTAACAGTGCATGTCCGACACCCTACTGAGTGGTTGTGTGGCGATGGAATGGTCAAGTTCTAGGTTGCCCTTTAGCTTAAGATACACTAGTCAACTCTTCCATCCCTTGACATAGAGCAGTATGCAATGTCCCTTGTAGAAAACAATGCTTCAAATTTTCTCTGCTGTTATAACTGCTAGAGGAGGTTACTTTGATGAATCTAAGATGTGACATTTTCTTGCTAGTATAGGTACTCAAATGGTGAACATACTGTACATTTAAATGTATTTCTTTATGTATTTGTTATTTGTTTATTTATTTATTTGCTAGCATGGAATATTGAGTGTATTTTTAGTAACTGTTAAGTGAATCTTAGTGCATGTGTCCTTTGCCTACCAGCATTTATAAGGCTTTTTTTTTACATACGTATGTTCCCATATTCAGGAAGCAATAAATTACTTTTTTTTTTTACTGCAATAAAAGTAATTAATCCAAAACAAATGGTTGAGTAAGTTACATATAGCTATTTATTTATTTATTTTTTTATCTTACATCTATTGCATGTTTGTCCTGAGAAAGTATTACATTTCTTCCCACGGGTTTATTTAATTCCATCATTTATCTGATCCTCAAAGCATTTTAAATGAAAATGACTAAAAGAAGGATATTTATCCTGCATGTATTTTATTAGATTAAGCAAAAACTAGAAATTGCAATACCTTTTCCTGCTGGCTGTCAGCAGACAGGGTGGCTTCTGTGTTGCTCAGCTCTTCTTTGATCATGCGTTCAGAGTCTAGGCCTCGATCGCCACACATTTGCGGAGTTTTCTCTTCCCTCTCCTCCACTCTGGGCTCTAGCAGTTCAGCTTTCTCACACTAGGGGGCAGATGAGATTCCTTGTGAGATCATTTGGATGCGGTCATCAGGATTACTCAGCTAATATATAATTATCTCATGTAATGGATGTGGCTGAGATATCTGGACAGCAGCTGTTCAAATTACTTCAAAGTATTAAAGACCTTCCTCGAGTCAAGAGTCAACAATGAACCAATGAATCAAAGTGATTTGTCATAATGCATTTTTTTTTATAAATAAACTTCAAACCTAAATAGGAATTCAATAAACACTATACATAAATGAACAATAAGTGGCATCAACATTATAATATGACTTTGCAGCCTCTAGAAAAGTAATCAGTTACAATGCAAAAGAAAATCCTAAGGGAACAATATGGAGTGAACGACAATTTGATTACTGAAGCCTTAAGATGCACAAAATGAAATCCATGGATCCATTGTCCATGACCACTGATCCTATTCAGGGTCACGGGGGGGCCCATAGCCGCCCCCGAAGGCAGGGAGAACCCCGACATGAGCTTTGCTGATAATTAGAAGGACATCAGCAGAACGCCTATGTCTCCCCTTAAGACATGTTCTCCACCTCAGGCTTCTCACCTTCCTTCTTTCTTCTGCGACGGGCGGCTTCCTCTGGATTCGTCCCAGGGACGCCTCTCCAGGCTGGGGCAGTGCTGCACGAACCTCCGGCACGCCGTCAAAGGAGGGAGGCCGGAGGATGACCTCGAAGGCCTGTCCGGACACCCGCCTGTTCATCTCGATTACTTCCATGTCCTTGATGACGCATAAGTTGAGGTCCACGACATCTGCAGAGGCTGGACCAGTAGATAGAAGGACCAAATAGAAACAACGGCTAAGCGTGAAAGATATAAGCATGCTGCTAGCGTGGTAAAGAGCGTCACCCACAGTGAATTAGAAGCCACGCGGAGGGACCAGCCGTCAGCTATCGGTATCTTACTGCGTAAGTGTGAGCATTTTGCTCGCACTTTGCGTAAACCTACTCAGTTATTCCTGAGGTGAACCAAGCATAAAAGACGAGGGGCTTCTCCTTTTTACCTTTTTCCTGAGGCTTCCCTTGAGCGCCGCGGAGCAGGCAGTTACAGAAGAGAGACACCAGGGGGAGCTCTTTTATCTTCTCTCTGTAGGCTGATGGAGGAAACGACAAAACCACTGAGCCTGTCATGAATACACAGAGCAAACCATGGCTGCCCTATCGATACCGATCTAGATCAACGTGGAGTAGAATGTTCTGTGCACACCGGAGCAATGCTTCTGATTATCTCTGGCACAATACTGAATGGCTACTAATGGTGGTTTTTGATGTGATTTCCTATCAGATGTTATTCAGTGCTTCACTGTGTCATTCAAGAACCATGTTCGTTTGAATGACTAATCTTTCAAAAGCAGCCCATTCCCAGTAATTCTTTTCATATCAACATATATGCCCTAGTTAAAATAATTTTACTTCAAGGACTTTATTTTCAGGTATGTTCACAAACACCGAAAATCGAAACAAAGGCAGGGGACAGGCTCTGAAACCTACCTGAAAGCGACATTTTGCCACAGTTGTTAAACATCTCAGAGTGTGAAATATGTAGAGGTTCTTGTAGCGTGGGACCTGGTGTGAAAGGGTATGAAAGTTGGATTAAAAATCACGCCAAGACATTCCTATCAACAAAACTGCACTTCAGCCGCATCCTATAATAACAGAAATGTGCCCAGAATATTCAGCAACAAGCCTCAGAAGTATCCTTCATGTTACTGAAAACTCCTGTTCATGTTTGGTTTGGTCTCCTAACAATCAGGGCCTACTTCCTGGTTCATTCCAAATTTTTAAACATGTGTTGCTATGATCTCTGCCAACATAAAGGTCAATTGAAGATATACTGTACGGAACATTACCTAATTAACTTATAATGTTAATTAACTAACAAAGTATCACTTTAGTAACAAGGAAATTTCAGGTAAGAGGAATTATATATGCTAAGCCATTGTATAAATTAAAAGTTTCTGGTCTTAAATAAACTGCTATGAAGTAGGACGCTGATCAGTCAATTCAACATAATTAGCTACCGTACAGAAAACACTTATTAAACATTTATGTTCATTACTTAGCTACTTAGCAGAAATTATCGTAAGAAAAATCCCACTACATTTCTAAATGAAGCGAATGAAAAAGATGAAAGTCCCCCAGTAAAGGTTCCCGTTCCGCCCACACAATCATTCTGCTTTTTCTTTATTTGCAGGGGAAGTTGAGTCAGAACTGACAGAACAGTAAATCATAAAAGAGAGAAGCATCCAGAAGACTGTGGCCATAAACTGAGAACATGCCGAAATAGAAACATGAAGAAATGCTGCTGTGGGAGGGATTTACACACTGATTTTTTTTTCCCCAAGATAAAATCTACGAGAGGTCCTTCTCTCCTTAAATGTGTTACATTTTTTTTTAATCTATTCTAAAGAGTGACGCATAGCAGCCGTGCAACGGCTTTGCATGCCAACATGAGTCTGCATTCATATCTATCGATTTCATATATCTGCCTGTCTGACCTGCAATGCAGACACTATTTTATTACTTGGTCTAAGAATAAATGCTCCTTTAATATGCATGCAATCCCCTTCATGTCAAGCCAAACAGCATGAAATCCCATTTAATCACAGAGCAGAAATGCACTGTTGGGTAATTCAGTAGTATAGTTACTTCACACTCTGTCCACAAATCAGAAGAACCACAACCGAAGTGTGAGGACGTAATACTTCAAGTACAGTATAGTACAGTATAGTACAGTGTAGTACAGTGCGCCATCATATCTGAGCCTAAAGTCATAGTTTTAGTTTGATCATTGCTATTTATGGATCTGTCTGCACACAATAGGAACATTCACTTCTTATTTGTACTGTGGCCTGCATGCATTTGAAGTGACAGGTGGTTCAGTCACACTCAGACCTGGGCCCGGATAATGAGTCAGTGGGTTCATAATTAGACACTCAGTCATCTCTGATGAGCAATACATATTTTTCCCTCTTCATTCAGTATATTAAATCCAGGCCCCATTTTTAATAAAAAATCCTCCTCAGTTATTCACCATTATTGTTTTTTATCCCTAACAATTATGATCTGTTTGCTATAACAGTTAGAATGACGTCCAGGCAGACTGATGACTTTGGTAGCTACTCATGTACAGAGAAGCAAATGCCAAAGCTAAAAATATATCAAATATATATAAAAAAACACACATTATGGTGCCGGTTACAGCATCAGCCTCCCAATTTAAACGGGAGTTATTAGAAAGTCTGTCTCTTGTGTGAGGATGGGGACGGCCAGCCTCTCTGCATCAACAAAACTCACCAACATCCCCATTTCTAAGAACTCTCAGCCCACACTCTGCACGCTCCCGCTTTCAAGCAAAACTCTGATCAATACGAGCTTCCTGCACAGGTGAACGTTTAATGACGTCCTGTCAGTCGAAAGGGAAAAAGGGGAAACCCCAGTCTGCAGCTCTTTAAGAGGCTGTTTGAAGCGTGCACGCTTTTGCATCGTCTTTGACATCCCTCACTTATAGAACACTCCCCAGTAACCTATGTCCAAAGCTCCCAATGCAGTGAGTAATATGACCCTTTTTTTTTGCTTGTAATACTATGCATTTATTACCACTTAGTATCTAATCCTAAAAAAAAGATAATGCACGCCTGATTTCATTCCACAGCCTTTAGTGCAACAATTTCCTCAAACCCAAGAGAAAAAAAAACACACACTGTGCAAAGTCAAAACAACAACAGAGCAACTGCATGAGATTCATAATTTATGGCATCAGCAAATGTGCTAAAACCAAGTCCTTTTGAAACTGCAATTGCAGTGGGAGGGATGCAGTGCAGGATGCCTGTTTCATTAAGGAAATACTCAAAAGAATCATTTAACAGTAATCGCTTATTAACTATCATTAGAATAATTAGTCTAGTGCAGTTCTGAAAGCTGACTTACCTCTAAAGACAGGTTATATTCCTCAGCTTCTCTCCTGTCAAGCTGCTGTTGTTCTGATACAGAGCTTCGCAGCAGCAGCACCACCAACCTTACAGCATGACATCACCTCCGGGCCACGCCATTGGACGAGAGGGATGCTGGCTGCTGATGGGCTAGCATCTCTCAGAGCACGGCACGGGGGTGGGGGGGGGGGGGGGGGGGAGAGTGGGATTACCTGTTAACTCTTTGTTGCAAGCAGCAGGCATCAATCAAGAATAACAAAGAAAAGCTTTCCCTGCTGTGTGCGCTAAAGGATTCAAACGGGAGATTTTTATGCAGTTATTGTTATAAAATTATACATAATAAGTAAGACAAGCTCGTTCTGGTGTAAAGGCATATACTGTAGAGTATGAATTATACATCTACAGAAATATGCAAAGCTATGTTTTCTTTTAGCCACAGCAAAGGCAAATCTGAGACCTTTTGTCCTGAATAATGTGATCTTTGGATGGCTTCATAGCAACTAACATGTGCTGGCCTGTTTGTAAATTTAGGCACTTCTAAAAATAAGCGCACAAAGGCTCTGTCTTCCGAGCCCCCCAGTGCATCAGTGCAAAAGCACCAGTGATATCGGTGCCAGAGCACTTGTTTGGCTAATCTGAAAGCTTGCTTGTAATGTTTGAGCAGTCTGTCAATGGCTCTTTCAAGCTTCCAATCTCTCTCTCTGGTTCTTACCCAAATTCTGTCTTTTATTTATTTCCTCCTTTGCACCATCTATACCCAGTTCAGGAAAACCACTTCTGGTGATCTCAGGTCAGTTTTGTGTATAAAACAAAACAACAAGATGCAGTCTATTTACCTGTAGTTGACTTCTGTTTTCCTTAATTGCTACTGTGAATAAAGTGTTAAGTGAAAATAATTGTAACATTGTTTCACTGCATATTAAGCAATACCATTTGATCTATTTCAATGAAGAATTGAAGATGAAGAACGATGATGATTCTGATTCTTGACTATTGCTTTTGAAAATGAAATGTTTCTGAAAATGAAACACAATAAACGCAATAAAATCCTGCAGTAAAATTCTTACAACAAACATGTGTCTTTGCACATCATTTTCTTTATTCACATCATACACATCACTGCACATCACTCATCATTTTCTTTATTCACATCATACACATCACTGCACATCACTCATCATTTTCTTTATTCACATCATACACATCACTGCACATCACTCATCATTTTCTTTATTCACATCATACACATCACTCATCATTTTCTTTATTCACATCATACACATCACTGCACATCACTCATTATTTTCTTTATTCACATCATACACATCACTGCACATCACTCATCATTTTCTTTATTCACATCATACACATCACTGCA
>JAABNY020000025.1:10391341-10410990 GCA_015164015.2 Brevimyrus niger | reverse complement strand
TTTCTTTATTCACATCATACACATCACTGCACGTCACTCATCATTTTTCTTTATTCACATCATACACATCACTGCACGTCACTCATCATTTTCTTTATTCACATCATACACATCACTGCACATCACATCATTTTCTTTATTCACATCATACACATCACTGCACGTCACTCATCATTTTTCTTTATTCACATCATACACATCACTGCACATCACTCATCATTTTCTTTATTCGCATCATACACATCACTGCACATCACTCATCATTCTTCTGCAACAGTTAATTCTCCTACACAAAATAAAACCCAATTTAAACAAATTTAAATGAATTCCCGCTATCACTTAGCATAAGTAGAAAACAATAGGTACATATTTATCAATTTTTTGCCAAATAAAATGATAAAATATTTTTACTCTATGAAAGGTTATGTAAAGCAACATTACTATTGTAGATGCGACAATCCAGTTTTACAGCAGAGAAATATGCAGAACTCAGCGCAAAACTTTCCTTAATTACTTTGTTTTCAGTCATTACAACCATTGATAGGTTTATGACTGTGTACCCAAAAACTGGAGCTCATTTTATGCTGAACAATAACAATAATAATATATTTTGTTTTAAATAAGGGTCATATTTCATCTCAAATTTCACAATATAAATTTTTTATATTGCTTAATCCAGATGAATAAACCACTACCCAGATTTTGATTACAGTTCTTTAATATTTCAATTCACAGTAATAAAACACAGACACTGCAGTTTATATGGACTTCTGACATTTTAATACAAGAATGGTCTTAATTGTAAATGCTTGCAACTGTCATGTCACAAAACATTAATCAGAGTGTTGCGGCATTGATTGGACACTGCTCTTGAGGTTTAAATGTCTTGCATATGTCATAAATAATGTTTTAGCATATTTTATAACAAGTTATTTTGGGTTAAAGACTCTGCCACCATGACAAGTAAACTGACAACAAATAAAATCAGTAAAGTTCATGTGCATGAGCTCTTGTAGAGTTTCTGAAGCTGTTTTTCTGAAGCTGTTGCAAACATGTATCCCAGGGGAAAATGAATAAACACAGGTTATGTCAGGACAGAACATTTCAGGCTTATTCTCCAAGGTCTCTGTCAGCTCATGTCTAGTGTGAACGTGGCATCACACAACGTTTACAAGAAACCTTACATCCGCAATAAATCACTTTTAAATCATTTACAGGAGCTTACTAACGTATTGAGGGAGGATGATGAGATAAATGACTCTATTGTTGCATTTATAAAAACAAAAATGAATGCAGAAATGCAAATGCAGCAATCAGGCCCAATAAGCAGGATAAAGGCTGCAAGACTTGCAATTAAAACGACGAATCCCATAAGAGCGGCATGCGGGACGTAAGGTAACAGAAGTTGGCAGTGCAATGCAATGCATGCAGCGTTTGGTTCACTATTGGTGGGTGGAGTGGGGGGGGAGTGGCCACATTTAGGGAGACACATGTCATCTTGTTTTGCTGCTTGGCTTGCACCGGCGAGATGATGTCATCCAGCTGCAAGGCTGCCGTGGGCACGCAGCCCTGCCCCCGCCCACACTGGAGGGGGGAACGTGGGGGTGGAGCTGTTGGAGGGAAGGGAAGAGCAGAGGGACATTATGTTCAAGGGGGGGAAAAAGAGAGGAGAGAAGAGATGGGGTGACAGGGAGGGGAAGCAGAGAGAAGCAGAGGAGAAAGGGGAGGGGAGAAAGGGGAGGGGAGAAAGGGGAGGGGTCGCAGCTGCCGTGCACCCTCTCTTTGGGATGCTGCTTGTGGAATCAGCTGCATCTGGCTCTGTTCAAAGACGCGAACAGAACCGCTGACCTCAACCTTTGGGTTGGAGGGGGAGGGAGGCAGGGGAGGGGGGATGAAAAACAATGTGCTGGAAAGGAACATCACCAGGGACAATCTCTCAGTGATGTCATTTCCAGCCAATCCAGTGAGGCCTTTATTCGTATTTCCAATACAGTGCAGATGCATTAACCCTTGTGCGGCGACGATGCTGTGAAACCTGAAACGAATGGACACATGCAAACAGGCTCCCGAAATCGCATTTCTCGGTCATCCTTTGCGCCATTGCATGCAGCATAGTTATTATCGTTGCATGTGGCAATTTAAGAGTTATTCATTATTTACCAGGAAAAAACACACCACATATATTTTATTTAAAGGCCATAATTGGTAGCTGTGGACACTGTATTTTATTTATTTTATTGCTTGATCAAAATGCAAATAAAAATGAGCAGAAAATGTAATTATAATGCACAGCTCTGCCTCAATGGTCATATATATATTAGACCAGCGGGGAAAACCTATTACACGACTACCAGCTGGGGCTGGACAAAATCAAGTATCCAAGCAACAGGGTGGAGCTGCAAAAGGGCCATGTGCTCGACGGTGATGTCATTGCCACATATTGATCACTTGCCCTAACAAAACCGCATAATGAATAATTTATTAAGCATCTTTTTCTCCTTGGAATGGAATCTGTGGTCTTTTTAATAGTAGTGGCTCTTTTATAAAAGTCTTACCTGTGTTCACAGATCATATGGATCATCAAAATAACTATAGTAAACAATATAACACACAGAATATTCTACATTTTATCTCTGACAAGCAGGCCCTATGAGTTGTGTGTCATGGCAACACTTAATTCAGAACCAAAAAGAGCAAATTAAGATGAAGAAGCACAAATTAGGAAAAAAAAAAGATCAAACTGGAGGAGAAACACATTATTCACTGCTTGGGTAATTTCTCGACGATGATGAAGTGGTTGATGTGGTTCATTCCCAGGTCATGGTTAACCTGATACCTTCCACCATGTCTGACAATGTCGTCACCCCAAAGCCTGCTTCAGCCACAACACATAACCATGCTGACATATTTGAAAGGGGTGACGGAGACGTTAGGTAATAAATGTGTCACATTTCCTTCATGACATACCTTTGGAATCTTGGTTATCGGGGTGGGGGGGGGGTGAAGCATACATTTCCTTTAACAGAAGACAGATAAAACTGTCAATCACAGGGGGGGGGGGGTACAGCTTGCCAAAACCAGCCATTTTCCCCCCACACAGCACAGCTTAAATAAGAGGCCCACAGAAGGCGTGGACCGGAGCTCCGTTAAATACCACGGCGGAGGTGATTCACGCTCTGCGGCCGAACCGGCATCTGCCACCGCAACCCCCCACCCCCCGTAGCCGCGGCAACGGGAGCGCTGCTTGTCCGCCTCGAATGAAATCACCTCCGCTGGGAGACGGGCGCCGCCGCCCACCCGCTTTCAGCGAGGAACAAGAGCTGTGTGACAGGGGCCGTCACCACGTGCGAGGGGGGGGCGATCACGACGGCGCTCCTCGGGACCGGGGGGGGGGCCTCACCATCTCGCAGGCCCTTTGAAATGCAAAGACTGAAGATGCGCGCTTCTCAGGGCTGAAACAGCAAGGCAAATAGCTGCCACTGCCTCCCGCAACCTGCAAAATGTTCAGATGCTGTGAGTTTCTACACCTGAGCGATTCGGGTTCCCTAAGGGGCCGGTCTCCAGCCTGTTGGGTGTGATTTCGTAACGTTAACCACCTCAATACTTGATGTATCAATATATAACCTTTTATTATTGATAATAAATAAAATATTTGTTTGAAAATATTTCTAATAATACAATAAAAATATTAATCCCGGTGGGGAAATTCTTTTTACGTCTCCCTCGACTTGCTCATGTAGAGCAGGCTGTCTGTGAAGAGCAGCCACCTGTAGCGGCACCCAGGGAGCTGGGGGTTAAGGGTCTTGCTCAAGGACCTGCAGATGTGCTGAGGCTGGGTTTGAACCGGCGACCTTGTGATTACAGGCACACGGCTTTGCCCACTGAGCCACACGCTGCCCCCCTTAACAACCTAAACCGATGCATGTTTGCCCTTCGCTGTGCAGATTTCCAACTGCGGGGCAGTTACACCGTCTCTACAATTCCCAAAACTGACCTGCCGTGAATTCGCAACCTGTCCATGATGCATAACAGCCTGCCTCAGAACCGGCTCCCTGGACTATATTGGGTTTATCTGGAAGACAGATGGACGGATTAATGCAATGCAGAACCACCAATCCCTGTCCGACATCATAGCTGCAGCAAGATCACACTGGGTCTTTTGCGCTGGGGACGACACCCATTACCTTCCCCAGATCAAACACAAAGGTATATATCCCCCAGTCGAAAAAGCATGCAGTGTCAGTGTTTAAACTGCATCGCATACTAAGCCAGTGCTTCCAAAACCCAGTCCTTAGGCGGCCACCAGACCGTTCGCATTTTTGCTCGCTTCCACCACACCTAAACCAAACAATCGAGAACATCGGCCACCTGGTACAAGTGTGCTGGGAGGGGAGAACGCGGAAGGCCGGGGGGGGTCACGGAGAGCCGGGGGGGTCCGCGAGGGCTGGGACTGAGAAACACACCTAAAGTGAATGGAAAGAGTTTCACGGGAAAACAGAGACGAGGGCATCTGCCACGTCAGCGTCACCCGCATGCAGGGAGCCGGGGGGCCGGGGTCCCCATGCAGAGACGTGGCTCAGGGTCACCTGCATGCAGAGGAGCCGGGGGGCCGGGGTCCCCATGCAGAGACGTGGCTCAGTGCGCCGAGCAGCAGATGGGGGGAGGGAGAGCGTGGGACCCGGCGTTTGAAGGCCGCTCCACGCTTCCGCGCCTCTTTGTCTCATTCACATTTGGCATTTCACAGCGGCAGCCCACACCCAGACATTCACGAGCACAGGCTCTGCTAGACATCCTCACGCCTTTATTCAGCTCAAACTGGCTGGAACCTGATCTTTCCAGGCACGGCGGAGCGCCGACAGTACATTCATCCAGTACAGCCATCACTTGTCATCACAATCCATTGAACATATAACTTCCCCGAAATACTCTATTTCAAAGGAGTTTAAACTTCTATATGCTGGTAATTATGAAACAATAATTGTAAAAAGCATATCAAAACAATTTATTAGGGGATTTGGAGAAGGATATACTTCAGGAAAAACTATATTAACAGAAAAACGGTAAAACTTTCAAATTCTAAATTTACATTATAGATTTTAATAAAACCAAAAATAATCATTCATGCGCAAAAAAACTGCCTTTGCCAATCACTGAAAAGATGTCTTTAATGTCCCTGGCTGAAAGAGCTTTGTACAAACATACAAAAATAAATGCAGGAAGCAGCAGTCAGAGGACCAGTTTATCCGACTGGTTTTTTTACCTACAGCAGTGTTTAACTTCCCGGTCCTTCGGATCCCCAGACGGTCCCACATTTTCACTTCCTCCCAGCTCCCCAGTGCACCTGTTCCAGGGATTCAGCGTTCTTGACTGACTGGCAGCTGGGAGGGAGCAAAAACGTGGGCTGTCTGAGGATCCTTGAGGACCGGGCTGGGAAACACTGACCACCAGTGCTGGCTGCAGTGACCAGGCAAACCTCACGCCAGTTAGAATGCGAGCAAAACATGAAACACGAGAAAAGACCCTCCAGTGCGCGGCTGCCTCAGGTCATAGCTTCTTGTTGCGAATATTGACCACATCTCTTCGCTCCTGCAGGAAATTCTTGAAGGCTGTGGCCTCTTTGCTCTCATCTGTGGCTGAAGGACAGGAGAGAGACAGAAATGGGCACTGAACCTCTAGCGTGGACGTGTCCCATTAAAACACAGCATGAGGCGCGTCGTCCCCAAACAGGAGGCCATTATGGGGCGGGTCAACATGCGACCGATGGCCTCATTTACGTGACGAGCCTCCGGATTGAGGACATTGTGTGGGGGGGGGAGGGGTGGAAATAAAGATAGATACTATCATTCCAGTAGCGCCATTATGAGGGCACTTAGGCCGTGTAAAGCCAGACGTACCTGTATGGTCAATGTCATCGGTGTCACTGTCACTCTCCTCATCCTTGTCATCCACATTCCCCCGGGTGAAGATGAGGTCACTGGGCCCACTCTGCTCTGACGCTTCTAGAAAAATGTGCAATTGCGCAAAGAAATCAGCTGCTAGCACAAAACTAAAAAACAAATGAACAGAAACTCGGGGGGGGGGAAGAGGGGCATTATCATAAAACCAGCTCAGAAACTGTGGCCGCCACCTTATCAATGACGGGACCCAAAGGCAGACCCCGGTAGGTACGGCCATCCTCAATCAACTGACTTTTCAGACAAACCGACTGCTTAAAGCCTTACATTTGAACCGTTGTATACTTCCTTATTTGTCTATGCAACGTTATTTACTACACAAGCTTCAACACTGCACAAGGAGAGGGTCACACTAACCTGTTTGAGTGCAGGTTTCCATGGGAACAGCTCCCATATCCTTTCTTAGTCGTTCTAGCTGTTCTTGCTGTTTTTTGTTCTGGGCTTCGACCTGAGGTAATCACGCACCAAGAGAGAGTCAGTTTGGACCTGAGGTAATCACGCACCAAAAGAGACAGTCAGCTTCGACCTGAGGTAATCACGCACCAAAAGAGACAGTCTGTTTCGACCTGAGGTAATCACGCACCAAAAGAGACAGTCCGTTTGGACCTGAGGTAATCACGCACCAAAAGAGACAGTCCGTTTCGACCTGAGGTAATCACGCACCAAAAGAGACGGTCAGCGACACACACGGTTCCACTGGTTTGCTATTCAGCTTCCCTGTTTTTCATACGGACTGAGCTAGACCGCCATCACACATGGGGGAACCCTCCAGAACCCTTTGAATGATCTAGAGATCCTCACGAATGACTCCAAAAAAGTGATTTAATCCAAGGTATATTAATATACCGACTACCATGTAATACACACAACACAGAGTCCAACATTCGAAACGAAAGCTACCACAGAGCGATTACGGCATGGCTCAAGTTTCCCAAATACCAACTGGACATGAAAGCATGACATTATTGTACTAAGGTCTCATCCCAGCCCAGAAGCATAAAGAAACAACATATAGCATATAGCATATGCTGTGATCCTGTATTGGGGTCTGCGTGGCTCACACACATTGAGCAACTAATGAATTCCACATAGTATCAGAAAATCCCACAGCAGAAAGAAGCTGGGTCACGCAGCATGACAGTAATCCAAAGGCATGAGTAAATCAACAAGAACACAGCTCAAATGGCAGAAGTCGTGGTTTCAGGTCCATAGAGTACAAATCCAGACCAGGATTTTGTTTCAACCAACCAGTTCAGCATAAAGAGTCACAGAGTACTCAACTGGGTGACTGAAACAGAATCCTGGTCTGGATTTGTACTCCCTGGACATGACATCTCCCACCTCTGTCAAATTGGATGCTTTCCATACTTCAGAAAAGCCAAGTCAGAGCTCCGTTTTGTGAGAGTGTCATCAGAAGCAGGGCATTCAAGCAAGTCGTAGCATAAATATGAAAGAAGTCAAACAGATCTTAATGATGCAAAATACCACTGTGAAGGTCCAATGAGTAGGTACAGAAAGCAATTCATTGCATTTATTGCCAATAAAGGGGGGTCGACATACTTTTTCCATCAATGATTGTTTAAGTTGCATGCTCAATAAAGATAAGGCAATTTGCCTGTTACATAAGGCTATCTACAAATATAGATGAAGATAATGCAATTTTAGAGCCATTAAAGCAGCAATTCAGATAATTCCAAAGGTTAAGCAAACCTTTTCTCATATCTGTATATAGTAACATATTTAGTCACCAAAAGGTAGCTGCAATGACTTGGCGATAAGATGAATCACTCAACAGAAGGAATCATCGGACGCCTCCCTCTTCCCAAGCAAATGGACCATTTTAAATTCCGTAGCAGGCTTGACTGTCCACACGCTTAATAAGCAGGGTGTGATGTCCTCTGATTAACCCCCTGCCAAGCCAATCGCCTCCCCTGAAGAGCACGTTACCAGGAGCCTAACCTGCAGGCCCCCCGACGGGTTTGGAAGCGACTAACGATAAGCCTGCATTAGCGGGTCCCAGCCCTTTTGCTCCCCTCCCAGCTGCTGGTAGGTTAGGGAACAAAAACGTGGACCATCCACAGGTCCCTGAGGAGCAGAGAGGCACACTGGGCTACACAAGCTGGACCTCCCTCATCCACGCGGAGATCGTGCTCCGCGGTCCTGACAAACCACCAAACGGCCAAAGCACCGGGAAGCGCGGCTACATCACGACTGATGAGGAGAGAACCGTGCCGGAGCAAGCATGTAAAACCGCGACACGGATCTGCCGTGGATAGTAAAGGGAGCGATGTGAGCAGACTGAAGCACAAAAAAGAAAGAAAAAGGTTTCATTTGCAATTTATATATTGCCTTACTTATGTTTCATTTAAACTACATAACTAGTATACATTAATTTTGCCGCTACTGCTACACTGACAGGCAAAACCAAAAGACAGACACTGAAATATCAAAATGAGGAAATGGCACTTGCAGTGCGTCACAACCAGCAGCTACAGTAAGCAAACTCATACCTGTCTCAGTTAAACTATGATGTCCAACTAAAATCAGTTGTGTTGTGTATATGATGCACCATTCGTATTGATACAAATAAAAATCTCTCCATGTTTGCATTCATGGAATGATTTACAGAGCACGTGATACTTACCAACTCTCTGTGAAGTCTTTCATATTCTGGCCGATATTCCCTGAAAGGAGATACACCTATTGTGTTACATGGCCTTTAACGTTTAATGCCACAGAGCAGCCACTCCACTGACACAGGATGAACTGCCACAGACACATTTCCTTATTTCAAGTCACTGCAGATGCAGTTATTCCCTATTATTTGTTACATTGTTTCTCTACCCAGTCAGTCAACATTTCTGCTCCCTCCCAGCACACCTGAAACAAACAATCAAGCAATCAAAGAACACTGTACACCTGGTACAGGTGTTCTGCAAGCTGGACGGGAGCCCAGTAAAAGACTGGCTTGAGAGGACACTGATTTGGACCATATCAGATCCATGCCATCTGGTACATTTGGACACTTGCCAGGCTCGTACATGACATATTTCAGAAACGGAAGAAAGACAGCCTGTAGTCTCAGCAAAAATGCATTTCAGACATCTATATCGGCTAGTGAAAAAGTAGTTCAAGCAGAAAGTTCAGGTAGTAGGGGAAGTTGGGTAAGAGCACAGCTCTTTTGTCAGGGTTTTATAACGGGGATTAGAGGGCAGAGCCGCTGAGTCAGAGCCCCGTGGTACATCGAGCCTCTTGCTGGGCCGACTACTCATCCCTGTTCAAAGTGGGCCAGGTTTCAGGATTATCGACGTGGATTTTGTGTGTTCAGATAAGCTCCCGCCAAGCATAAACCCTCCACATGCTTCACATGCCGACGACTGATGATGCTTCAAAGGAAAGAGCACTTATTTAAAAATAACTCTTAATTAATAGAGGGGGGGATTAACAAAGTTGCGTAACGTAAGGACACGGCATCTCAGAATAGCCGGAACTTGCAGCCCAGCTCGCAAAGCAGATAGCAAACACAGTTGTGCCCTGGCAGGAAAAACTTATCGTTCTTCAAAGGTTTTTTTTTTGTTTTTTTTTTTTGCGGAAATTTTGCCTTCTCCAAACAGCAAAGAGCCCAGAGAAAAATCCACAAAGGAAACGGAAAAGCGACTTCACATGACTCACGTTTCATACTCATTCGCAGCCTCTGACAGCTGCACAAACAGCTCATCCAGCCCGCTGCCCGTAACGGCAGAAACTCCAACCACCTGCATGTGGAACACAAAGCAAAATGCACAAGAGAAGCCGGCAGCGCATCGCGCCCAAGGTGTGACGAAACGTGCATTTTCACTCGCCGCTCTAATATCCCGCACTTACCTATGAACAGCCCCCACTGACAAAGCCTGCGGCATTAACATTTTCTTAACATTGCCCAAGAGATGTTTACCGTCAGCCCATTAATATACATGTATACATCTAGGACAAAAAAACATTTCTCTGTGTACCGTGCTGTTACATTTACATACTAAATAATATACCAAGACGTACTGACACGCACATATTAACTACACAGTATAGTACATTTACGACGACTAGACGATATGCTGCACTAAGACAGGACGTGACGTGACGTGACGTGACAGTTCTAGAGCGTGATGGAAACTATGTAAAAGTGCAGACAGAGCAGTGCAAGTATTGTTCTGATTTAGGACGTTAATTTTTTTTTGAGTATCCTTGTGCAATGAGCTTCGAATTAGGTAGCAGTGCAAGGAGGTGGAAGGGTATTCAGGCCTCGAATAAAAACTTTACAAAATTGTTATATTTTTTGAGTAGCTTTGAGTAGTTGAGTAGTTCTTTTCCTAGTACCCGCAGATTGCTGTAGAACTCATCCAGGACCAAACTCATAGAGCGGGTCAGATTGCTGACGTAAGATGTCTCCTGGTTCAGGGAATCCTGAAACGCTTCAAAGTCTTGCATCCACTCCACTGCAAAGCTGTGGTCGATTATGTCAGTCTGAAGTGGCAGAAGGACAAATGAATGTTAGGCGCACTGTCTAAGAGCTCTACAGGAAGACTGATAGCAGCCGCTTTTGAAACCACACACAGCAACAAAGAAAACCTACTTTCTTGATGCTTACTTTTCCGTACATCCATGTACATGAACGGACACATCAAATGAACACTGTACTTTCTATATCACTCCAAAATATCAAGGCTGAAATTAGCCCAGTTCTCATCACATGAATCATATAATCTGCACGAATTATTTAAATGAAATCCTTGGTTGCATGATTAGCCTAAAGCACCAGAGAAAGATTCAATTCCAATTTCTTACATATTCAAAGCATTACAGCAGAAGCGGCAACACAAACCCTTAAAAAACTGACATTATATATATACATAGACATGTGCACTAACATTTTGACATTTTATTGCCGTGAATTGTTTATTGCTATGGTTAGAGAAAACAGCGCAGACTTTATATCCGTACCTTGTTCATCACCACAATGAAGGGAAGCTTGGTCTTGTACAGAATGCTGGGGGAACATGATGAGAAACACTGAACAATGTAATAAGATGAGAAACACTGAACAATGTAATAAGATGAGAAACACTGAACAATGTAATAAGATGAGAAACACTGTGGCGCAAATAGCAGCCCAGTCAACTGCAGTTAAGGCAAGACTTGAAACACAACTCCTTAAAGTGTGCAATTAAGAAATTGTTCAAAAGCAACATTTGACAACCTGATTAAAATTAGAAAAAAAGACAAGAATATCTTTGCATATAATTACTTTACCGTTAACGAAAATGAATTGAATAAAGAATTTTTCAAGCATGGCATGTAGTCTTTTAGTAATCACTTAAATAAGTATAGCTGAACTAAGAGATCAGCACAAATACTAGCAAATTTCCATTTCACAGCCTTATAACACAAGCTGTAGAACTGCATCAATTCATGTCATCGCAAATACAGATGATCAAAAGATGTTCCATTTCTCACTTGCTGAAAATCATTACTAACAACTATATGAGATGATGCATATAGTGGCTGGTTAAAGTCTGGTTCGAGGAAATCTGTGACACTTTCAAGTACAAAGGAGTCAGGAAGCAGTATCTTTTTTTTAATATTTCCACTTTTGGATTTTTTCGCTTTGGAAACCTGGAATCATTGCTCGGTCCTGCATAATACACTTCAGCACAACATATATTTGCATGGCCTTTTAGCTGTGCATTACAGGCAGTTCCAGGGTTAAGAATGCCTGACGTATGGGCGACTCGTATTTACAAAAGGACTGCCATAAAGCCGATTATATAAAAAAAATCTAGTTAAATACATCAGTTCCTAATAACGAATGCAGACACCTTGTGACACTGCGTGACTTCAGTAGATCGTCGGCGCAAGGTACAGTAAATACAAATTCCACTTAAAGACAGACATTGAGAACTAGATCTCATTTGTAACTGGGGGACCACATTTCGTTAACATGTCGTAGTACAGCAGCCTGTTCTGCACTTATAAATATAAAGACTGATCAGCATAATACAGAGGAAATGACCCTGAGAGCAGCTGATCACGATGGCCGAGTTGGTAGTCATGCATTCGTGTTCCTCCTATTCGCGTCGTGCGGAATGAGAGCAGACAGGAGCACTGACCTGCAGGCATACAGCATGTTGGACATGAACGTCACGGGGTTGACGCTCCGGGACGTGTCCATCACATACACGACAACACAGGGGAAGGAGGAGGCCTGCGGGACCAACGTCACCATCAGCTCGGCTCTGCAACGCCATCTTTCTGGCCTTACAGCACTCAGGAACGGGCCGACTCGCATTAACGATACGCGCGGCCCTACCTACACGGCTACAGCAGTGTAAATGGAGAGTAAAGTTGTGGAGATCAGAGTAAGCGGCATCACGCTCACCTTTCACAGCACAGATGAGTGAGACCACAGTTACTGATTACGAGTGTGTCCGAGAGCAGTGGCCGTCTATGGCTGAGGCTAACCGTTTAGGTTACACGCGTGTTACATACCAGAGCTTCCGTGATGATGGTTCCGGAAGCCGACCACGTGAACACTTCTATCTGCCCTGGTGTGTCGATCAGAACATACCTATAGTGGATAGATTCAACATTATAATACCAACATTATTTAACAGAAACTTTTTCCAAAGAGACATACAGGTGAGGATCAGAGAGTTGTATCCCTGGAGCTGACCACTGAATACTTCAATACCTCACACCAGTAAGTACATTCAGTCTCAAGAGTGCTAAATTAAGAGTCAATTCTGCAAGAAGAAACAGTGAAATACACCAACAAATTGTGTCAAACTTACTTGTGATTATTCTGTTTTTTCTCAATGAACTTCATAACCTGGGGTTAAGATGTTGAGAAATCATTATTATATGCAAATTAATACAAAGTGATGCTATCAACAGCAAAGGTGACATCTAGTGGCAAGTGACCAACGCAGCAGGCAGGCATTTCTGCTATAACAAGATGAATCCCTAGATGAGTCCAAATCTAAACAAGCCATTACATTGAAAACGCTTTACAATGATAAGCTTGTCTTAGAATCACTTTTAAATTCCAGTGATCTCACTATTACATTCCTGTAAGCCTTTACGCTCCTATTTGCACTTGTATTACACACACGTTACACACAAATGCACCTGTATTTACACGTTTCAAGTGCATGGACCAGTGAGATTGGGTGTCCAAGTGAAAATATGTACAAGACATCGCTCCCCTATTTACAGTCTGGAAACTCGCATAATAGCAGAGCTTCTGTTATTCACATCAAAAGGGTGAAAAGTTTTTCATTTTATTATTGTTACCTGGTCAAATCTGGTTGCAAACAGATTCAAAGACGTGACTATTCCACCATTAGGGCCCAAACCATATCTGCATGTACATTGAGGGAAATTTTTATTTTATCAGCTATGGATCTAAAAACTCCACCTACAAGCTCAGTAATTCAGATCAGCTTGTGCCAGTTTCATTGCCTGTACATTATGCTAATCTTTTTTTATATTTAAAACTGGAGAAGCAGTTGTTGCAAACAGTCTGTCTGTTGTACTACGCAGCATGCTAATAGCACTGCGGTACTAAAAGAGCATGCAAGGTTAAACATGCAATTCTAAAATTCATATTGAAGGACTGATCATTCCAGCTTTCCAAAACAAGAAATAGAATTAATAACAAAAAGGATACTGCTTCATCACTTCTTTGTAGTTGACAGTGTCACGAATATCTGCAAATCAAAAATGAGAGATTAACGAAGACGCTGAATGGGATTAAAAATGGGGGGGTGGGGGGGTTGGGAAACACTGGTTTAACTGAAAGGTAATTGGTAAGTAGACGTCATCACAAAAGTTAGAAGCAACCGAAGACTACCAAAAGCACACCTCTATATTATTACATTGTTTAACCAGCCAGCGTGAAATTGCTTACCGATATTAGCTGGAAAAGGAACCTCGTGAACAGCGGGGTCAAGATTTATCACATAAGGAGGAGACTTTTTGGTGTGGAGGTAGGCTGTAAGTCGCTGGAAGTAAAAGGACCATCATTTCTTAGGTAAAAAAAAAATTATATACTTATTTTGGTAACTTTACAGCAACCCTACACGCTGCTAAGTAAGTCATTTTTTTCTATTCAATTAAAAAAATTCTAGCTACATAAAAATTGTTTAAAATGATTTTTTCAGTAAACCAGGTAACATACCAGCTAAGCTTCTCCAATATTTTTAAAGTTAATATAGGGTTGAGTTAGCTATCCAAAGGGAAAACACGACTCCTCCTACACATGATGTTTTTGGGCAAATAATGTAAGAAACGGGCACTACAAACATCACTTTAAAAATTGCTCATTATGACAGACATGCAGACACGCACGAGCCTGATGTAAGGTAACCGCGGATGACATTAGCTCGCCAGCTAACTACCTGAACAAAAGTGGTTTTCCCAGACCCAGCCATGCCGAGCACGATGAGACACACGGGTTTCTGGTCCAGACATTTTGCCGATGCACACTCCTGAGGTGTTCCCGAATGTCCTTCTCCGCCACAGTCTTCATTTTCTCTTAAAAAAGATCCATCTCCATCTGCACTGCTTGACGATGCCGCCATCTCTGTCTACGGAAAGCAATCGACGCCGTAAAGAGGATATACTGTCGTAAAGTAGTCCCAATGTACGACATTTATTATTTGTACCACCTCAGAACTGTACCACAGTTTGACAGAAACATATAACCTATAATTTACGGTGGCTGTACAGATATTTTCAGGGAAGAATGTTAAATGACACATTATATAATTTCTAACAGAGGCCAAGACGCCGCAAGACCCTGACCAGAATAGGCGGTTGTAAGACGGATGGGGAAGGAGACAGCGACTGGACGATTACATAATAATTTCAAAATCCTTTTAAAAGATATGATTAAATTATATTGGATAATGATAATGATTAGATTAGATGCAAAGTGATACTTATACACTTTAATTCGTGGTCGCCAAAACTAAGGAATGTATTAATAAAAATAGACACTAGAGGGCAGGCTGTCCGTTTTCCCTAGACATAAAAAAATGTTCAGGCCCTATGAATAATTTTTCCTGCACCATGTGTGGTCTGTATGAATATGTATATATATGTATGTATGTATTGCTCTCCAAAACAGAAATACACGAGCCACCCCTAAGAAATTATAGTGAATGCAATGCATCTGAAATATGTTCCCCATGTAATCTTTGAGTTGATTGGAGTTGACTGAGCGGAACATTCAAGCTGTAATCCATGACTTCGTGATTGAATGGGGAACAAACATGAGGTGACAAAGAGGCCAAATACCCTTAGTCAGCCATCAGTATGGGAAAGGTAAGAGAAAACACGGATCAAATGAGGAAGAAGGGTGCCAACCTTCATAAGTCAGGGGATGGGTGTAAAAAATAGCTGCTCACCTGAAAATGCCCAGTTCTACGGTTAGGGCAATAATAAAAAAGTGGACATCAACTGGAACTGTTACAAACCTCCAAATCTTGGAGTCGCCACGTCTCCGAAAAAGCCATCAGGCACCATCTTCATGCTAACAGATTATTTGGAAGGTGAGCCAGAAGGGAGCCTCGTCTGTCGGTTAACCACAAACATAAGTGCCTGGAGCTTGCAAAACACTGCTACAACTTTGACTGGAACCATGTTCTATGGTCCGATGAAACAAAAATGGAGCTTTTTGGCAATAAAAATTCAAGGTGGGTTTGGCGTTAAAAGAAGGATGGATATAAGGGAAATAACTTCATCCCAACTGTAAAATATGGAGGAGGTTCTGTGATGCTGTGGGGCTGCTTTTCCTCCAAAGGCCCTGGAAACCTCGTTAGGGTACATGGCACCGTGGGCTCCATGAAATACAAGGATATCTTAAATCTAAATTTGGCTGCATCTGCCAGGAAACTCACACTGGGTCATTATTGGATCTTCCAGCAGGACAATGATCCTCAGCACATGTCCAAATCAACACAAAAATGGTTCACTGACTGCAGAATCGAGCTTCTGCCGTGTTCATCTGAGTCCCCTGACCGGAAGCCCATTGACAACCTGCGGGCTGAGCTGAAGAGGAGAGCACTCAGGAGAGGGCCCAGGACCCTGGGTGATCTGGAGAGATTCTGTACAGAGGAATGGACTCGGATGCCCTGCTCTGTATCTCCAACCTTATAAAATGTTATAGGAGACTCAGGGCTGTTATACTGGCAAAGCGAGGCTGTGCAAAGTATTAAATGCTGGGATGTCAATAGTTGTGGTTCATGTGTTTTGTTGAAAATAATTATTTCTGGATGAAGGATTTGTTTTTCTTTGAGGAAAATTCATTTCAATGAAATGTTGGATTTCTTCCATCACTGTGACGTGAAGCTACTCATCCAAAAGGTGGATTTTTTTCTAACCCTTTTTACAGATATTTACAAGGCGTGCCAGTTATTGTGGATGGCACACACAGATATGTGTATGTGTGTGTGTGTGTGTGTGTGTGTGTGTGTTTTTTACCAGTGTTTTTCTGTCTCAGGTTTATATGGATAATATGTGGGGTGACATTGAGGGCTGGAGGAATTTACTTACTTTCATTTTAGACACACATGATACAAGTTTTATGTATTTGCACTTATTGTGTGCAGAAATTCATGTGTTCACTGTTTTTGCTCCAAACATTCACGCGCTCTTCCACGTACAACGATAAATAACACACAGGACAATGCAGAATGGGAAACCATCCACGTTGCACACAAATGCAATCCCTCTTGCTGAATAGTGTGGCAGTAAAATCAGTACGATGCTCGGGGTCAGACACAGCTGCGATATGTCTAATCGTATTTGAAAGCGTTACGGCGGCCCTGCGATTTGCAGTTGTGTAAACGTCATTAACGGTTGTCAGGTGCGGATCCTAGTACATATGATGCGATTCCAACCACTGCAAAGTTTGCAAGCAATAGGCCTCAGCAATGCATCTTAAAACCTTTTATCATCTCTCAGCATAAGCATAGTGGTTTAAAAAAAACGAAGAAAAAACAAAACAAAGGAAGCCTTTTATTAGCCTTTCTCAGGTGGTCTGTCATAAGCCACGATGTTGCAGATATATAAATAATATAAACACGTGGATATACACATACGGGCAGATATTTGTGAGTCGACTTACTTTCAGTGCAGATAGTGATCCCTCCTTCATGGCTCATATCCAGATGAATCCGTCCTGCTCTTGCCACAGCTTGAGCACGAAGCGAAGCGGCATAAGGGGGGGGCCGCCAGAGGTGAAAGCTTCTAGTTCGGAAATAAATAAATAACAGAGCCTTGGAACAGTTTACACAGTACATTTGACTTCATTTTGGAAAGGTCAGGTCACTGTCTGCTGTTTCCATCACTGACTGGGTTTACACAACCTTTTTTTCCTTTTGCTTATGTGCTTTAATGCTATAGCAGAGGCACAGCAGGATTAACTGAAAGATTTTATACAGTGATTTGTTTTTCGCCTGTAACATGACTAAAGCTTGGCAAGGCATAGCGTGTATAATACTTAAATTGTCATAAAGAATTTTCAACAGTATTCCCAGTTTTTTAAGAGTTCAATGTCCCTATTGTAAAAAAGGATTTTATATCCTTCATTGACTCATCATTAATGAAAAATAATAAATGATAAAGTTTGAATACTGGAGTATGTCTTCTAACTACTAAAATGCAGGTAAGTTTTATGCATGATTTTCCAGTATTTCATTAAGTACCCAGCAAAAGTCTTTAAATTTGCAACATTTATTAATATACGAGTCTTGTTATACTGCAAACCATTTGTGATTATAATGCCTGCTTTGTAAATTCAGTTGTAAATGTTTTGACATAAGAATAATATCAATAACAGGAACATGGTTATGACTAGATGTGTATTTTGTACATGCTATTTCTGATAAAAAAAAAAAATATGGGATGTTTTATTTTAAAGTCCATCAGCTGTGTTAGCATGCGAGGTCTAAGCACTGGTGGATCTGAGGATAACCCGTGTTGCGGACAGCAGTTATCAATCCCCAGCTTTCTTCTCATAACTCCTTATAAAAGCAGAGGGCCCTGCACCTGCTTCCCTAATAACAAAGCTGTGTTCTGTGTCGTGACAGAAATATGACTGTGGACAGAGCCCCACCTCTCTGAGCTGAGTGACATACACTCACCTCCATCCCAGGAACACCACTTTAAACAGCCCCTTGTAACAGAATAGCCATTATGGAATAAGGCTGTGTGCAGAAAAATGAGGCCAGCTATTAAAGTATCACGGAAACTATTTTACATTGTTTCATAATATTTGCATCTAACATTGCTACATGCTCATGATTCTTTAAAGTAATACTAACCTTTTTATTTTAAGTCTATTTTTAATCTTTAACCTGATTTAACATGTTGTTGCGTATTGTGGATGGAACTAGGGTCCCATTGGTAGGTGCATTGACTGGAAAAATTGTAAAAACTGGTCCAAAATGCTTCAGATTCAACGTATTATATCTGTGTCCAGAAATTGAAATATCTCCTTTCAAGAAAGTAATGGATATTTCTTACTCATTTTGCCAACCTAAGCACCAAGCTATGTCCTTATTTCTTTCAAAAGCCACACTGAAAGTTTCCATTGACATGCAATGATTTTTCAAAGGTTAGACCAAAAATATTAGTCAATGTCACCCTAAATTTTCATCTAGAAGCCTTACCATAAGCCCCACTAAACCAGATACAAAAGTAAGCCTTGAACAAGTAAGATTTTCTAGAGATTTGTAGCAAAATCCCATAATCAATGTTGGAAATCTGCCATGGAAATGAAAGTCAGGTCTCCCCACTCGTGTGGTCAGGGAGTGCCCACAGAGCCATATCTCAAAAACCATTCATTGAATTTTTTTATGACCTTATTTGATATCCATCCATCCATCCATCCATCCATCCATCTATCTATTTCTGCAACTTTTCTGAGGTCAGGTCACAGGGCCTAAAAGTGAGGGTAGGAACAACCAGTAAACTGAAGGCTTTACCTTCCAGATCAGCTCCCTCTTTCCCACATCAGACCAGTAGAGTTTCCACAGTGCTGTTGAGGCTGCCCCGGTCTGTCGGTCCACCTCCCACTCCCTTCATCCCTCCCTCGTAAACAAGACCCTGAGATACTTAAACTCCTCTGCTTGAAGCAGCATCTCATCCCCCACCAGGAGAGGGCAATCCAACCTTTTCCGGTCGAGAACCATCGCCTCAGACTTGGAGGTGCTGATCTACATTCTGGCTGCCTCACAATCAGCTACAAACCGCCCCAGTGCTGCGGGTCTCGGCCTGCCGACACCAACAGGATCCCATCATCTGTAAAAAGCAAAGACACGACCCACAGGCCCCCAAACCGGACCCCTTCTGCCCCTTTGCTGCGCCTACAAATTCTGTCCATAAAAGTTAGGAACAGAACCGGTGACAAAAAGCAGCCCTTATGGGGTCCGACAGCCACTGAAAATGAGTCTGACTTACTGCTGGCTTATGTGAACCAAACTCTCACTCAATTTATACAGCTATCTGATGGCCCACAGCAAGAGACCCCGTACCCCATACGCCTGGAACACCCCTCACAACCCCCCCCCCCCCCCCCCCCACCCCCGGAACCCCCCCCCCCCCCCCCCCCCCCCCCCCCCCCCCCCCCCCACCCCCCCCCCCCCCCCCCCCCCC
>JAABNY020000025.1:10289153-10305559 GCA_015164015.2 Brevimyrus niger | reverse complement strand
TGTTCCATACAACCTCTGCCTTGGAAATTTTTCAAACATCCTCTTCTTTTCACTTCACCCAATATAGATGTACTTGAGCTTTATTAACTACATTTCTTCTAGCATTCTTTCAGTCTTTGTATGTGAAAACACGTGGGAAGTAACAGTCCATACTTTACCGCTTGCTGAAAAATGATGTTTTTGGTCATAAATACCTACAGTATACTGAATTACATAACCTTAGTTTGTATATCAACTTGTATTACATTTAACAACTACCATGCATGTTATATATTTTTAACTCAACACCTAAGCCCCTGTTGAAGGATTACAGGCTTCCATCTATATAAGGAATACATTACAGAAGGTGCTTTATTCTCAGGAATGAAGGAGACAGCATGTTTCTCCTGTGATGGACACATGCATATGCTGGAATAAGGCACTTTCACACTACTCCGGCAAAGTAGGCCATATTGCGGATTTCACATAGGAACAGCTGATACGCCACTCGGATTCGCTGAAGCAAACCACAGAATCATAACTCAAGGTACAAAATTTATGGGCAAGTCAAGTTTGCCAGTCATGCGCGTGCTTCTAATTTTACGGTGCCGAACTCCTTAAACACTAATCCATTTGGACCACGTCAAATGTCAAATCTTGGCTCTGTGAATTTAGTCGGTCAATCGATTGAAATCTGTCAAAGCTATGCATTGAGAACTTCAGTATATGTGAACGTCACATGACGAGAGAGGCGCAGGAATATCTCCCATTTGCCGAGAGGTGGTTGGCGGTGGCGCCTATTGGCTGAACTGTATTACACTGTTTAATTGGACGTGGGGTCTGCAAAGGTGACAGGGGTCACTCTGTGGATAACACTGTCGCTTCACACCTCCAGGACTGAGGGTTTTACAGTCCAACCTGCACATGCAGAGGAGTGAAATAGCACCTAGAAATTGTCTGTAATGTATAACTACATGAATGTGTGAGTACTGTGATGGACTGGTACAGTTATAGCTATTTATTTAGCAGACGCCTTTGTCCAAGGCAATGTACAAGCATAGCAGAGGGACCATATAAATATAGATATACAGTACTGATATACATTCCAGAGTATTCCCTCGCCTTGTGTTATATGCTGCCAGGGATAAGCTTCTGGTATCCCAATATCCTACACTGGATAAACATTTGAAAGCTAGATGGATGGATGGATGGATGGATGGATGGATGGATGGATGGATGGATGGATGGATGGATGGACAAATGTCTGTACATGTTTGTTTGATATTTCAAAATTATGTTTGTCCTGGGTATTGTCCTATTGTCCTAGGTATCCCAAAGTATTGTGGATTAAGGTAGATGATAAGTACTGATCCTTAAATTCGAAGCATTTTTAAAGGTAATAAAAGATGCAGGAAAAAACCCACTGCTGAAAAATTTAATATTTTATTATGAACATTATCTGGCAAACTCTTTCATAAAGTTGTTGTGAAAAAACTCCTATGCTTTATCATTCACAACAAGTTTTTTACTGTGCAACAAATTATAAAATATGCAGCTCTACCCCAGGAAAATCAGATGAATAAATGGAAAATACATTGTATATAGCACTGCACTAGAACACACATACAAAAATCATGGAAAATTTCTGAAAGGTTTAATCTGGCATGTTGTGTCATTGCTCATTTACAGTACATATGAATATGACTTCTAAGAATACAAGGTACATCGAGGAAAACAACAAATGATTCTTGATTAAATCGGTTCAGAGCTTTCCCTTGAAGCACAAATGGCCTGAGTGAAGCGAGTTATTTTGGGAAAACTAGGAGAACAGATGTCGAAAAGATGAAAGTAAAAGAGGAAGGGAACACAAAACAACTAAATGGATCGTCTCAAACGTCAATGAACATTCCGGTGGGATGGCGGAAGACTGGCAGGTTAACACACTGGCTGTCCGAGGCTGTGGGCTTGGTCTACCCCCCACCTCAAGGCCCTGTCTTCGGAAAAGTGGAATAGTTAGTTAAATCAGCGGCACCTGAGTGTCCATGCTGATGTCAGCCGACGGCCCACATATCAGCACCTCAGAGGTGACAGAACTTTCTGGAGGAATGCCTGTATTGCCACCGGGAATCGCAATTGACTTTACTGCACCCAGTATTGTTAAAAAATGGCTACAATGCAGAAGATATTATTATCTGATAATTCCACCATGAACTCCCACTAATTAGATTTTAATGAAGTACTAATTTGTTATTCAAGCAATAAAAGGCATCCATCTAGGTGATCATGCTAAGGGAGGTTTATGTTCATATTCAAAGTGGAAATTCACAAATACGCTTTTCTTAGTGGGCAGCAGTGGCGTTCCAGGTCAGCTTTGTTCCCTGTTACTGTTGAAGATTTGAGAACAAGGCCAGTGAAGAAACATCAAAAAATGTAATTCATTTATTTAATGCATATGGAGCAGCCAGTAAACAGGCCTGAAAATTGTTTGCACAAATAACAAACAGAGCCGAAGGCTATATGTGGACTGTTTAATACACAGTCATTATCGTTACAGTTAGTGTCTTTGTCCCATATTTTGTTAATGTTCTTAAGACAAGTGTCCCCAAGGGACAGTAGAACTATTTCATTCTATTTTATCAAATTCATCACAAATGGGCTCAAAAATCAGGCCACTTGCATGCAGGGAGACCAAAAGCAGAGCATAAAGATTAGGTTTTCCCAGCACGGAGGAGATGTAACTATTCTCCTCTGTAAAAATGCAGATAGGATCATTTGCTTGGAATGGTCCTTTGCTCTATTGTTCATTCTCTCCTGCAGTTAATTTCTTGATTTTTTTAGATGCTACAAAAAAAGCTGAAACTAAAAGACTCTGATCCCGTTAACTAAACAGTTCAGTTCTTCTTGTGTTTTAAATGGCTCATTTACTTGATTGAAAAAATCCGACTGTATTGCATTAACATTAGTGACACACACATGTTTACAGGAGACTGACCAGTCAAGGCACAGCAAGAACTCAGTGCCTAAGTGAAATCCAAGTCCTTTTATTTGAAATGATAGTTTACAAATTCAGTCCTAGCTCAATCCAATCCAAGCGTCCTCCCTGACACCCTCTGGTCACCCTAGACTGCCATCAAGTGCAGGATTTTCGGTTGTAGTAGAAAAGTGCTGCTTTTGAATTTCCCATCAATATTTACTCTGAAAAACATGCACCTATACCTGACGGGTGCCAGATCTCATACATCGAGCATGCACCTATACCTGACGGGTGCCAGTTCTAATACATCGAACATGCACCTATACCTGATGGGTGCCAGATCTAATACATCGAACATGCACCTATACCTGACGGGTGCCAGATCTCATACATCGAACATGCACCTATACCTTACGGGTGCCAGATCTCATACGTCGAACATGCACCTATACCTGGCGGGTGCCAGTTCTCATACATTGAACATGCACCTATACCTGACGGGTGCCAGATCTCATACGTCGAACATGCACCTATACCTGGCGAGTGCCAGATCTCATACATCGAACATGCACCTATACCTGGCGGGTGCCAGTTCTCATACATCGAACATGCACCTATACCTGACGGGTGCCAGATCTCATACATCGAACATGCACCTATACCTGACGGGTGCCAGATCTCATACGTCGAATATGCACCTATACCTGACGGGTGCCAGATCTCATACATCGAACATGGACTGGTTCTTTTGTTGAGAAAAATGTTAAGAATGATGCCTATTATGCAAATAACCCTTCTGAGCGTTGAAGATTAGTGACCTTTGACCTGATAGCAGTCAATATTTCTGCGAAGAACAAGATGGACAATACTTCATGAAACGTCCAACTCGGAATTCTACATTTTTCCTAATTGAAAATGCCATTTCTTCTGACCTCCTTTGCTTGCAAAACATTAGCAAGTTGAGTAGTCATTCAAGCTGTTCTTGTCATAAGCAGTAAATATAATAATATAAATCTATCTATCTATCTATCTATATTTATATATGTCTTTCACTCATCACTCTTATTGGGGTTTTAGAAATGTCTTGGCGTCCTTTAAAGGCTGCTAGCTATTATTTGGTAAAGAATATGCAGAATGATTCAGTTTGGGGCTGTTTCCAGGATAGCTGGGGCATCTGTCATTTTATTGCCCCAGGGGGACACACCTTCCGTCTCTGAGTGCTATTGCCAGCTGACTTCATGACAGATGTTTCCCAGCATTGAAGGGGTCATTGGGGTAAAGTAACAGTAGAGAAACTTGTAGCATCACTAATTTGGCTTTGCATGAAGTGCACTTGATAAAATGGGAACTCCCTTTTCAATATGGTCATGTAGTTCACCTATTGATTTAACCTGTACAATTGAATATTTTTAAAGTAACTATTGGTTAATTGTATCAGTTTTATCTCCCCTATATTGTAATTCTATGTAATCCCATGATTTTTCAACAGATCAGACAAAAGCAGAATAGAAAATCATAAATTCACTATCATAATTTCAACGCATTTTATTATTATTATTATTATTATTATTATTGTTGTTATTATTATTATTATTAATATGGTTTTCGTTCTCAAAACCAATTTTTAAAGTATGGCTTTCCTTCTGCTGGGTGGACTGTTGCCGATGAGTCAAACCCTCACTGCCGCTCCCTGTCAGACTTCTATTAAAAGGCGCTGACGTCAAAAAGCGCGGCCATCTTTGACGGGAGCGGAGCCTTTTGACGGCTGCAGGAGGCTGGTACCCACCACGCGCAGCCTTAGTAGGCGTCCAGTCCCGGTGAAAGGCGGAGGGTATCGGTTCGCTGCCGAAATACACGGGCATTTCTTCCGTTTTCAATCAACAGAAGTTTAGGTAGGTAAACTCACATTTTTCCTAATGATTTTCTAATCTAAAAAACTCAGGTACTGAATTTTTGTGTTAGAGTCGGCTGTATCTTTTACAACCTGTTAACGCTTAACTTTGAAATCTTATGTATTTTCACAATTAGAGTGGTTTCGAACGAAGCGCTTGTACAGAGTACCAGTACAGACATTTAAAGCATGATACATTCTGTGATAATTCCTGTACTTTAAGTATCTCTAGTGATTATTTAAAAAAAAAATGCTGTATTGCATAATTTTGCTTCAAACATTTGTCTGCTTGTAAATTGAGGGAAGCAGTCGACGCTTCAGCCTGAAGAGTTCGAAGATGTAGTAGAACACAGGAGACTAACGTGACGGGTGTGGGCGTTTTCAGCGTTTCAGTACCTCGGACAACGCACAGCTAAATAATGGTTGCAAAACAGATGGATACAACGAAATTGTTAGTTGGAGAGAAAAAAACAACACAGGCGGAGTAAATAAAATAGTTTTTTTAAATCTGAGAATGTGTCTTTAAAATAATGCATTTTATATGGTATTTTCAATAATCATATGACGAAAATAAGCTTTTCTGTACCACAGCTTTTTTGAGTCGTGCGCGAATACGTTGCCGTTTTCTCAGAGAAATCCATACTGTTGCTTAAATAGGATCTCGGTGGATCCCCCGTCCATTTCGCAGGGAAAGGGCTGGTATGATACCGATTTTATCTTGGAAATGTAAGCAGTTAAATGATTGTTCGTTTGCGGGTAATGAAAGGGAACATAGATTCATAGTACAAGAAATAATAATACTGTTTTGATCACTCATGTTTTTTATTTATTTTGCTATTCAAAAACCTTAGTAGTTTATCGCACAATGCCAGAATGTCCACAGTTGTGCCAAATTTAGGTTCCAAAGCATTTCTAATTACTGTTTGTCTTTCTGGCTGTGGAGTCATTGGGCGGGGGAAACTGGAAAGGCAAGGGGTGTGTGTGGCTGCCATGCATGGAGAGGTCCTGAGACGTAGCCTCGGTGTATCCTCGAGTTGTGTCATGAATTACGCCAGCAATGCAAAATATGTCGATCAAAACGGAACGTCGCGCACCAAAAGGGAACCCTCAGCCTTTGTCAATGCAACCAGCACCACCTTCAAAAAGAGAAAATAATCAGCCAGTAAAAACAGCCAGCAATCAATGTCTTAATTCTTTTGCTATAATATATTAAAAAGACCGACTCTGCATGTGGACCATATTTTTACTGTAGGTTTGGGTTGCTGTTGTAATATAATTATTTTGGCGTTTGTATTGAGAAGCTTGCTTGATATTAAAGTCACGTGTGCCTATCAGTTTCACGCCAAGCAATTCGTTATGAAATTCCGTTGTTACCGGCGATCTGCTTAATGAGGGATCGGATTACCGACCAAAGAAAACATAAACAAAAGATGCACTTCATTTTCAATATTTTGTCATGTTTTGAATATTGTATCGCTCATCTGAAAAAAATAATATTCGGTATTATATGAGCCACCCTAAGGTAAAAATTTTAAAAAGGCTACATATTTTACAGGATCGAAAAAAATCTGAAGTGAGAACTGCATGTGATTACTGATGACAGGTAATCAAACTCTGGCAAGCCAGGCCCACCAGCATTGTGGCAGCACAGCTGGGGAAGCACCTAATGTGAATTGTCACTAATAAATGATAATGTAAGGCCTTTGCGGACGGAGAAGGCTTTGCATATACATGGAGACCCATGTTGCGATTATCTACAGCTGCTGCTAGCAAACTAGGAGCTGGTTTTGCGACACGTTTTATTTTATCACCGAGGTCCGTTAGACGCCACCCTGGCATCGTTTGGAAATGTTTAAACACAGACGTGAGCAGCCATGGCGCGCTGACTCCCCTTCTCACCAGCGTGCCTCATGCAGGGGAATTTCATAAAATGGCGTCCCCACCGAGCACGCTGTCAACCATGATAAACGGGGGTGGGTTCCTCGTTCCTGCTGCCCACGCCAGTGACACCATGATCGCCACATGCGGCGGTGCATTTGGAATCATGGTGAGCAGCACTACAAGGCTTCTGCTCATATCCCCAGTCCTGCCCAGTTAAAGGCAACTAGTTTACTGGCAAAGCCACCTACCTATATTCTCTACATGGATGGACCCGCCTTTCTGTTGAATATTCCAGAATTCAGTAGAAATTCGAGGAAAACTGTTTCATGTGATGTGAATATAGACGCTGTTGCTCAGTCACCTGTGAGTGACCAGCAGTGAGCAGGGATATTCTTCTGCTTCAAACTAACGGATACAGATCAGGACTCATTAATGTAACTCATCAAAATCATATTAACAGACTCTAGTAGTTATTTAATAAAAAGATACATTTTCAGGCTAAAAAAGACAGCAGCTTCTTGTTTGTTGATTAGACCATATCGCTTCCTGATTGCAACCAAGTAGCATTTTGCTAGAATTTTTTTGTCATACCCTAGTTAGTCTCTTAATTTATAAATTCCTAATGGATAAAAAAATTAACGGAAAATATTATTTGCTCAAAATTGTACTGATTTTGCTAATTAAAAAACAGCTAGCCAGTGCATTATAGGTGGATGTTGTGTGTGTTACTGTATTTATGTACATGTATTTGGGGATGTATTCTATAGGTAGATGTTGTGTGCGTTTCTGTATTTATGTACATGTATTTGGGGATGTATTCTATAGGTAGATGTTGTGTGCGTTTCTGTATTTATGTACATGTATTTGGGGATGTATTCTCCACTTCCCTTTCACACAAAGAAGCCACAAAACCCTCTGACACAGTAATGCCAGATGCTGGTATGTTTTGCCTCAACATCTGACAACAATCGAAGATCAAACACCTCAACAAAACAGGCTGTTTAATGTTCATCGCCCTGGAATGAATTCACAGTTAATGGCCGTTTCTTCTGCTAAATTCAGCTTTGAAATACCCATTAAATAGTTGGCCAGTTGAGACGACGTATGTAAAATAATTGAGTATAACTCTCTATGTCAAAATTTTGTCATATTCTGACCGCTTTTTACAAGGCAATTGGCTTGTTGGCTGAAACTTTACTTATATTGTTCTATATGAGAATAGCAGCTGTTTCGATGCAAAGGTCCACAGACTTTTTTTTAAGACTTTTATGCATATATACAAGTCCAGAGACAGAAACATTTAAACAAAAATACAAGCCTCTTTTTAAATAGCAACATGTTTCCATCAAGATCATCCTGTTACCTTGTGTTGACAGACTCCTTTGCTGCCCCCGGTTTGAACATGGGACCCTCCCCAAATATTTGCTCCCACTTTAGCAGACACAATGTGTTTGCGCAGCAGGCCTGTCTATGCAATGACCTTGTGGAAGAGACTCATTTATGCTCGCCCTTCTGTTTTCTGTGTTATCGTATTATTTCACTCCTGCTTACGACAGCTGTGAAGGCCCATTACATTGTAACACGATCACCTCCCTTTTGTGCGTGTGAGACCATATATATCAATTAGACATATAACTTGTGTATGAATTAGACAAGCTAGAACCTTCTCCCTGGTGTCATCAGTAATTCATGCTGACCCAGAAAAGGGAAAACCGAATTCAGAAGAATATTTTTATATTCTTCCTATGCGAATATCTGACTTTAAGCACGTCGCACATTAAATTTTCGGTTCTGGCACTGGATATTCCTAAGCTGTCGGTGGCCCTACCTCATATGTGACTGTTATCGCGTTTCCCAGCCCTCTTGTGAAGAGATGGGCTCTTTTACTGACCTGATTGTTCATAAATCCACCCTGGGACTCTCCTTCAGACAACGGCTTAAGCTGGCCTCGTGTGAGGATGCTGTGAGGGTCTCGCCATCCCTACCATACGCAGCACACGCCCAAGACGTGGCTGATTGTCTCCTAAATCTGTCAGTCACGGCAATTCTTTTCTCCTTCTCTTAATACATTAACCATAGCCACCTATTCGGTACATGAGCCAATCCACTCACCTACAATCGCAGCTATAACCTGGAAATACAGAGCAAGCAGTGCGAACTGGAGGAACAATGGGGAAGCCGGGATGCCGTAGATAGTACACCTTCGACATGATTGAGTGCATACAGGTGTAAATTGTGTATCTAGTTATATCCGTAGTGGGAACGCACTGTGAGGGTAATCCTTTGGGAAACATAAAAATCATACAATAGCTATTGGTTGGTAAACAAAGATAATATAAAAGAATTAAATTTCATCTTTGCAATTATTTTTACAAACAATACAAAGCAATAAGAGTCATCACTTAGCATAGAAATAAGACAGACAGACTATCAAACCGGAAATGACTGTGACCTTAGTGGGTTTATATATAAACACTGAGACCAAGGAGACATCGACTATGGTAGCTGGTGATTATTCTGTACTTCAGGGAGCCTATAATTGAAAGTTCTTCTGCCTCAACATGTCCAATTTAATTAACTAATTTTATTTTATTTCTAGCATTATGAGGAAATTGACCGGACAATGAAAAATATCAAAAAATATAAGAAAGCCGCAATTGGGGAAAGTCACGATGCAGAAGGGTCGATTGTACTGTATATTTACATCCTTCAGTTCATCCATACATCCATCCATCTTCCCACTGCTTATCCTGTCAGGGTCATGAGTGCTCATGGGTACATACTGTACAGCGTGTACTTACACTATATGCTTGTATATACAATGTGTTCAGTTAGTAGGAGCAAGAGGAATTAAAAACTCAAACACCAATGAACAAATACGAATTTATCGGCAAAGCCCACAGAGGAGTTGTACTTAAACAGCTTTCATCCGTGTGAGTTACCTTGTAATGCTCGATAAAGCTTCTGGGCTACCCTTCTTCCGACACTCTCCCATGCCAATAGTTCCCAGAAGACAACTGGCAAGTATCCACACTGTCAGGCCGAACCGTTCCGACTTCAATGTGGATCTAGCTCTCTTCTCCCCGGTTACCTCATTATCTCTGGAAAGAAGTGGTGTTGTGTGTCCCGCGTCTTGGGCTGTCACGAACAAGCAGAGGCAAATTACTGCTCCGTGATATTTAAACAATCCCTCAGTCTCTCACTAGCTCCCCCACCTATGATACCCACTAATAATCCAGGTCCCGGTGCTTCTCCACCTGTGCTATTGCAGATCTCTTCCTGCCGTCGAACGCCCACTATTACCCAGAATCCTAATGCATCACTCACCCGCTCCATAGCTGTTGGCGTTTTATCTCTCTCTCTCTCTGTCAGTCTTTGTTCCCACTTTGCTCCGCCACACTCATATAGCCAATGCATTGATGTAGAGTTCCCCTACACTTGTGCTTTTATAAAAAAAAAAAACTCTCATATCATTCTTAGCTTCCTGTACTCTGCTGCCTTCTGGCTGTTTCCATTAACTTTTTAAATTCTACATTAATTACCGCCTCTGTTCCGTGTCTGATTTTAGCTGTTTTATGTCTTCATTTGATAGCGTGTCTAAATCAATGGCTGTATAAATGGAGGTTGGAGTCATAGCACAGAATGTTGGTGGCCCTTTCTCTCATGATTTGTCATATTACAAAAGAGAACGTTCTGCTGTTGAATAATTCAGTTGGTGGCCTGAAATTCAGAACAGGATGTGACCGATGGGATGCATTTTACTGGGAAGTTGTTTTTTTTGGGCTAAAATTCTTATACCTGTATCACAATTGTCTTGGAATTTGCAAGCGAACAACCTTATAGTTTTAACTACATAAAGTTTGAATTTGTTATATTTTTTATGCACAATTCATGGGTTGACTGAAATGGTAACACGGAACATCCATTGCCATTCGAACAGAGCCTTGAAATGCAGAAATTTAACCTGTTAATTTGCATTTCTTTTTAGAGAAAAGAGGTTTATGAGAATCGTGTCCAAACACGACCAGGATCTATGTTTAGCTGTCACTCCGTTGTGCCAAACTTCTGTTGCCAAATGCTCAGTGTCACTTCTCACATTAAGACAAAGGAGCTTGAGATTTTTTGCTCCTAGAACAACTTTAGATAATGCCTGCTTGCAGGCCGGCCCTTGGCTCTGGGGTAATTCGGGTAGGTGGACTTCTAAAAGCTGTAGTAGAGTTCTCCAACCCTGCAGCCTTTGCTCTTCTCCGCCACCATCTGTTCCTCCTATCCCTGACCTTACAACAAAAGGCTTCCGTTTCCTTTTTCATCTCGGGCTGTGCCACGCCGTGCCGCACACCACGAGTCCTAAAACCTCACTTCCTGCTCTGTGGCAGCTACTGTATCAGTAATGACACCGAGGTTTCAGAGCGGATATGCTAATACAACTCTAATAGGGGTTCCAGTTGTCGCACTAAGGCACAGTGTGCTCTCTGTGATGCGCTAGCAGAGCGATACTCCCTTTATACCATGACACTCATTTCATTTGATGCCCCATTTACAATGTTTGAGCGTATTCATTTTATTCGAGGTGTTTCACTTTTCTTCAGTTTCACTTTTGTTTGTGATTCCTCGTGACAGAATTGCTTAGAATGGATTGCCTTAGTGAATGTTATGCCTTTCACCCCTTCTGTTATGTCTTCTAACCCTAACCCTAACTAATACATAAAAAGATAAAGATAATACCATTTAGATAATACCCTACAAATAATACCTGCACTTTGTAAAGTATTAAGATGAATTTGTATAATTTATGCATATTAGAAAGTAATGTATAATGATGTTACCACCCTGTGTTTGATCTCAGGTATTAAAAACTAAGTCTAAAATCGAGGGCTATTTTTAAAAATATTGAAGGAGACTTTGTGAACAAAAATTAACTGGACTATTTTTAGGGTCGGCTTGCATGCCCCGGGTTATGTTGACAGGCACCTTGCCCACGCTGGCAGAGCTTGAGATCTAACATCATCTGCTCTCTGCTGGCTGTCTGCCTACATAGCTATTTTGTGAACATAAAAGACGTTGACACAGGTGACTGGCAAGTGCAGTTGTTCTGGCCTTGTGTGATGGCTGCGTGTTTGTAAGGATACTGACTGGGATTTCATCTACTTGTCCTGCACTGAGAGGTATTAGGTTTGGCCAAGAAATGGACATTCATGTTACCAAACAAGTTGTCATTGTTTTTTTTTTTTCTTCAGATTCAGTTTAGGGGAAACGTTACACTGATTTTGTCAGTCCGTCCAGAGCTAACAGGTACCAGTGATCATGACTGGCTATGAAAAGAAATCAGTGCGTCTGACTAGGGGCCCAGGTTTTTGTGAGGTTTCCCTTCAAGATAGAGCTCCCAATGTAAATTTGTTACTCTAACAGTAGGAAATACTAATCTGCTTTTGTTACCATTTTGGTTATTTACCTTCTGATAGTAATTAGTAATGTAACATTAGTAATGTAAGTAGTAGAATCTGTTTTTTTCTGGTAGGTCGGGACACTTCCTTTAGCTCCGTGTTTTGTTTAAACACACATGGGTTATAATAAGAACATAAAAACATAAGAAATGTACAAACAAGAGGAGGCCATTTGGCCCATCAAGCTCACTTGGGGAGAACTTAACTAATAGCTCAGAGTTGTTAAAATCTTATCTAGCTCTGATTTAAAGGAACCCAAGGATTCAGCTTGCACTATGTTATCAGGTATTTGTTTGAACAGCATCCAAACCTGTTAGAATCTTATGTACCTGGATTATAACTTTGTCTTTTACTTATGTAGGCTTCACACATTCCTTATATTTATTTCTGTTGGTGCTGCTGTGACCCCCATACTGCAGTATCCTAATGAAGGACTGTCCTTGTCCTGTCCAAGGAGATTTAGCTAAGACTTGCTGAAATCTGCCTGGTCACAATAGCATTCTTTGTTTAATGATGTCATTGTAAAGGCATTCTTTATTATTAGTATTCTGGAATATCACTGATTAACGGTCACCATTCACATTATTTTGAAGCATTGAAAAACACAGCAATGTAGCTGTTACTTTGAGTCTGCTTTCGCTTATGCTAACAATGGTTTTCTTTCTCATCATTTTTTATGGCTATGGACAACATCTATGGAATGAGAGAACTGGTTAAATCCTCTTCCAACAGTGGGTCTAATCTCTGTAACCTCGTGATGGAACCCCACAGACTCTGATCACGTCGGATGATGATTACGTCGTACGAGGACAGGGAAGGAGGCTCGAGAGGGAGTTCTTCTAACCAGATGTCAAAATCAGTGGAGGGGAACTGATGAGCAATTTAGCATATTTCACCGAGGCAAGCCAGCGGGTCTCACTGACCTCTGTTCTTCTGTAGACGTAATCTTTACATCCTTGAAGGTTACTGCCACTATGCTCTGGATTTCATTTCATATGCAATTACAGCGACGCACGATTTTATAAATAGCTAGATTCCTTTTTAATACTATCGAAATGATCGTAATTATAAAGATACTCTAGAAAACCACGCCATGCAGAGAGAGAATTGGGTTCCCATCGAGTCGGGGGAATAAACCAAAGAAGACCACTGGGGCAAATAGAATTACTGTAAAATTGCCATTTTGGTGAGAACAGTATAGTCAAGTCAAATGCTCACGCTTTCTCATCACAACTTCTCAGGATTCTAGTCCAGGTTTATGGAGGAGAAAAAACCAAAACATATCAATTTATACAAGTAATAAGGGGCAGATGGGACAAATCCATTTGAATAATTACAGTCTGAGATGCACACTGTGGGATAGGGTTGTTTTTATGTTTCCGCTAAGATGTACATGTTAAACTTAAACACTTAAATGAGCTTAGGCCATTTTAAGATCACTCTTTTGCGTTTATTGTGTCAAAAGCAATGAACTTTTACAGCCCAAATAATGAATGGGTGTGTGGAATGAAAGCCATTGAAAAATTCATTAAAAACTAAGGCTTACCTTCATCTAATTCCAGTCTGGCATTTTATTTGGTGAAATTAGAGTAATCTAGAGTAGAATACTATGTTCATTTCCAAATGACACCATTTTAAAAAGAACTGAAATAGTAAATCACACAAACAGTGTAATTAACATCTATCCAAATATACTTAAACCAGGTTTTTTTTTGTTTTTTTTTTTGCATAAAAACCCTAATAAGGGAAAGTTATCTGTCCTGTAGCTAATGCCCCTGTTGGACTCTTCATTTTGTAAATCCACAGCACTGAGCACAGGTCATTCCTGGACTTTTCTTCTTTGCTGGGGGAGGAATTGTTAGAACTATTTTAATATATTCTATGCCAGTGTTTCTAAATCCAGTCCCAGCTCCCAGAGCAAAAATGTGGACTGTCTGTGGGGTGGGTCCCTAGGGACTGTCTGTGGGGTGGGTCCCTAGGGGCCGGATTGGGAAACACTGATTGATGGTGTCATTCAAGTATATTCTTACTTTGATTTTGTTATTATTATGTCAGAGGTATCATTACCCTGTCCGGGATAAATAGCTGGAGGAATCATGGATGGATGGATTTGCAACCATCAGTGACATCTGACATGATTGACCCAAAGATCTGGGGCACATTCCTGAAATGGCAGATGGTCTCTCAATTGATTTCACCGGAGTATTTAATTGCACCTCTGAACTACTGAAAGTGTTTCTGGTGGTAGGGAGAGAGGTCACTCGCCCACTGGACTGTGACTTTAAATGCCGGAATATTCCCCAAGTCTGCCTTTTTGAATACCAGATGCAACCCCAACTACATTAATGTACCAGCTAATGACTCCATTTTTTTAAATCCTAGTGAAAAATAAACTTTATTTTTCTTTGTTTCTTATTGACCTTATCTACTCAGTGGACGCCGTGTACGGTCAGCTAATGGTTCAGCCCTGTTGTATCATGGGGTTTGTATACAACCTACAGCTCAGAGGTCACAATCAGCAGCAAATAGCTCAGTATATGTGCCCAGTATAGACAACATAAAAATTATCTTATTTTATATAAACCATTACATTAAGACCCTCTCGTTCAGCATGGAAATGCATATATCTATACTTCAGTAGATGTTTAAGTCTCAAGATACTTTATGCCTAAAACTGTAACCTAATTTTGGCTGAGAGTGTTTTTTTTTTTTACCAGATATATATAGTACCAAGTATATTTATACTTAACAAATATATATATATATCTCACTTGAAGGTAATTATTGTTGCTATGCCGGTGTGTGTGTATATATATATACATATAACAATAATTACCTTCAAGTGAGACGTGGTATTAATATTCCAGTTTGCACTGATTGTTTCTCAGTCACCAGTGCAACATCCTGAACATTTTCAGTCCCCATCCAGTGTGCTTATGCATGGGCCAAAGAACTGGATTTGCAAACAGATCTGTCAAGGGTCCTGCTCAAGCTGTCCTTGGCCTGCTGTGAAGAATTATGCTTTAGTACATTTTGCCTTAAGGCACAGAAATTATGGACAATTTGCATTTAAAAAGTAGCATTTCAGCAATTAATATTAAAATGGTGCACGTTGAATTTTTCTCTGTCTTTGAGGTTATTAATGCTCCAGCACATTTTGAAATAAATGGTAGTGTTTTCAGTAAACAGCGTGTACATAATTTGGCTGTAACCGAATGAAAACGTCCTGAATATTATGTGCATACATGTCTCTTATTGGTCAAACCTGATTTGTGAGATTATGATCCTGAGTAAATTTTCACTCTGGAAGGAAGTAAATGTCATATACAGAGACTATGGAGGAAAATATCAATGGAGGTGTGTGTGTGTGTGGGGGGGGGGGGTCGCTACATACTTGACCACTGGTCAGTTGTTTGAATGTAGTGCATTAATAATGAACAGGGGCCCAGAACATTATTTTCTCTAGATTGTGATTAGGTTTGGTGTCACAAATACGGTTCACTGCTAAAACACTTGAAGCTCTTACTTTTGCAGCTCTTTTTGTGTAAAATGGGTTGGGAATTGCAGGCCTGTCTATAGTGACGCTTAATTCTGGGTAAAAAAAAAAATAATAATTCTGGGCACTAACAAGCTAGTCGTTTCTCTTCAGACTCCTTTCAGATATGGATTACAGTTCTCGGCCAAGTTTCGACTGACACGTTTGCGCCGTTATCTCGTTTCCTTCCTAGATGTGGATTAGGGAATCCTGCTAAAAAGATAAATCCTGTCCTTAAAGAGCGGTGATTTACGAGATGGTTTAGTGAGCCGATCGAGGGGCAAAACTAATGAAAAAATACACAAAGGCCACATATACATACCTTATATTTACAGCATTTGGCAGATGCCCTTAGCCAGAGCGACTTACATAAGTGCTTAAGAGGCCACATTGAATTTTCCCAATACTAGCTCAATAAAACCAAGGCTATGAATACCATCAATCTAATACTCTGCTGGGAAAGTACAGGGTTTTTTTTTTTAAGGAAAAGCGCTCAGAGTATAATACCAGAAGTGCTAGCTGAGGTATTTCTGGAAAAGGTGTGTTTTAAGTCGTCGTTTGAAGACATTCAGTGACTCAGCTGTTCGGGCATCTAAGGGGAGTTCATTCCACCAACTTGGAGCCAGAACAGAGAAGAGTCGAGAGGTGTGTCTTCCTTGAGCCTTTAGGGGTGGTGGGACCAGTCGAGCAGTGCTGGAGGAT
>JAABNY020000025.1:10260649-10273956 GCA_015164015.2 Brevimyrus niger | reverse complement strand
AGCTAGACTTAACAGGCACCAGGTGATCACAATCGGGGCAAAACAGGAGGCAAGGATGTGGGCGTGGTACACAATCGAGAGCGTTGGGAGCAGGACGTAACATCTAGGCCTAATTTATATCTGTTTATTTTGGCATCTGCTTTTTAGCTAAAGCAGCATAAAATGTTTGAGAAAGCAGGCTTAGACGGTTCCTAGAAGCAGTGTGGTTGTGAAGGGCCTTCATCTGCAGCCCAATGGTGAAATTAGTGACTTTCCAATCACAGATACAACATCCTAACCGGCTCCGCCATGCATCATTAGGACTTCTTTTCGGAGGTCTAGTAATCTTCTGATTAGTTTTGATTGAACTTGATTGATTGAAGTTTGTTTGCTTCTCAATCTTCAACCATACATACATACATAGTACATACATACATACATACATACATACAGTACATACAGTACATACTTCATACATCTTCCCCCTACTTTCCAGTACCGGGCCATTTGGGGGAAAGGGGGTATTTTCAGGTTGATTCCAGGGATATGAGTCCATTGCAGATAGTCTTTTATGTCATGTTTTCATCAATCCCTTTTCCACTCTTTCTCCCTATATCCTTCGGGCATTTTGTCACTGCCATTGTCTGGGAGTAGAGCAAAGATGCTGGAATCAAGACTTTGGTCATGCTGGATGAGCAAGGAGGTAAGTTTAGATTATTCAAATGAGACCTTCAAAGGACCTTTCAAGTCATGTTTGATGTTTAACAAGCTTTAAAAAATTCTTTGGCATGCCGGTTGCTTAATGTTACAAATCAAAGATTATATTTGACATTTAATGTTAATTATTAGTAATACTAATGCTCACCACACTTAATAATAATGCAGTTTCGTATGTTAAATAATTATGATGTTATATACACAGGTTATAGGCTAAATAGACGTGTGTAAGCTGAAATATACAATTTGACAATTATCTGTCGGGAAAGTGTGGACTTATGTGTGCAGTTATTCCATGCAGGATTATTAATCACATTGAATGTTTGGTAACACTTTACATGAACTGTACCTTCATAATGCATTCATAGAACATTCATAAGCAGCATGTAAGTATACCTTAACATCCTAACATAACAGCTTTAATTTACGTTGAGAAGAAACATTATACTATTATATGATTATAATGCTTGTTATTACTATATAATGTTTGCTATTAATTTGTATTGAAGTTGTTATATGTTAGGATGTTAAGGTATACTTACATGCTGATTATATATATTTTATGAATGCATTATAAAGGTGCACTGAATGTGCCAGGAAAGCATCATGAAGTCATTATGAAGGTACAGTTAATGTAAAGCATTACCTAATGTTTTTATTGTTCTGTTATATAGTTCATTTGTTTTGCCAATAGCTTTTCCCTCTTAACCCCACTTTCTTATTAGTTGTTGTTAATAAGGTTGTCTTTTCTTTATTACTGCAACCTGTTTTCCTGCTTAAGATGGCTTAAGTACTGATGTGAAAATAACTGTGTGTAATTCCACAGTCAAACTCTTCTCACTCATTCATTCTGTATCGTTGTTTTTAAAAAAGTGACTTTATAGGTCACATGTCAGAAATATATGATTGAAACCAGGGTTCCAAAACTTATTATTGGGCAAAATGTCGTGCTGTTAATTACAAAAACTTTCCATAATCATTTATAATATTTTTATAACCCCTGCTAGTGTTTTTTCATGCTAGTACTTTATTCAAGGTGAGTTCTTATCTGTAATATAATACCTAATACTCATAATGCATTAATCGACAAAGCTGAGTGACATCTAACTCAGTATGTTATTTTACATTCAGATGCCTCACATTTCGCCATAACAGACACTGAAAAGCATTGGCATTACAAAGCACAGAAATATGTTTACAGCACAAAAATATTCCAAAGACTTTTTGGACATCGTGTCATGACAGAGATGTTTTTACCCACATAACGTTGCATGACTTATACTGTACCTGGTATCTCAGCCCACTTTAACTGCCTGTTTTTCAATAAAGCCAATTATAGATATTATGGCTAGAATTTATTTGACTCATTGAAACAACTAAATTGCAGAAATTTCCTTTAACTGTCTGAGATTAAATGTACTGCACAATGCATTCTAGGACCACGTATCATCTTGAATGCATTAGAATTTAAGTAAAGCTACTCAGGGATTGTTTCAGCAGTACAGTGGTCCCTTAAGTATAAAAACGCATGAAGTTATTATGAAATTTATAAATTAAATTGAAAATTTAATTTTACCTTTGAGGTCAATGTGTAAAACGTGGAATTTAGACAAAGGAACATTAAAATGTAAATTAAACATGTTTACCTGAAATTTCTTTGTCTTCCAAAAAGTTTTCTCAAGCCAAAAGTTTTCTCAAGTTCATTTGGTCACTACCAAATGAACCCCCCCCCCCTCCACACACACACACACAAACAGACACACACACACCATTTATGTCTGATTTTATAAATAATTATAGACCAAGGGCCAGGAGGAAGTCCCCTTGAAATAATTTTACTTCAAATGGAGGGGAAAGATTTCTAGGATGATGCCAGTATTAGTTGTTGAACAATGAGGCGACGCACGTTTTTTGTTGAAAGAAATGAAAGAGCAGAGGTGTACAATGTGCTGACTACTTGGCAGCTAACACATTAAATCTAACACATGACAATATCAACAATGCATTTTGTTCACTTTTCTAAAATGTTTCTACAGCTGTTCTGCAGACCTCCAGTTGTTGGCCCTTGATCTATCAGTGTCGTATGAGCGTAGCCTTTACATAATTGTTATTGATAAGCGAACAATTTAGAGATTATGAAATGTACTAGAACTATAAACTGGACTAAATACAAAGATAATCTATATTGAATTCATAAAATAAGGAGAACCTTAACAAATAAAACACTGAATTTTTGAATTTGGTAACACTACTTGAGGGGGCACAAATAACATAATTGCTCAGTTGCTACTCAGGAACAACTCATGAACTAATGTAGTTTCTGCATGAAATTCATGAACCATCATGTTTGACTGATGATGACCGAAGATGGGGTCAGTACATGACTAGCACTTAGTTTGTGATTAATTCATGGCTAATTAAGTAAGCATGTAATACTACTTTATCTGTGCCTCTTCAAGTGAAGTGTTACCTTACATTCTGTTACTTCCAGTTTTGTACTGTGAACTATATAACCGCAGCCAAAGCAATTAGTACAATTTCTTACCTGTTTGCAAACAGAACAGCGGGTCGCAGGGCAGAGTTCGGCGCGGAGTGGAAATGAGGTCTTTGAAATAACAAACATAAAAACAGGCCATACAAAAATCACTGAATAATGGAAACTACACTGAGACAACAAAAAACGCAAAAAACATGCATACCAGTCACCACCCAAATACCACATATCCTTGTGAGCCCAATTAACTGAATCAGCTTAACAATAAAAGGGAATCAGACTCAGTTGGGCTTCACTGCCAAGGATATCCCAATACTAACTCCCACTAGTAATAACTACACAGCTTCTTAAGGGTAAGTCAGGCTGGAATTTAACCTCATTCATCTAAGGATGCAAATCATCCAGTCAAGCGCCAACTTACAGTTTGCAGGTGACGCAATAGGATAAACTCTTAAAATGTTTGTGTCCTATTGCCTCATTGAGTTTTTCTTAGTTATTACCTGTATCCAGAGGATCTCATCATTTTTATAGTTACTTGGTTGTACTACAGGAGTACTAAGACTTCACAAATGAACCAGCATCTTTCATATTATGCCAAATCCCTTGAACACCATTCTATCTATCAAGTTTGAAAAGTTACTTTAAAAGTTTATACAAGTTGGTCTGAATCCCAGAGATTCGGCAAACGGAGATGTAGATGAACATCTCCAGTATCTCTTTGGCCATTATGGTTGCCTCCTTACACCCTACACACCAAGTTATGTCTTTCCACAACTGCACTCTCAGACAAAAGGGTAAAAATTTGTACCTTTGCTTTACCGGGTCTGTACCCTTGTAATTGTACCTTTTAAGGCACAGAAATGACATTTCATTTGACGTTATGAGAGATGAGCCCTTTTGTAAGTACTTCCGTCACCGCAGAGCTCATGTTCTGACTGGAGGTCCAGTAAGATTCACTCCAATGCTGTCATCCCTTTGTCCTGACCAGAACAACTCGATCGCGTAGAAGACGGCATGAACCATATCAACCAAGACATGAAGGAGGCCGAGAAAAATTTAAAAGATTTAGGGAAATGCTGTGGCCTTTTTGTATGTCCTTGTAACAAGTAGGTACTGAGCAAGAACCCAGGGCTCTGGCTGATGTTGTGTCGTCCAAATCGTTTTCTTTGTCATGTTGAATGTCTCAAGTTTTATGTCTTTTCTTGTCTCTTCTCCTTTCTTTCTTTCTTTCTTTCTTTCTCATGTGCTTCATTGTACGGGATAAATTGCTTATGTTTAATCAGAACAACTGGAACGCATCGAGGAAGGGATGGATCAAATCAATAAGGACATGAAGGAAGCAGAAAAGAATTTGACGGATCTAGGAAAATTCTGTGGTCTTTGTACTTGTCCTTGTAACAAGTAGGTGCTGCTTGTTCGCCCGTCTGCCTGCCTGCCTGACTGCCTGCAAAGCAGAGACTAGACTTTTTTAATGAATCTTCGAAAGTAGCCAAGGTCTCCCCCCGACCATTTGCCTTGGTCAGCGCCTTTCTGCAAGGGGGCGAGGCAGGACGAGCATGTGGCATGCAGAATAAACCCCCACAAACAAAGCAGTAGCCATGCTTTACCCGTAAGTGCAGATCTTGCACCATTGACGTTGCGGTGGACGTAAGAGCATGCCTCAGCGGTCCACGCTCCGCAGTGTTTCTACACCACCACTTGGTCCACTTGAGATACGGAGGTCCACGGGCTGAACCATCAACGTAAATATTTTTTAAGAATTCGGTTTATTTACAGAGCAATGGCAAATCTTTATATATGCCAAGATTGAGGGATACACATCAAAAATGCTGAATTACAATTAATATTTTAGATGCTTAAATATATAAACAATGTTGATGGAGGGTGGCAGTGATAGTTTGGCCCCTGGACATCTTGAATAATGTTTTCTGGTGTTTCTTCACTGCATATTATTTCCTCTCTGTTTTGCTGGGCATCCCTCATGCGGGCCCTACTGGATCTAAATCTAGAGAAAGGGGCAAATGGTGGCCAATGTTGAAACACTGGGTTCTGAAGATGCATGATCCCCTGGGAGGAGGGGTTTGCCCAGCATGGTACCAAGCTGCTTATACAGTTGCCCCATTCTGTCACCAATTGAATGACCTCTTTGGAACATAAGACTATCGTGGTCAATCGATTCAATGATTGTCTCTGCAAATTTGGCCAGTTTTCATTGCGGACATGAATGTGGTGTATTGTATATACATTATATAGGCCTTTACAAAGTGGCTTATCTGAGTGTCTGATGCATCTGTGATTGCAAAAGCATATCTTGTGAATGTGCTGCATGCCAATGTAACTAATGTTTTTGTTCATGATGATGATGATGATGATGATGACAATCTCAAAATATTAATAGGTACTACAAACATTAACCTGGATGTATATTATCAGAACATATTACATGATGAATTCCACATACTCAATTGTCAATCTATGTTTTACATATTCCACATAGATAAGTACAGTGTTGAGATGTTCAGAGGATTTATGTAGATCAGATACAAACTGGAATTCCACCATAATCTCCCAGCTAGTTTACAACATACACACAGTGGTAAAACAGATGCACGTGAGGCTGCTTGGTGAGTCAAGGACTTACAAAGAAATAAATTGTAATCTTGATATTGCAAATATAGCTCCATACCTAATACCTATTAGACCTCTCGCAGAATTAGAGTTGGTAAAAATAAGAGATTTAAGACCTGACATACTTGTAATAAATTTTATATCCAGCACTGTTGCATTTATAGTACTTTAAAACTGAGGATGGGCTATACTAAATTGCTCTGAATCCCCCAAAAGTATTTTAAATAAATAAATGGGAAAAAAACTGTATAGATAGCAACGAATGGATTTGTTAGATTCTGCCCGAGACGAACATTAAGTCCAAAGATTCGCTTTTCTGTCTCCACAATGGCAGAAGGTTATGGGTAGAAATGCAGAGATGAAATAGACCTGTTAAGAGTAATATAATATGGTATCACTCAGAATGTTCTGACATTAACCTGTGATTCATGTCCTGCTTTCTCCAACCTCTCTCACTTTAAGAGCATCATTAGAAACCCAGACTACACCAATCACCAGCGCAATAACTGAAGTCACACGAGATATGCGTGCAGGCCATGTATATTTAATATTCTTCAGATAAAGAATGTGTCTGAATGAGGCTGCAAGGAATAGTGCAAAAAAGTGAATACATTACAAACAGCCTAATACAATTATAGAGTGAGCTGTATGAAAAACGTGCTCATGAATGGCTATGACTGCGCGATATTACTGTATGATAAAATACACGCAAATGGGTAACGTGAAAAGGGAAGATATTTAATTGCACATAGATTATTGAACAGTATGCAGTTTCTCAATTAAAAAACTGCAAGCTGAGGTGCCGATTTTGTGTGATGATGTGTAACAGATGATGATGTGTAACAGATGCTTAAAGACTATTTAAAGTGGCACTGAGACATTGCATGGCTACATTGTCAGTTAGCATGACAATGCCTTAGAGTTATGGGGCTGCCATATTTGGTCAGCTGGCTGGAGTGAGATTTGAGGTTCGAGACAAGTCTGCACACGCATGTACATGCATTTACATGTATGTGAAAGTTTTATTACCTTGTAAATAGTCTGTATGGTTTGCAAACTATCCCAGTGCTTTAGCTGTACCTGATTTTAGGTTTATAATGGAATAATATAGATTCGCTGTAAGATCTCTTGAGTGAGTGTGAGAGTCTGAAAGAGGGAGTTTCACGCCAGATCTGAGTCGGCAACCCTGAAATTAAAGGGTCGCGTTCAGAAAGGCAGAAGTACGATGAAATGAACTGTTTTTAAAGGATGAAAACATGACATCTTGTATTTTAGCAGAATTGACATTTTGGCTGTCAGCATTTTGGCTGTTAGCATACTGTGGAAGATTTTTGCTAATGTTTTCTTAGAATAGCAACATGATAAATATATTGTATTTTCACAGATGCACTGACTTTCTCGACTGAGCATCTGTCAGGAATATAACAGAATGCTAAGGGACAGGCAATAGTCATTTATAATGAAATTCAGGCATAACTAAAATGTATGTCTGCTACATATCATTTACTCATTTCACCTCATCTTCTTGTATGAACTACACAGCAAAGCTAATCTGGTCAAATCTAATTAATTTCTTGTTATCAAATCAATTACTTGAATCATATTAGCTATAGTGTGATGCATTTATCTATTACTCTGGTATTTCATAAATTCACTGTCCAACAAGCTAAGAAACTGACAAAAACAAATTAGTATCTTATAAAAACTAAGGCTTATTTTTATTCCTTTATAATTCCAAGGTGTTATTCATTTCTTGTAGATCTCTTTCTTTAATATCCTGAAAAACACCAATGGCTTTTCTAACCTACTCTGTTAATAGCATCATTATTATTCTTAAAAAAAAAGTGTCCCTGTCGTTTTCTGTTTAAATACAGTATGTGTACGGGTCCCGTCATTCCCTCTACTGCCGCTCTGACCTTCGTGTTTTGTGTCACAGTCCATAATGGAGATCAAATGTCTCTCATTTAATCTCATCTTTCAATGATCAACAGCAGCCAAGTAGTATTCAAAGAAACAACAACCAATTTTCAGTAGTAAAGACATTTCATGTTTCTGTTTGTTAATAGCTTCCTATTAAATAAAAACCTGTTTGGATAAAATATTCCCACCCGAGTCTAAGTTTTCATGCCCTGTCCTTCCGCTCATAGTCAGCCTGTTCATTGTTTCGTGTGCATTGGCTGGTGGTTGCACCCCCCCCACCCGTTGAGTTCCTCTTTCTGTGTGCAGACTCAAAGGGGGTGGTGGCAAGGCTTGGGGCAACAACCAGGACGGGGTGGTGGCCAGTCAGCCTGCTCGTGTGGTGGATGAGCGTGAACAGATGGCCATCAGTGGAGGCTTTATCCGCAGGTGAACCAGCCCCGAACTTACCATGCATCCTGAGGTGGCGCGGAGGCAGCTAATCTGGGCGCTAAACCAATCTGAGGATCTAGGAGGAATAGTGGAGTGAGGACAAGATAAGCTAGGCCAAGACAATACAGGTCAGGATAGGATGAGATGAACTTTATTAACCCGTGAAAGGACATTTTGGTGTTACAGCCGCGGTTGTAGACAGGATCAGACAATACACACATCATGAGCATAGTATAAAAGGACAAAAATATATGAACACAAACAGTGTACTGTATATATACAACCAAATATTAGCCAAAATCTAAGACGGGGGTGGAGAATCCCATCAAAAGAGGGCCGTATGTGCATATACACTGGCCCTTTGTGGATAAGATTACCCACCCCTGGTGTAAGACCTGGGATTGTACCAACCAGTCAGATGTCTTGGCCCAGCCTCTTCCAGTTGCTAAGACCCACCTACTCTACAATCTGATAGGTTATCTCTCTCAACCAATCATTTTTCATTCTGCCCTCAGAACAATTTTGTGCAAGTAAAACTCCCATGAGCCCATAATTGACAGGCTCCCTCCCTCATCACGCCACACAGGGTAACGGATGACGCCCGAGAAAACGAAATGGACGAGAACCTGGAGCAGGTGGGAGGCATCATCGGCAACCTGCGCCACATGGCCCTGGACATGGGCAACGAGATCGACACGCAGAACCGGCAGATCGACAGGATCATGGAGAAGGTGCGCTTCAGTACCGCCATGCTCTGTGTGACTCCCTGCGTGACATCATCCTGCAGGCCACCATATCATTTACTGAAAACACAGATCGCAGGCTGGCCTTGTTCCCTTTGAATCCCATGCATGTTCATTGAGAATTCGCAATCGTTCATCCTTTTCTAGGCCGACTCCAACAAAACCAGGATTGACGAGGCCAACCAACGGGCCACGAAGATGTTGGGAAGTGGCTAGATGCTGACAGGAAGTGGCTAGATGCTGACAGGAAGTGGCTAGATGCTGACAGGAAGTGCCGATTCGCTTTCGTCATCACCGCTTCACGCGCTGCTCCCAGAGCAGCTGCCAATACGCTTTCATCATGGAATTTTCCTACTCAGTTTGCACACATTCCCTAATCCCCCAATTCCTCAACACTGTTAATGTTCTTATGTGTCGTCCGTCGGCTTTTTAAACTACAGTTCTTGTAAACGGTTTATTTTCCTGTATCTTCTATAAGGTTGTACATAGTGCTGATTTGAAGGCTATATCTCACTTGTGAAGTCTTTGTTCTCATTTTTTAATTGTGTATCATATATAATATATCATTGCTGGATGACAACTAATGTAGGAATGCTTTACAACGTTGCTTTCCCTTTTCAGCATTTCAGTATCGTCTAAGTAAAACCGTGTTACTCCATTTCGCTACTGCCGTGGTCCTTATTTCTATGTAACGATATATTGGAAAGAGGAACAAAAAGTCGAGAAATGATAATGGAAAGAGCTTAAAACTGCCAGCGTTGGTTTTGTTGCCTCGTTAGTCATCACAAGTTCATTGTCTCACAAATAGAACATGTGAGATGCAGACATTGCACTTGAAGTGGCGTGATTTGTGCATAATGCATGAGTAATTGATTTTAAAAGCATAAAATGGAAAAAAAAAAAAACATCATACATGGCAGTAGCAAACTGATGGACGCATGCTCAGTGTTAAGACACAGCTGGGAATATCACACTACAACAGATCTGCAATAGTCACATTCAGTCAACATATATTTATGACCTGGGACCAATCATTGTAAAATTTGTAATGGAGATGGTAAAAAAAATGGCTGTAGCATAAAGGGACCATGATTTTTTAAGCATATGTGCAGTTGAATAAATACTGAAAGGTTAAGGCTGCGTGTTGTATTATAGGGTGTGGTTGCTCTTTACAATGAGAAGACTACTTATTTATGCCAATATTTCTGAAAGGCATTACTTTTTTTAAGACAGTATCCTGTTAGTTTGATCCCCATGTGTGGTTTGTAAATCAGTAAAGAAAAAATAGATAACAGAAATTTACAGGTTTTACCAAACAGAATCTTGCCTAGAGCTATGCACAGCAAATCACTGACATGTTGAGTATCTTAAAAGAAAACGTATCAGAACACAGCATACAAATGTTACGTTAAACTGTGAGATTAGAATTGTTGATGCATGTAATATTGAATCTTCTTATTGTTTCCTGTTTGTTTGTGAAGTGATTGAAATTTTGTAGGTAGTTGAAATGATTAAAAGTAATAAACCTTTGTGTGGATTGTTTATTTACTTGTTTGTTTGTTTTTTTTAATCATCTGCCCATTCTGTTGTACAAGACCTCGGGCCAGAAGATCTTGTACTCTGCGCTTGATGATTCAGGTCTGACAGCAACCTGATTTATGCACAGGCTGTTTGCGGGGCAGCACCTGACTGGCTGCCAAGTCAGGGGGCCAGTTGGAGGTTAAAAAGGTGATAAGTGCAAAGTTACCAAACAGGTGACGATGCCACTTGGCAACAGTCTTCAGAGAGGAAAAGTGAAGTTTAATTATCACCAGAGGTGAGATGACATTAAAATTCCTTGTCCTTCAGAACTTCTTTTTTCATCCCTTTAATGTGCTCTACTTGTGTTTTTTTTCCCTGCTAAGCACATTAGATTTCTGCTCTATTTATTTCACGCAATACTTTCTTGAATTCTGTCCTCCTGGGTACCAAACATAAAATAAAGGTATAAATTTGCATATAATCTTAGATCTCGAAAGGGTATGCTTTGTCAAAATCGGTAAATAGTAGCATGAACATACGGGCTAACAAGATTAAAGTATACAGTCCAACAATGTTTTTCATTAAAGAAAAACAGTGGGCTAAAATTTTGAATATATTAAGAAAATTCGGTCTTGCACAGTTCATGCAGAAGATGTTGATACTTAGTAATCCAATCAGTGGGATTTTCCCCGCATATCAGATATAAAATGCATGATAGATGTTATTCTCATATTGTTCAGGATGTGTTTGTACAGTCCAAGAATTTTTTATTATGGAAAAGCAGTGGGTTAAGATTTTGAATATATATTAAGAAAATACAATCTTGTGCAGTTGATGCAGAAGTTATATTATCATATTGTTTAGGATGTGTTCTGGTCTTCTACATATGTGCACTTAATGATAACTATCACAGTAGCTAATAATGTCACATATCTTATTTTCATGTAGTACTCTGAGTGAATTAAAATCCAGAAAAACACGACCACGTAATATCAATCTATGGATTGTGATAGAAAAGCCACAACCAAGTTATATTTCATTGTGATCCTTGGTAATGTAACTCATACATATCAGAAACATAGCACAATATATACTGTATATGCCAATAAAGGACCCCATTGTAAGACTGGGAGCGGCAGAAAACTGTGCTAAGAAAATTGGAACAGGAACGTTATTTGGGAGACGGAAGTGGAAGCAGGTTTAAGAAAATCTGTGGCGAGGAAAGAACAGCTATTTGGTGCAAGAATGAGAGAAAACAGATACCCAAGTATCAGAAAAGGTGTTTCCCCAAAGGAGGACCAAGGCTGAGGCCAGGCATTGGGGTCTGAGTGCACTGGACAGACAAAAAGAAGATCCTGTCTTATATAAGGGTTGGGAACAAGAAACAAGTGAGAACAAGTTATTAGGCTGATTACCTGACTTCAAGAACCACCCGTATATAACCCTCAGGTGTTTTGTCCTTCATTTTCCAACTGCTTCTCTGATATGGGGTCCTGGGGGACTGAAATCTACCCCAGCACAGAGCAGGGGAAGCTCTGGACAGGATGGCCAGTCTACTGCATGGCACACAAACACAATAGTAAAGAAATGGCAGCTCACGTAGCTACATACCTTTGGATTCCAGGAGGAAACCCGCACGACGTAGGAAGAACATGTGAAGCCACCACACTCAAAGCATGCGTGGGATTTGAAACCCAAAGCATGGAAATACGAGGCATCATGGCACTGATCAGCTTGTCGTATTCCATGTGACATGACTACGGATTACAGAATTGTCAAATGCGTCATACTATTTTATATTTGAATTGTGGGAAAACCATGTACTGAATTCATATTTTCACTTTCTTCTTTTTTGATTAATATGATAAACAAAATGGTTAACTGGTCACAATTATTTATGCTACAGTATATTCCAGCAATAAAGCAAATGATATTGACTATAACTGTAGCGTCCCGATTGCAGTTAATGTTTTCTGGTGGTGATAAATGTTGCAGCATGTTTGAAAACGAAGTGCATTTGAAAGCCCCAGGTCCCACATTTGGAAACTGGAAAACCAAACATACTGTATATGAGGACAGAATATGAGCAGATCTGATAATTCTCAGCCATTTAGCAACATGTTTGAAAAGAGAAATGAAGTAGAACTTAGTTTATATACTCTTTGGCTTTCTGGGATATTTTGTCTTTGTGCGACTCCCACAGGGATTGAAAACAATCCCAGAACTGTTGATACCTCTGGCCCAGGATTCATCCTCTACATCAGCATTTACTCAAATGCAAACCTAACGCTTGGTAGACAGAGTCTAAGTGAGTTGTGCTGTTGCTTCATACCTCCTTGATTGGGAGCCTTAATCCAGGTTCTACTCCCTACTTCTACTCACGAGAGAGTTTGTGGAATTTGTGTGTTCTCCGGTTTCCTCCTGCAGTCCAAATGTAGTTAGTTGACTGGTTGACTACAACCGGAGTGTGTTTGACTGCGTGTTTCCCTTCCTTGGGCCCTGTGCTGCCTAAAATAGGCACTAGGCCCCCCGTGAGCCGGTATTTAAGCAGATGGGTGGATGATGTACGGATGGATAAGTCAAAAGCCCATCCAGCTTTAGGGCCCATCAGACGCTCCTTCTCCCTATAACTCTGGGGGCTCACAGACATACACAAGGACTCCCCCAAATACAACCCCCATCTAGGCACATGTTATGTGTAGTGTTGCATCTATATATATTGATCCTTTTGCTTTGACGAGCACAACCCACCATCAGACAGACTCGCAGATACACAACATGCTAAGAGTTATACAAGAACACATGAGCCCCCACACAAGCACATGAGCCCCCACACAAGCCCACACAGCCTGACTCACACGTTCGAGTCGAGCAGA
>JAABNY020000025.1:10227679-10249743 GCA_015164015.2 Brevimyrus niger | reverse complement strand
CAACGTCTGTATAATACCAAAACGCTTTCTTCCGGCCAAATGTTTATGCCCGTCATCTGAAGCCGGGGTGATTATCGAGTTTGTGCAGCCCTAAATTCAGCTCTATTTGCATCCACAGTAATAGGTCTCGTTTTTCTGCAAATCAGATCACTGGCATTGAGCCGCTGGTCAGCTATGGGGGGGCCAACGCCGGCACCCAGCACCTCCACCAGAGTCTGCGCTGGTTCTTCGGCGCGGTGGCGGTCGTGACCGACGTCGGACACGTGCTGCTTGTGGACCTGTGCCTGGACGACCTGTCCTGCAGTCAGAGTGAGCTGGAAGCCTCTGGTAAGGGGCCCGTCTTCCGTGGGCTTCATTCTCTTGGACTTGCAGTGCACCCAGTTTACAGGATGTGCGACAGACCTTTGTCTTGTGTTGGAATAGTTGTTTATCATAGCAGATGTGTACATTTGTTCATCATGTGCCTGCAGGCGCAGCACTTTATATATTTTTCACTTTTGGAAAGATCTGTGTGATTTTTCCGGGTTCATGAGCTGTGGCTTAGCTGGCGGATATGTTGGGTTCCTGCCTTGTTAGAAGTTGTACTCTAGCTCGTGCTTCAGTGCTGCTTAGACTTTTTTAAAAGGGCCAGCATTGGAAGCTCAGCCTGGCCACACCCATGCCTGGTCAGCTCCTTGACAGCCCTGTCTTTGTGATGTGCTATTTGCCCGACTTGTACATCACTTTGGACAGAACATGTAAATGCCCATCCAAGAAATTATTAAATAATTAGGCTTTTATCCATTTTAATAAAAATGAGTCTCATTCCAGTAGTATTGGCTCTGAAGGCGTGCTGCAGGAAAGCCTTTCTCTCAGCTCGGCCTGTGCCCTGTGTTTCTGGCCTAGATCTGGAGGTGGTGAACAAGTCTCCCGTTGACATTCCGCACCTCCGGGAGAGCGTGACGCGTCAGGGCCGTCACCTGTGCCTGCAGCTGAGCAGCCCGACCGGAACCGCGGTCACCGCCCTGCAGTACATCACGCGCACCAACCAGCTGGCCGTGGGCTACTCCGACGGCTACCTGCAGCTCTGGAACATGAAGACCTTAAAGAAAGAGTGAGATCTCATCACCCGCCCTTGTCTGACAACGCAGTCTCATGACAAATCTGCTGATCGTACGTCGAATCGCTTGACCTGGGGGCTACATCTCCGCTCGTCTGGTTCTTCAGATATCATTCCCAGCTGGAGGGTGGCAGAGTGCCAGTGTACGCCTTCACCTTCCAAGAACCAGAGAATGACCCCCGCAACTGCTGTTACCTTTGGGCCGTGCAGTCGGCTCAGGACCAGTGAGTGTTGTCATAAGGCAGCTTCAGCCCGCTGCATCGCTTTTTAATGTGCCAAGCTGCTCAATAATTCGCTGGATAAATGCATTGTCTGCTACTATGTAATGGCATGCGTGGATTCTGTCTTTTTTCTGTAGTTTTTTTTTTTTGTCTCCTGTTATTGTTCTTAAGGGCACTATGCCGTTGTGCGAAGGCGTGTGAAGTTTTGACATTGCTTCTCTTCTTTCTTTCCAGTGAAGGGGACGTGGTCAGCCTCCACCTCCTTCAGTTGGCCTTTGGGGAGAGAAAGTGCCTCGCTTTGGGAAAAATATTATATGAGGTAATTAATTGTCGCCATTCCTGTAAGTAAGGATCTTATTCCAGCTTGAACATCTTAATGTTTCTCGGCCAACCCCTTTCGTTGATCGAGGATGCACAAGTTAGGTCGGTTCAGACCTGTAGGTGGTAAAGTGGGTAAGCAGTTCATAGCCCAGTAGGGATTCAACTATTGTACACTTGGGCAAAGTACTTAAACAGGATTTCCCTCTTTTTTTTTTTTTTTTACTATGTATACAACCTATGAAAGTTGCTTTAGATCAAAGCCAGCTAAAGGCTCGAGTATGTTCGACGGGGTGTATGTATGTCTTGAAGCCAGCTAAACGCTCAAGTATGTTCGACGGGGTGCATGTATGTCTTGAAAGCAGTTGGAAGCCCTGTAATGAGTGGCTTCCTTTGCCAGGTTTCCTGCTTGAAATCCAAGAGTGCTGTTGGAGCAGTTAAAGCAGTAGCTATATGGCGTTGAATGTCTCCCAGGGCTTGGAGTACTGTGAGGAGCGCTACAGCCAGGACCTGAACGGCTCTGCCTTCCCACTGAGGGCCCAGGCCTCCAACACCCGGCTGCTGGGCTGCCAGACCATCGAGAAGTTCCGGCACCACTCCGACCGCGATGAGTCCGCCAGCGAAGGTGTCTTTGTCACGCCGCTGATTCTCTCACTCTCCTTATAGCTCGTGGCAGAATGGAGTAACTGAAATGAATTTGAATGAATCTGACTTTCTACTTTGGCGTTTGTTCCCTTGCGAAGTTGCGTCTCCCGACATCAGTGTGTCGATATTTAGCTGGCAAGTGAAGTCCTACGGGCAGGGCAAGCCCTCCACATACATCGGCGTCTTCGACATCAACAGGTGGTACCACGCCCAGATGCCAGACTCTTTAAGGTAAATGCGGGTCCGCTTCACGAACAAATGTGGAATCAATTTTCTCAGTTTGTGTACTTCACCATACTTGTGTTCTTGTGTACCGGTTTTGCGTCATCTTCCATTGCCAAAGACCAGTTCCAAGCCGTGTCATAAAATATTTTAATATGGAAAGCAGTGGGAAAACGGTTTAATGTTGTCCTTTATTCTTGATGCTAACCAGCTTCTCTGCTGTCCCTGACCAGAGCTGGGGAGTCTCTGCACAGCTGTCCGTATCTGGCCGTCTGGTCTCTCGACGCTGTGGTGGAGATGACTGCTCCAGGCCCCCTGCTGGACATCGTAGTGCACGAGCGCAGCCTGAGCAGGGGCTTGCCTTACACGTGCCCCCCGCCTGAACAGTTCTTCAACCCAACCACCTACAATTTTGGCAAGTCTCACCCAGCATCAGTCCACAGTCTCCACCACTTGGTTATCTAGTATATGCTGTAAAGTGAAGCGTCCGAAATTCACATTCAGTAAAGGATGGCGTCTGTTTGCTATGAAGGCAGAGTGTCAGCATTGTTAAAACTGCGTTTGCATTTTATTTCTGCAGATGCCACTTGTTTACTTAACTCTGGAGTCGTGCACTTAACATGCTCCGGCTACCAGAAAGAGGTTTGTTTAATTTCAAAAATTTAGTTCAAAAGTGTTTATTTTCAGAATGTTCAAATTCTTTCGCTTGTAGCCTCTGTATATAACCGCCATGGTCCCTCTCCTGGTGATTGTCGTAGACGCTGAGCTTCTTAAAGAAGTCGGCTCCCTTCTTGAAGGAGGCCGTGCCGGACAGCTATTCCCGCTGCTTGATGTCAGGGCTGCTCTCCTCCCGTCTGGCTGATGTTCAGCCTTCGAGTCTCTCTCAGGTCGGTACACTCTGTAATGCCCGTATATTCCATCTGGTACCTTTTAGGGGAGAATGCGATATTTAGTGCTGGATAAGTTTTAATATTAATCATTTTACAGTGTAGGTTTCATAATATGTCAAATTAGGGGTCCGTTGTATTGCAGTGTGACCCAAAATGCCTGTTTTTGAGTAAATGTTCAGTTCTCTAAATGACATATTAGAAGATGGGTTTGTAATGCATGTGGTTAGAAGTTCAAAGCGCTTGGATAACAAAGTGATATATTTCTGTTGACACACAGGAAGAACAGTTGGATGCCATTTTGTCGACCGCAGTGGAGACCAGCTCTCTGGGACTAATCACTGGATATGTCAGGCAGTGGATGTCTGAGGGTGAGTCAGACCACTACGTGGACTCGTACGGGTTCCACAGACCTCGTGTGTGCCAGCCTGATTTCCCTGAATTGACCATCTTTGTGTTGTCCCTCAGATCAGCCACAGGCTGCTGGTAATCTGCGCTATATCCTGGAATGGGCATGGGGCAAGGTGGTCCACACCAAAGAAGAGTTGGACACCATCTGTAAGTCTCAAGCACCTTCATATTTAATACACTCGACTTGGGCTTTGGCTAATTTTGCTGCCCCCTGTCACCTTTTGCTTCCTGTCGCCTTCACCTCAAACACCTCCTTCCTTCCTTACAGGCACACCACTGTTTGACTGCTCTTCCAACTTCACGGACCCCCAGACCCTACAGTTGCTGCAACATAGCCAGCGTCTGTTGGGCAACCTCAGTACCATCTTCCAGTGTCTGCTCAGTGAAGCTCAGGAACTCACCCAGAAAGGTGCTTGGATCACGTTTGTGCACGTCTGTGTTTAACTGTGAAAGAGTGATTTTACTGAACGGCTTCTCTGTATGACATGTACCAGGTTAAATGAAGGTTTTTAAACCATGAATGAAGGTTTTTAAACCATGACCGCCCCCCCTCCCCCAACCTCCAGGTCTTGTTGGCCTCCTCAATAAGAAGATTGTGTCAAGCCTCATAGCTCAGTATGCTCAAGTTGTCCTCTGGTTTTGTCGGACTGGTCTCCTTCCAGAAGGAACTGGTAATTATTCTTTTCATTTCTGACGACATGATTGCTGATTTGGGGGTTCACAGCTGTAGCTCAAGAAGGGGGACTTGTCCAGTGATACCGGTGTCGCGGAAGCATTGCCTTCAAACCTCTAGTTCTCCAAATGGGTGTCAGTTTGCCTGAAGTTGATTAGGAAATCACACCACAGCAAACGAATAGATATTCAGTTGCACTCGGTCCCTTAGCGAGCGCATGTTCCTGCCGAGTCCTGACTGGTGATGACGCCCCCTGCTTTCATATAGACGACGGCGTGTTGCAGATACCAAGACCGTTTTACAACTATTCAGTAATTAAGAGCTACTACACTGGTCGCAGAGCAGAACTTCAGCATCTCTCCAAGTGAGTCTTACTGCTTTCTGTTGCTGTGTTCACTTTAACTTTGCATGTGGTGAAGCGGGTTCGTTGCGTGGTTTTAAAGTAGGGTTGTATGATATCACATTCTGATATTACGTTGCAATACGTGAAGTTTCCCTGAGTAACACTGTATTTATAAAATGGAGATGAAACTACCCAAAATAAACTACAGCTAAATAGATCTTATCCACTAACGGTGTGTGTCAGAAGTTGGTGGTTTTGCAGCGAATTGTCAATAAACTCCGAGCAGCGCTGACAAACTTGAGATTATTTCACATGTGCACGATGTATAGTGCAGCTTTAACGTCAGGTTTACGTGCACTTGCTCCACAGAGGGAAGTGGTGTTCTGACTGCCTCATGATTGACGGGTTGGTGGCCCAGTTCGGAGAGCGCCTCACTGATCTTTGGAAGCGAGATGAAGGGGGCACTGGCCTGTACCCCCCCCCAACGTTACACGTAAATCCTCTGCGTTCCATGCTTGTCTTGGGGATTTTATTCTGACTCCCTGCCTTTAATCGTCCTTTCCAGATCTCTCCCAGGCACTTTAGATAGTGATTTCAATTAAACTTGGCCTGATTGTCAGACATCTATTGAACTAGAATTATGTCAGGTTGCACGTGATAACCCAGGCTGTTATTAAATAGTTCTGCCATGTTTGAACCTCCACAAAGGAAAGAATTACTAAATAGATTTAGGTATTTTTAGGCTACTAGGGCCTACCATGAAGATTATTGTGCAAAAGGTCCTTACTGACAAAGTAAAATCAATTGCATTCCCCACTTTAAAACTGTTCTGGGCTAATATTATTTTTATTTAGCATGAAGGACTTTGGTTGCATTAACAACGTTCACAAAAAGGCAGCCTTTAGTTCGTAAGCGGTGCATTTTGAATGCCAATTAACAGTCATTTGTTCTGTTTTCTTGCAGGCCTTACTAGACATTTATCTTTCGGAAAGCGTAGACGAAACAGCCAAGCATGCCATCGTATCCTTTCTCTCTCCTCTCTCTGCTGAATATCCGTTTGCTTCTTTTTGAATCGGCCTTTTTTAAAATTATTTTTAGATCAAGTAATGATCGGTCTCTTGCTATGAAAGTCTTTTTTTATAGGTATCTTTCTGAAATCATTGACTTGCTTGTTCCAAACTCGTCATGAATCATAGCAATAGTTTTTTTAGTTTTAATTTTCCTTTTACAATTCATAGGCAAAAAGAAATGAAACTGCTCTATAAAAATACTCAGACACACAAATTCTTTACCTTCTGCGACCTTAACCACGCCCCTGCCAGGTTCTTTACTTGTTGCTGGACGTCATGTATTCCTATCCCAATAAGAGTGGGGCGTCTGTGGAATCCTTCCCCACCGCCTTTGCCATCCCCATTGGTCTGGTGAAGCTGGTTCAAGGCTTGTGGCTCCTGGATCACCATGACCATGAGGTGATTACTGTAAAAAGTTCTTGTTTCAGTTCAGTGTTTATATTCAGAATGTTCAGTTCATGTTGGGGATCATGTTAGTTGCCCTTTAATGTGTTTTTGCTTGTTTGCATTTCACGAAAATGTTCTGAGTGCAGAAAGAAAAATCATTGGTTATCTCTCTTAACCAATCAGATTGTAGAAGAGGTGGGACCGAGACATGTGATTGGTTGGTTCCACCTCTTCTAGTTACTTGGATCAAGCTGATTGGTTATCTCTTCCTTCTGCCATCAGAACATTTTGTATAAGTAAAACATCCATGAGCCTTATTTTATCTGTCACAATGGGCTCATCCTTAGAGTCTGGTCCCTCCCAGGGTTTCTTCTATCATGGAGTTTTTCCTTGCCACTGTTGCCTCTGGCTTGCTCTCTGGAAGCATTGGGCAGGGATGATGTGAAGTACTATGAGGCACGACGTAATGTTGTGAAAATGCACTATACTCAAATAGAATTGAAGCGAATAACACCTTCTGTTCTCGCAAAGAACTCCCTGGAGCTGCTCCTGCACCCGTCGACCAGTCGCTCCCTGTGGGGCTGGCAGCACGAGCGTGTTCTGCAGGCGTTGATGTGTCAGGGGCAGCACAGCACCGCTCTGCGTTACCTGCACACGGTGAAGCCTCACTTGGCTTCTGCCGGCCAGCTGAAGCTCTGCCTTGCTGTTCTGCTTCATAACAGGTACGTGCGGCGCTCCGTTGCTCCCTAACGGAGCTGGCGTCCCGGAGGGGGCTGCTCGATCATCCCATCTCCCTGTGTGTAGGTGCATGGTGGAGGCTTGCGCTCTCTTGAGGCAACACTCTAACAAGCTGAACGTGGAAGAAATGTTCCGATTCCTGTATGAGACCTGCCAGGATCTGGGTCTGATGAAAGAGCTGCTCAAACTACCCCTGGGCTTTTCAGAACAGGTATTTGTGAGAGTAAAATCATCCCTGCTGTAGTCAGTAGTTATTAGTGATCTTTCCTACCTGCGCTGTTTGGATTTCCGGTGTAACGGCATGTGTGAGTATTTGTGTTTTGAAGCCGTGTTTATTTGCAGGAGGTACTGGAGAAATTCCTGCAAGATACTGGGGGGTCTCAGAATAAGGAGCTGCTCGTGGTTCACTACCTCCAGCGAGCCAACTATGTACCTGCCCTGCAGCTCAACCAGGCCTTGAAGATGAACTTGGTTGTATGTTCAACACTCTTCAATAGTTTCATACTTAGTGCTGCTTTATTAAGTTCTGGGTGATCTGGTAGTTCGATTTGTTCAGCATTTTGCTAAAGTCATCCGTCTTTTTAAATATCTCTAAGCAGAAGAGAATTTTAATCTAGTAGTAACTTTTTCTTTCTTCTCCATCGATTCTTTTGCAGAATGACAGAAATCCGAAAATGAAGGACCGCTCAAGCACCAGGAATTCTATTCTTGAGCAGTATGGGAAAGTTCTCCCAAGAGTGCAGCGGAAACTGGCCACAGAGCGAGTGAAGCCGTACCGACGTCCTTCCACTGTCTTCCGGGAAGGTCAGTTTATGCCTTTAGGTTTTGGCTCCTTGATTATTAATTTAGCGAATCATTGCATTAGTTTCCCCTTGATTCTATAAAACCTTAAATCAGGCCGGATTAGCTTTTTGTCTGATATAGGGCACATTTTGATTCATGGTCATTGACACTGGTGGCAGAATTGCATTGCATTACAATACGTTGCTGTGTGGATTTCACCCACAGTTTGAATAATGCACGTTCTTGTCCGTGTCTGCAGTTTCAAGGCCCCGCCCTTTGTCGACCGTGGCCAAGCAGTCTACGACGGAGAACGTGCTAACTAGAGCCGCCTTTATCAGCAACGTCCTCACCAAGATCGGGGAAGTTTGGGTGGGCAAGGACGGCACTCCTGACCCCTCCCCGCAGAAAAGGTGCATTTCGCTCCCGGTCGCATCAGCCGCAGTCATGTGATTAATCTGAAGACCTGCGGCGACTATAAGTGGCGTCTGTACTTGCAGCCCCAGAGTACCAGAGCTGCCTCTTCCGACAACGCGGCCCTCCTTAGCGGACCTGCCTGATGCCTTTGTCGGCACCCCGGTCGCTTTGGCTGCCAAGCGGACATCAAGGTGATGCGTTTCTCCTGCTTGGCATGAGCTGTCATTCCTCTGAAAATAAGCTTATAATGAAACCCATCTATATGACGGCATCCCTCTCTTCCTCAGTGGTATAACTGCAGACCTTCTCGTCGATGAGAATATCAGACTTTTTCACTGTCCGGATTATGTACATATCAAGCTCTTCGTTTCCGTTAACAGTACTGAACAAATTTTCTTACAAACTTAAATATGAAAAGCATGCCTATGTGCACTAGATTGAGTGCACGGATAGGGCTGTATCAGCATGTCCGGCGCAGGGTCACCACAGACCTGGAGGCTGTCCTTGGAAAGGCTGGGGACACCCTAGATAGGATGCTAACCTAACAAAGCATCGCACAGGCATGTAAACAGGAGTTTTTGAGCTGTCCTTAGGGGGACATGTTTTACACATAGCATGCCGAATCCTATACTGAAAAACAGGAGCGCTAACTAGGTGTTATTGAGTGCGGTAATGGAGGTGCAGTCCTGTTAAGTCATTTGTAAGTCCTGTTGTCATTTGCATATCACCGCAGTGCCGGTGTGCCTGGTTGGACCTGCTGGCGTTTATGACAGTAGCTTGTATCTATAATGCCTAGCTTGGCTTATCAAGGATCAAATACTGCAGACATACGCAGAAGTAAACGAACAGGAGGCTGAGAGTGTGTCATTAATATGACAACGCCTATTGTTCGGGGACCAATATTGTTATAGGATGAGGCTGTTTTGTAACTTTGTGTCGTGTTAATTGACATTCACCAGGAGAATGAGAGGGACTTGGTCATATGAACTGGCTTTCAGTAGAGGCCCCCTTTTCTGCAGTGAAAGTGTGGAGATGGGAGCGGGGGAAGGAGAGCGTGTCCCTTTGCCAGGCTGCTCACTCGGTTTTGGTCGGCTGCCCGGCGGGACTTGATTTAGAACCTGTGCCATTTTCATTCCGCTGTGCACAGCTTGATTCTGTCAACTGTGTCTTGGAGCCAAGGTCTCGATGACAGTTGTGCTGGCCTGTTAATTAAGGGAGAAAATGTCGAGGGGTCGAAAGCGGCGATGGGGAAGAGCTGGTTAAAGTAGTGTGGGTTTGAGATGGGGTATACTGTAGTTAGGGAAGAGAGGAAGGATGGGGGAGAGCTCTTGGATTATCACGCTGACTATGGAAGGGGGGGGTTCTTGGTGTATGAGCGTGTGGAAGCACAGGTGTGGTGTGAAGTAGTGGTCAGGCATGGAGATGAAGACACAGGGGCATAAATTTGGAAGCTAAGAGAACCCGGACAGAGAATTCACTGGATTAGGACAGTGCGGCTGCATCTGAACTTATTTAATGTGGTTTAGTGAAAGGAAAATGTATAGATATTACAAGCATCGGCAAGTGAAATTTAAGGTAAAGATCGGTGAGAGGTCATGTGCCTCTCAGGGGAATGGAACGCAGTTCTTGTGATCAGAAGGTCACCGGTTCAGTTCCCATGGCTGATGCAGTGATTTTACTCTTGAAACGCTTTTAGCCCAGAAAGGCTATGCTAACTTTATTAACTGTATTTACACATTTTTTTTTTCTTCCCCTCCCAGGGCTCTCGATCTTGTTTTGTATCCGTCTACTCGCTCGAGCCCTGAAGGCATTGGCCCGCAGCATACGCCACTCAGGCACCCTTCCAGAGGGCCGCTAACAAGCCCGGCCACTGGGAAAACCAGCTACCTTCAGAGCATCGCCAAAGCGCCGGAGCTCAGTCTTCTGCAGACGCCACAAGTGGTCAAGGTACAGACACGAGATGTGCTTTCTCTTCCGAGTTGCTCTTTGAGTAGGAACTAATATAAATGTAGAACAAAGGTGGGCTGCTTTGCTGGGCTGGGCTAGCAATTGTCAGCAAGCTAAAGCCAAATTTATTTGTCTCGGCTTGCTTCACTAAGCCAAGTAAATATCTTCCCCCCAAGTATATTACGGATGAATTGCTGAAATGACAATTTGTCGGCCATCTTCTTGACCTTATGCTTGCTTTTCTTCGGACGATGCCAGTGAGTGTATTGCAGAGTTTCCCGTAGCTCAGCTCCATCTTTGTTCCTCAGAGAGCCCGAGCCCTGGCCGCAGCTGGACCCATGTTCTCAAGCTTTACGCCACAATCCATCCTGCGAAGCAGTTTGCGTCCTACCCCTGTGGCATCCCCTTCTGCGTCCCCAGGTCGCTCAGCCAGCCCTCCACTACGCCCCAAAGAATGCCGTATCACCTTCGAGGAAGCCCCTTCTCCTGATCTAGCCAAGGTTTCTGCTCGCTTGGGTAGCACGGTAAGATTGTACATTCTTTCTCTGTGTGTCTACATATGATGTTAAGTTTACCGTTTAATGTTTTTGATAATATAATGCATAATTCCGACGTTTTACGTTGCAGAATTGAAGGGTATTATGTAAGCATTTCAGCTGATTGGCATCTTATTTGCAGACTACGCAAGATGGTGACGTCGGCCTGCCCTCTGGATCATCTGTGCTAAAACCTGTGCTCAGTGCCTCTCCTTCAGAAGGGGAAGAGCAGGAGGAGCAGCCTGTCCTCTCTCCAGCTAAGGAGCAGTCAAGTGGAGAGGCAGGCAAAGGTGGTTCAGTTAGGGAGGTCGTGGCTGGCAGGGTCAGCCTGGGAGGTGAGACAAGCCAGGCCTCCTTCCAGTCTCTAGACACCACACTGGAGTACCATGACGCACCACAGCCTGAGGACTTGATGGTGGAGGAGCCACTGCAGGAGGAGGCTGGGGAGGAAGATGTGAGGAGCTCCGAGTTTGACATTCCAGATGTATCAGTCTCACAAGAGACGAGTGAGGAAGGACCCGCAGCCACTGCTAAACTTACCCCAGGAGTAGAAGAGCAAGGACTGGCAGAAGATCAGGTCTCATTTTCAGAAGTCCTGCCAAGGGAGGCTTTGAAACAGGAAGCACATCAGGAACAAATACCAGAACCGGAAGTGATTGAAGTGCAGGACCAGGAACCTCCAGAGGAGTCTGTGGTGCTGGAATCGAGGGGGGATGCGAGTGAGTAATTACAGAAGATTTCAGTTCCACTGGGAACTGATGTGGAATTTATTATGGGTAGTTAACCTATGACATTTCTCAGTTTTAAGATAAAGAATGAATTAACTAATTAAAAATCAGTAATTCCAGAACTTACTGTACAGACAAATCCTTTGCAAATGCAAGGTTGTAAATTTAGTGGTGATCGTACTGTACATGGTTTTTGAACAGATCAGAAACGGTTTTGGAATCCATTGGAAAGTTTAAAAGACCAGATATGAAGTATTCTTTATGAGGGCATTGATTGGGTTTGTCGTCTTCTAGGTCTAGATGAGTTTGTGGAGCATCATTTATTTGGTGAGGATCAATCCCCTACTTTAACACGCTTTGGTATCAAGGAGACATCTCAGGGATGGACATCCTTCTCTGACAGGTAGGTGTTGGCTGTCATGCTTTGCTTTCTGTTCTGTCTGAAGTCTGTTTATACTTTACACATATCTTCTCGGGCTGTAATGGTTTGGTATGTGTCATGGTTTTCAGGTCCATGATAACAGTTTCGGTAACTTTATATGTAAGAAAAAAAACACATTAGTATCACTGTTAAAAAGTAACCTCAGGTAATTGCAGCACAGTAAGTGTAGATGGATAATCAGTATTGCAAACTGGTCAAGTCATTTTCATAAAGATGCTGACAGCTCTAAAATGAAATACTCTTAATAGCCGCTGTCAGTTTAATACTAGCAGCGGCACAGACAAAGAAACCAACCGTTTACATGACGCTCATTGCTACACGCTAATGAAATGCACGCATTCCACAGCAAACCATTAGTTATAACATTGATACTTAGTTATCCAAATACACAAAATTTATACCATTTAAAGATTAGCATGGTGCGCTACCGAGCCTCATTTGCTAACCAACCCCACGGCATCACATTGTCAGCCGGTTGTCGACAGTGGGGGGGAATCGCTGTTCATACAGGGTCACATTGCTGAAATGACGTTGCTCATGTTTGAAATATTAGACTACCTTTAGCCAAGTGGTGGATAATTTATGCCATCTGCTGTTGCATAATGGCGTTTTAAATTCTAGCCCTCGATAATAAGACAACCCCAGATTTTTCAATGTGTTTTTTTTTTTTTTCGGTACAAAAAACGCGTCTTTTATTTGCGTCAGTGCGTATAGGAAGATGATAGATGTATTGCGATACCGCAGTTCATGTGTGCGTATTGAGCTGTCGGGGACATACCGGCCGGTTCGATAATATACCGTGTACCTTTACACCCTTAATGCCTTCCAATGTGCAGCGAGTCCCGTAATAAGGAAGATTGGAACATTCTGGCTAAGGAGCCGTCGGAGACTTCCGCTTCTCCCTGTGAGTCTCCCTCTGTCTCTGCTTTAAATCTGTCTTGTAGAACAGTCATAGCCATAGATATGGGCTAATGTCTAAGAATTGAAACATGGTGCTAATTTTTAGTAATTTGCTAATCATATCTACTTTTGTACTAGATTTAGAGTACTGAGTTTGTGTGTTTGATCCGCTTTGTGCTTTCCAGCTGTCGTGAGTCTGAATGACAGTGAGGAGCTCTCCAGCACTCCTGAGGAGGCGGCCAATGACCCTGTGCCGGAAGATTCTGGAAGTGAGGTGGAAATCCTAGGGGAGGACCAAGGCAGTGGCACGCATCCAGACCTGCTGAATGCTGGCGTCGTTCTGGAACAACTTCACAGCTCTCAGTACCTTGAGCAACAAGCTGTGGTTCTGTCGGTGCTTAAACCAGAAATTCTGCAGGTAATTTTGATAGTCGCATATTGAAGATTTTTTTCTTAGTTCGGTCAATTAATACTGTGAATGCTGTAATCATAGTGTTGCCCTGCCAACAGAAGTGTTTGATGATTTTTTTATACGGCACATTTAAGTTTAAGACACAATATCTGTTAACTTCTGCGTCTGTGATGGCAGATTGAGGCTGGTGAGGCAGAGTCCATGCTCATGCTCAACATGAAGGCGGCAGATGAAGACCAGAGTCAACCAGTTTTCACAGAGCTGAAGCCGTCTACAACTCTGCTGATTCCAATGGAGCCGGACGAAGAGAACCTGCCGATGCGGGGGCCTTTGGAGCTGGGGGAGGATGTTGGGTCTGAGGTTCCACACATGGAGCCACTCGGCAACTTCACTCTAATGCTGGAGGCAGATGCAGAAGAAAGGGACCATGAGCTGGCTAAGGCGGAGGTGGATGCTGACGTTATGATACTGGAGCATTCTCTCTCGATGGGTGGTAGCGAGCAACTTGACCTAGTCCAGTTTGGCAAGCAGCCAGGGCCCAACGGTGGAGATGTTCCAGTGACCGCGGATGTACACTTGCCTATGACTCTGCCAGATGTGATTGAACAACAAGTTGATGATGATTCCACCGAAGGCTTAACTGATGAACTTGTGGGATCGCAGCAAAATGCCGCTCAGGCCTCCGAGGAGCTGCCTTCGATTTCCACCGGGACGGGAGGTATTACAACGATGCCTGAACATGTACTAGAAGCAGAGGTTGAAAAGCCAAAGAACATTCAAACCGAGGAGCCAGATGTGGAGGGACTGCCAGCCCACGGTGACAGGAACGCATTAGAAAGTGCAAATGAAGATAAAAATGTTACAGAGCTTGAGTTGGCTCAGGTTGAAAAGACGAAGGCTGACATTGCAGAAAACGTTCAGGAGGTAACCAGTACTGCAGCTGCTAGTGGTTCGACTCAGGAGCTCAAAAATTTGAAAGAGGATCAAACACCAGCAGTGGTAGAAAAGACTGATGAGGAACTGACTGCTACCTCAGGAAGGCTAACTAGGCAAAGAAAAACGGTGAGTTTTCCTTCTCCCCTTGAAGAACCAGAAAATGACGTGCAGTCACAGGAAAATGCTATAGAACAAATGGATTCTCAAGTGCCCTTAACTCCAAGAAGGCGAACTCGAAGTGTTAAGCATGGACAAGATTCAGAAGTTTTTCTTACACCAAGGAGATCCACAAGACTTGCGGAGAGCAGCCAGTTGTTGAAAGAGGAGGAAGTTTCAGTTGGTATTGACATTGCTATCTCAAACACTGACGGCTCCAAGCCACAGACTCCACCGAAGGCTACACCAAGAAAGGGTACCCGCAGAACCAGGAACACAAGCACGGCTGTGGATGAAGACGTCAAGGTCATAGAGGAACCAAGCGAAAAAGAATCGGCAGAGTTGCCTGTGACGCGTGGCCGCAGTACCAGAAAGGCGACGGCTGCCAAAGACGAGGCACCTTTGACCAGCCTTGCTAATGAAGAAGTGGCAGGTGATCAACCCCCAAAGACGCCTCGCAGTCCAGGCAGAGTGATGCGCAAATCGCGAGGAATCACTCTCGCCCTAGAGCTATCTCAAGTGGATCCACAAGAAGTCCCCGTAGTTATGGTAATGACCCCTAAACGGAGCACAAAGAAGACCAGAGAGGGAAATCTGGAGAACACAAACGTCCCTCCTGTTGCTGAGGAGTTGCCCCAAATCAGAAGTTCTCGACGATCCACAAGGAGCCAGCTGTGGAATCACTTGGGTAGCTTGGAGGCCAAAAAAGAGCTCCCTCTTCTGGAGACGTCCCTGGAGGTTGAACCTGGAATGCAGCTGGCAGAAGCAGTTATGGAGAGACTCAAAGACACCAAAGAAGGATGGAAAGAGATGGATCCTGCTGCTAAAGTTACAGAAATAGTTCGTTCCAAGCGGAGAGTTACAAAGGCGGTAATTGATCAGGTTCCCTCTCCTCCCTCCAAGACGCTAGAACCTGACGATGAAAAGGTGGTGCAGAAAGAGACGGAAGAAACAGAGGTTAAGCCCAGTGAGAAACAGGTGCTGGATAAATCAAGGGCACGCAAGACGGGCAGAAGCACACGGCCAAGTACGATCGCTGAGCCTGATTCTTCTCCAGTAGGTCATACATTCATCTTCTCGCCACCTCAGACCAGAGGAAGAACAAAAGGTAAATGCAGAGCAGGTGAAACATCAAAGTTCAGTTTCTAAGGATTCATTAACATCCAGGTTTTGCTGCGTTTCTCAAGAATTTAAGTGTTAAGGCCACAATTGTAAGCTTGTATTCCCATCCATCCTCTACAGGGATAAAGGCTGATTTCAGTGAGCAGAATGACACCCCCATGCCGGAGTTCACCTTCTCCCCTCCAGCCACTCGAGCAAGGCGGCCAGCAAGCAGCATCGTCCCTGCACCTGCTCCTGCCACTGAGGTACCAACTTCTGTCATCCAGCTATCAGCTTTGTCAAAATGTCGATCACCGTTTCTCAGCAGTCCTGTGTTTGAATTCCCCATAATTTGGCTTGACTACAAACCTTATGTCTGATGTTAGGGAAAGCACACAGAGGATGCTGTTCCAAAAGTGGAGCCGAAAGAGGCTGAAGATTCCAAGCCCAGGAAGAAGAGAACTACAAAGTAAGTGCTAGTTTAACACTGAAGCCGCTTGCTGCAATCGATATTGACGTTACCTACTTTTGATGCTAGTTTTTGTCCAAATTGCATGGTTATAGTGTGGTGTTCGTGACCCTGACTCCATTTGCTCAAAGGCATGCATTTAGGTGAAACCGTTTGTTTTACCTGTAGTGTACATGTTAGGGCTGCACAATGTCACTACCATGCATCGCATGCAAGATAATCACCAGTGGTTTAATATCGGGCAAAACATTTATCAGGAGGGCAGTATTTCGGTGCTATACAGACGCTTTACACCCACAGTTTGGTTAGCAGATTAGTAGTGTGGCTACAACATTAGCGAGAGGCATATTGTGATGCCCGAAAGTTGGTAATCTGTATAAATTTGGCATATCTTTGTTTAAATAATGTCTGACTAACTGCAAAAAGAACTGCCATGCACTGGTATCTTTTTACCTTGTATTTCCATGCTATCTCCTCCTTTAAGAAGTTGTAGCTGTTGGTTTGCTCCGCTAAGCAAATGTAGTAGGCAATAAGGATGGTTATACGAATTACTAACTGAGTGTCAAGATTCACCTCTCATTAATACTTTAGGTGCACCTCTAATCTGCTTACCGAATTGTGGGCCAAAGTAAACATCCGTATAGTATCAAAAAGCTTAAATCCAGACACACGTTTACACACGTCACCTAAAGCCCTGGTGATTATTGCACATGCGTCATATAATCGCAGTTTCATCGCAATGCAATATCGTGTAGCCCTGGTATGTCCCCTTGATGTCATTCTTTGGTGTTGTGGTTTCCGTACTAAGCTTAATGAGACCCAATCGTGGATAAGCAGAGATGAATGTATGGGTGGGTTTTGTCCAGAAAGCAACCAGGGATAATGTCTGTCGTCTTTTGCAGGGTGAAGGCAGTAGCTGCGGCCCCCCTCCCCGTAGAGATTAATTTGGTCTCCCCCATGGCCAGTCCTGCAGAACCAGCTCCCCCGAGGTCAAAGAAAGGACAAGCGGCTGAAGGTGTCCCCCAGAGAATGACCCTGCGGCGTAAACGCGCGCTGGAGGTAGTCTTTCCGAAACCAGTCACACGAAGGAAGATGTTCTGAGATCCTTCAGCGGACACCCAGTGTCCCTTCCAGGACATCGAGACAATCGCCATCGAGCTTCTGCCACATTTTGTCCTTCCCTTTTTTGCCTGTGTTTTTTTTTTTTCCCTTTGTATTTAAACACAACCAGTGTTTTTAAATGAATAAACATGTAATCTGAGAAGAGCTTAATTTTATATAAATTATTGACATTTTTGCAAGACGGATGTTCCAAGATGTAAGAAAAAAAAACACAAGTTCATACATTTATATAAAACAATGCAAATGTGTAAATAGCAATTTAGGTATAAATAAAACTAATTAATGACTATGCCTTTTGTGGTGGTAATATTTGTTCTAGTTTTGATTTCACCATTTAAAAAACGAATTATGTTTTTTTGGTAGATACTGGGTTGTTCACTTTTACTTTCAAGTCTTGTCCACAAAAGAGCATGTAAATGGTTTGATACTTGCATAATGTTAGTTTTAACCAAAATGATTACTTTTGCAGTAAGGGCTGTGATAGAAACCTGCTTTATTTTTATACAAAACTTGGTATAGAAGATGAAAGGATGGATAGTCTTTTGGGGGGGGGGGGGCATTTTATCTTATGGGTTTTTCACTTTGTTTATGGATAACCCTGATTTTTGTGTAATGTATTTAATCACGTATGTGATTGTATATTGGTTTGTATTTTGGCTATCAGAGGGTCACTGGATGCCCACACTGGCTGCCCAGTGACACCAGTGGAGTTGAGCATGGCAACTCGTGTACATATTTGTTCCTTAATTTTGGAATAAAGTCTTAACACTAGCTTAAGTGATGTGTTTCACCTCAAAGGTATCTCAACGTGGGCCTTATTTCTAACATTTTGCGACTTACTTGATTTAATTAGCTGTGTTGCATGTCGTTAATGCATTGAGAAGTTCCCCTTGTTGAAAGTGACCTTTAGGGAAATGAATGCGATGATCTCATCCAGTAAATAAACCATGGCTGAAACTCTAGATTAGTTCTCTAAATTAAATTAACATCCATGGTAAATACTGTCATCTGGGGGTTTCTCTGAAACCAAAATGTAAGTCCATGTTACGACGGTTGTAAAATATGATTTTGGCTGAACTTTTATGCTTCAAGACCAATGTAATATATCCTCACCCCTCTGCCTCATTCATGACTTAGTTTAAATAAATGGAGCCTTGGTCTGGTCCATATCTTGTGTACATTTTGCGGTACCAGCTTTTGCAGTTTAATTTTTTAATAGCCTGCTGTTCAACTCTGCAATTGTTGTAGCAGCTTTTGGTGTGGAAAGTGCCTTAAATCTATGCGATTTTATAAATCTATAGTTTTTCAGCTCACGATACACACCATGATCTTCAATAAACACCCAAATGAAGTTTTCCTTGGAATTTTTATAATGTTTTGATGCCTCACTTGGCTCCAGCTAACAACCTGCATGTCTTCTCTTTATTAGTTGAAACGGGGGTCAGTCAGACACGTAAGTGTTATTCCTCATCCCATACGTGTTTGGTTCTGTTACCTGAAGCTAACAGCCAGATGCATGTTGCTCATGAGAGGCGACGGTAAACGCTCCTATGATCACGCCTCGTTATTAATGTATAGTGGTGCACCATGAAAGATGACCCCTCCGTCTCCGGTTACGTGCACTTTACCAGTCGTGTCGGAGAACTTTCCCTTGTCCAGTTGGTAGCTGCACGATGAGAGGGCGGGGAGCTGAAATGTCAGGGAAGGACTGCGTGAAAGTGGCTGTTCGAGTCCGGCCCTTCAACAAGGTTAGTCGTGCTGAGAAACTGGTTCGCTTCCTGAATTGAATTTGTATCACTTTAAGGAACAGTTGCGTTACTGTGGCTGGGGCTGATGCTGTATTTACACCAGGGGTCTTTGATTTTTATTTAGTCAGATGCGTTTGATAAAAGATGATACCAATTGGGTGTCAATGAATCAAACTGAAATTCCTCGTAGTGCCCCGATGTGCATGTGTGTAAGCGTGATAACGATTGGTCGTAATTCTAAGAAGTGTTGCTCGTGGTGGCGTGATGGTGTTGACACGTTAATGGATACAGAAGAAGTAAGAACAACTAGATAGATGATGTTCACACTTAGCCTGCAGGGTTTTTGCGTTCTTGTTAGTGCCTTTTAAAACAAGGTGATAGTAGGTCAAATTTGAGTGGAATCCTTACATAACTACAGTGCGATGTGGCCGTCAGCTGAATCTCACGCTATCCACTGACCTACAGAGAGAGCGGGACGCGGGCAGCCGCTGCGTCGTCTCCATGGCTCCCAACACCACCACCATCCTCGATCCTCGCACACAGCAGACCCGCACGTTCACCTTCGACTACGCATACTGGTCTCACAGCGGCTTTGTCCGGAACCAAGATGGCCTCTTTGTCCCTGAGGAACCGGGGAGCCGCTATGCAGACCAGGTCAGCAAATGTTAGGTCCAAAGGTGGATGTTCGGGTCCAGAAAATCAAACTTCCTGGACCTGAAATACCTGCCTCTGGTTAGGTAGAGGAAGCTTATTCCCAAGTCTCCTTAAACCTGCACCTTAAATGTATCATTGTCTACAACAGTTGGTGCCGGATGATATAGAACAGATTGGTCTATATAATAATCTTGGACATAAACTTTATTTTCACTGACATTTACAGTCCTTTCAATACAGTTGTATTGAATTATACTAGAATAGGTGTAAGACCTTGTAGAAACAATTGATTCCTTTCCTAGATTCTGGGTAGCAGGGGATTCCAGCCTTAGTCCTGTCTGTGTACAATTATTCAATCTAATTAATGTTGCCTTTGAAGGTGCTAGTAGCTTCAATTTATCATACCAACCTGCATGTGAGTCAGTGTCTGTAGGAATAGTTCAACGTTTTGCTCCCTTCTTGTCCTACGCATGGCCCAACAGAACAGCGTGTTTCAGGACCTGGGCCTAGGCGTCCTGGAGAATGGCCTGCAGGGCTATAATGCTACTCTCTTAGCGTACGGCCAGACGGGTTCTGGGAAGAGCTACTCTATGATCGGGTATGGCCCCAACAAGGGTCTGGTGCCATCCCTGTGTGAGAGGCTGTTCCAGGCCATCAGGATGAACCAGGAGAATCGGCGATGCCAGGTATGTCGTGCCTTTGGCAGGAAATGACCCATAACATTTAGCCGTAAATTCTTGTGTGTGATTTTTTTCCCAGCATTCTGTTTAAATCGGGTGCAATGATGTGAATACTGTTATTGTTAGATAAATATAGATCCCCTATACTGTTCTGGCTCATTAAAACCACTGAAGTCAGTGTTTTATTCAGAAGCTTATTTTATTTCCACAAATGAACATTTAGAATTAATTGATTTTTACAATTTCCAGCTGTTTTTCAGCATGCTGGAAATCTACAATGAACAGGTAAATACACAGATCAAGATTTCACCTGAGCTTTCCTGTCCTAACTCTCTGTTCACCCGCACTGCACAGTGTGTAACCCCTTGTTCTAACTCTCCGTCCACTCGCACTGCACACTGTGTAACCCCTTGTTCTAACTCTTGTCCACCCGCACTGCACACTGTGTAACCCCTAGTTCTAACTCTCCGTCCACCCGCACTGCACACTGTGTAACCCCTTGTTCTAACTCTCCGTCCACCCGCACTGCACAGTGTGTAACCCCTTGTTATAACTCTTCGTCCACTCGCACTGTACAGTGTGTAACCCCTTGTTCTAACTCTTGTCCACCCGCACTGCACACTGTGTAACCCCTTGTGGCGCTTCAAGTCCGCCTATTAAAAGGTGTTCGGCAGGTACCAGCTGGCCGTTTGTTCCCCATGCAGGTGATTGACCTGCTCTCGAGGGGCCCGCGCCCGTCCGGAGGCCTGAAAGTGAGGGAGGACCAGCAGCGGGGCTTTTACGTGGAGGGTTTGCGGAGGGTGCCGTGCGAGAGCGCCCCCCAGGTGGCGCAGCTGATGCAGCAGGGCACGCGAACACGCACCACCGCCGCCACCAACAGCAACGCCAGCAGCAGCCGCTCCCACATGCTCATCACCTTGCAGCTCAAGCAGGTGTTTGGTTCTGCATTTCATGTGCATGTGTTGCGATCAGCTGGGGATGTCTGCGATCGACCCGCTGGTGTCCACTGGTCTAAAGGTCTATAGACTCAGTTCAAGCATGGTGCTACAGCCGTTTGTGTCTACAGCAGGTTCCCCAAAAGAGTAAATTGTTTGGCCTACATGAAACCTGCCAAACCAGTGGAATCAAGTTGATGTCCATTTATTGTTACAAACTGGCATCCCTAAATCATCTGCTTCTTCTACTTCTCCTTCTTCTTCTTCTTCTTCTGGTACAGTAATCAGGCCTCTGGGTGGAACCATGACTGAATCGGCCTGCTTTGCTATTTTTACATGCTCCAGTTGAATCTGCCTACAGATTTTCTCCAAGGAGAACACCACCAAGGAGTCAAACATGAACCTCGTTGACCTGGCAGGGAGTGAGAGACAGAGGACCTTGGCATCCGAAGCAGACCGGCTGAAAGAGGGCACTGCCATCAACCTTAGCCTGACCACCCTGGGCAATGTCATCAGGTCACACAGGATTATAGCCATTTACCTGACAAAAGTGATTGCTGCATAGAAATTGCAGAATAGATTAGCTTAATCCCAAAGGATACATCCATTAGCCTTCCAACTGCTTCTCCAGGTTAGGGTTGTGGTGATCCAACAGCATGATCATATATTAAGATACGTCATTGCTGTTTAATGAAAGTATCTCCGAAAATCAATTTCTGGCATGTAGAAACTACTTTGCAGAAAAATCTAAAGCAGCATAATGAGATACGCTTAACACCATAAACAGAGACCTATCTTTACAACTCCAGTCCAGGAGAGCTACTATCCAGTACGTTTTCTATCCTTCCTGGCTTCTGATGAGCCACACCTGCTCCTGGTATTTACCTGAGAACTAGTGTGGCTCATCAGAAGCCAGGTAGGATTGAAAAACGACTGGATAGTAGCTTTCCAGGACCGGAGTTGGAGACCCCTGGTTTAATGTTTTAAATGGATTTACATGAGTTGTTGCCGGGGCGGCATGGTGGTGCAGTGGTTAGCACTGTTGCCTCACACCTCTGGGACCCGGGTTCAAGTCTCCGCCTGGGTT
>JAABNY020000025.1:10204909-10216986 GCA_015164015.2 Brevimyrus niger | reverse complement strand
GGGTAATCCTTAAGGCTAGCAGAATCTGTCTGTCTTATTCATTACAGGGTAATCCTTAAGGCTAGCAGAATCTGTCTCTCATATTCATTACAGGGTAATCCTTAAAGCTAGCAGTATCTGTCTGTCTTATTCATTACAGGGTAATCCTTAAGGCTAGCAGAATCTGTCTGTCATATTCATTACAGGGTAATTCTTAAGGCTAGCAGAATCTGTCTGTCATTCATTACAGGGTAATCCTTAAGGCTAGCAGAATCTGTCTGTCATATTCATTACAGGGTAATTCTTAAGGCTAGCAGAATCTGTCTGTCTTATTCATTACAGGGTAATCCTTAAGGCTAGCAGAATCTGTCTGTCCTATTCATTACACTTAATATGCCCATTTTCCATTTTGGCATGGAACGTCGCATGAGCTTCTTAAGGGATTCTCTGCTGTCTGGGCTCCATTTATAATCGATGAAACATGTCATCTTTATGTTTCTGTTTCTCCAAACGAGGACAGAAGGGTGCAAGGACATGACCTCGTCACAGGAGGGTCTCAGACTGACAGCGGAAGGCAGCGTCATCATTGATGAGGCCAGCGCCCTCAACGGCATGCTGGTGAATGACATCGCCTGGTTTCACGAAGATAACTTCTGAAAAATCGACACTGTAGGGACCATAAAACGAAAAATGGCACCATGTTTAGGTTGTGTGAGATTTGTTTGGGTGACGTCAACATCAAAGACATCAAAGGCATATTTAACAGGATATGTATATCTTTGTGTCTTTCCGTGAGGACTGCAGTTAGAGGAGAACCTTCCCTCGGACTTGAGCTCTTCCCAGCAGGTACTGCACCAGGATTTGGAGAAGCTGAGGAACCTCAACGCTGCCCTGAGGAAGGAGAACAGTGCACTGCGGGATCAACTGAGCGGCACACGGGAGAGTAAGCAGGCTGCTCACCGTTTACATCCCCAGTGATGTCTGCTGTCATGGCGACCGGTGGTTTATGGGGCGAACAAAGTCTTACTCTTCTCCTACTCTACTCCTGTTACGTAGCCGTGGAGCCCAGTAACAAGGCAGAGAGGCGGGGGAGCCTGAGACCCAGTTGTGATGCAGAACTCGCCCGCGCCCTAAAGGTCTTCTACCATAACATGAACGCTGTTAGCAGCCAGCTGCAGAAGCTGCGCAGACACAAGCCCAAGGTTGGCAGCCAATGGGATACTGAGGACGCTCCAATAAAGCTGCACTCTGCCATTATATCAAACACTTTCTTCACTTATATTTTTAAACTTCCTTTGCAGCTCGGTTGTGTACAGAGATTATTAATAAACCTCAATATTTTCTTCATCTCACATTAATGTTTATGGTACTACAATGTTTTTAACCCCACAAAACTACCACACTTACTGAATATGCCGTTATAGTGGTAACCTTAACCGTTACCGTTATCCTATACCGTATTTGTACCCAGCTGCATTGACTTAAACTGCTTTGATCTCTTGAACTAGTTATTTAAACTGCATTTGCGCCATTAGAACGACGATGACATACGCAGGAAAGGGTGAAAGATGTAACGTGACCCAGTATAACATGATGTGATTAATGTAACGCGTGCTATGGACTCCTCCCGGTGTGGATAAAGGCCTTCCTGTTGATGCCCCCCCCCAGGAGGACGCGGACCTCTCCAGCCTCAGCCTCTTCGTGGAGGAACAGGGTCTCCTTCTGAAGGAGTTCGGGGAGCAGCTGCATCGAAGCCTCACTGCGCTCAAGCAAGACGTGGCCGCCGTCATTCGAAAGAAGAGGGAGAAATCTGGCATTTGATCCTGAAATCGGTGTAAGAACATAAGAACTATACAAAGGAGAGGAGGCCATTCGGCCCATCAAGCTCGCTTGGGGAGAACTTAACTAATAGCTCAGAGTTGTTAAAATCTTATCTAGCTCTGATTTAAAGGAACCCAAGGATTCTGCTTGCACTACGTTATCAGGGAGACTATTCCATACTCTGACTACGCGCTGTGTAAAGAAGTGCTTCCTTAAATCCAGTTTGAAATGTTCCTCTTCTAACTACTCGCTGCTTCCTATCCGTTAACCAGTTTTCAATCCAGGTCTCTACAGTTCCTAAAATACGTGTCACTTTAAGTGTGGAGTTTTCCAGAATTTTCAATCACCGTTTTCACAGGATGGGTGAAATCAGTCGCAGCTCCCTTATCAATTCTCAGTCTCAGACACCCATCCTCTTATCCAAGGGCATGGATCACGGAGCAGGATTTTAAGTGTCCCAGTTTAAATTAACTTTACCTTTGTTCACTTACATTTAGCCCAGTCTACCTTAAATCCAACACGTTATCAGTCCAAGCAAGAAATCTGGCTTCTTGATATGGACATCAGGCATTGGCGGAGTTTCTATGTCTTTGTAACACAAAGAAAACATGCAGACTCCGTAGAGGGGAAAGTGGGAACCAAAACCCCAACCTTGCAGACGGGAGCCAGCAGTGTTCATCACAACGTTAGATCACAGCAGAGACTCTTCCTTTAAGCTTGTATTCAACTTACAACGGCACCGATTTTATGAAAAAAAATCGGCCTGCTAAACATTACTGTTCAATTAACGGCATATCCAATATTGTACGTTATATAATCTTTATTTAGTTGGAAAATGACCCACAAAACAGGTGCAATACTGCAAACAAACCCAGAGATCAGCGATGAGGACTGAACAGTCCGCTGATCACATCGCAAAGAGAAGTAAAGCTTGACCCCTCATTGCATTATACACGCTCCGGCTGAGCTGCAGAATGGGTTGTGCACGTTCAACAGTTGCCAATACCACACACCTCTAATCTCTAATCTTTACATGAGCAGTAATGTTATTTTGTACTATGAGCAGAGTGCATTTTACTCATGAAAATATAATAAAGTGAAAGTTAAAAGAAAGCCATGCAGTACAAATGTTCCTGCATTGACAGCAAGACAAAAAGGTACCTGGGTCTGTCTACAGCTCAATCAGCACAGAACAAAACGAGTACAGTGATAAAGGGAAGTATTAGCTAACTGAAGAGGAAAGCATCAGATTCAGGAGATTCAGAACTTCCAATAGATCTTCCATACAGAAGGGTGAGCAATGCAGAGACGTTGGGAAACGGTGTGTATGCAATTTCCAGTTCCAGTAAACTGCATCCCAGTTGTGTGACAAAATCTTAGCCAAAGATACTTGCTTCTGTAGGGATTCATTACAATTACAGGCCTACTGAAACATCACTATTCCTTCTGGTAACATTCATACAATAGATAACATTAGAAAGTAAAAAAATAAGCATTAGCTAGTCAGCTATTTCAGTTTTTTGTTTTCTATAGCCAACTTTTCTCACTCTCAAGATTAAAATATTTCTTTGCTGGCAGGGTAACTCAGTTACCATAAACTGGTCACACAAAATACCCTATTAATATAGCCAAGCTACATATTAAAATACAACTGGACAGTTCATGATCATGTGATCAGTTATTTCTGTTGGGATTTTGTTTTCTACAGCCAATCACAATGCAAGCCTAAATCCCTCCAGTTGAGATCACAATAAGGGGCGTGGTTTATTGGAACTGAAAAAGTGTGTACACACCGCAAAACACCATGCAAAAAAAAAAAAAAACACAACCCTACTCCTGTTGATTACGTTGAATGATGTAACTGAACAGATTATCAGTTATTTATTTACCATGAGTCATCACACTATATGCTGAATCTGTTTGTGTTGTACGAGCTGAGGGACAGGAGCATCCATAGGGGGGGGTTGGCATCGGGCTCTGGGGAACAGGCAGGCAGACGAGCCTCTCAGGCTTCTGGGCTCTGGAGCACCGAGAAATGGATGCCGTGCTTGTCAAGGCGCTCGATCAAGGTGCTTTTTGAAAAAGCTGCTCCGGGAGTATAGACCCCCCCCCTGTGAAAAGAAACAGAGGAGGACCCATAAATCAAGGGTGGCCAATGCTGGACCTAAGCCACTCCCCCCATTCCAAAGCTATTCAAATCACGGTCCTCGAGGTCCGAGCACTGCTGGTTTTCCAGCCTTCCTTTACCATTAAGCCACGTGTGAAGCCTCCAGTCAATCAGAATCAATGATTATTAAACTAGCTACCTGGGAGAACTGAAAACAAGGCCTGGATTTGGACTCGAGGTCCAGATTTGAAGAGCCCCACCCTATTCCAAATGCAACCAGAAGAAGCCATGTCTTTGTGAGATAACAGCACAGTATACTGAATAAAAGACCGGCGATAAGATGACCTTACAGCTATATGCCAATCTAAGAATTAAGTGGATGGACAGAACTCACTTTTTGGGGAGACACTGTGGTTCATTGAGGATTGTGAAAGCGGACTGTACCATAGCGATCGGTGTCGTGACATAGGCGACCTCTGTGGAACACAGAGAAGAGAATATAGAACGTAAAACATGCGGCGTGTGCGATTTAAAATTGCTTTAATGAGGTCTAAAACAGCCTATTAAAAAGATCAGTCGCAGAAACTGAATGTTATACCGGCAGTGGTTTTTATCAAATTTATCTTGACCAAGATTGTTGGTCTGGAATAAAAGAGGGAAACGCATACCTGGTCCTTTAATCTGTGCGTGTATCTTGGCGTTGGGCTTCCCCTTCGAGATGTCCTGTCCCTCAGAGTAGCCTTCCCCAAAAAATGTGAGGGAGAAGGAGGACCTTTCCATCTGAGTAGAGAAATACAAGATGTACCAGATATTCACAGAGGTCTGAAAATAACATCTATGCATCTAAAATGACCAGTCTGTAGGGGATGGACTCCATTCAGCAAAGAACTTCCAGTTAGACAATAGGGAAAGTTAAAATTGTACCTGTTTTCTAGTTGGACCAGTCTTTGTGAATACTCCGAAGGAGAAGAATTCAGGAAACTAAGTGAGGGAAAATAAGTTAAATCAATTAGCTCCTATTCAACTGGAATAATATGGCTGTCAGTCTACCTTAATGTGAAAAAAAATCTATTTTCTGTACCTTAATTAGGAGGTTTCTCCCAAAGTTGAACTTCATCAAAAAGAAGAAGATCACAGCTCCAAAAAGCAATTTAGCCACAGAGGAGATGCCGCCAACTCCAACATACGCACCATATTGAACCTGTGGATGAGGGTCAACATTACAGACAGAAGACCTGAATAAAACTGATCCCAGCTGCATTAAATGCTTAAGTCTACACACTGGAGGTGTATTCATGGAGACTTAAAGGTCCATTTCAGCAAAAAAAAAAAAAGGTTCATTGACCACATACACTGCCTGGCAAAAAATAAATAAATAAGTTGCAGACCATTTCATTGGGTCGCCTTCAGCATTGATTATGTCAATTTGTCAATGCATCGTTTCCACGTGCTAATGCAACATCAACATTTTTTTCCATCCAGACCTGCATTCAATATTCCTTGAGATCTTGTATTTGATAGACGAGTTGAACTGCTCCATAAAGTCTTCTTAAGCACATCTCAAAGACTTTCAGTGGTGTTAAGGTCAAGACTCTGGGGGCCAATTCATGTGGGAAAATGATTCCCCCTGCTTTCTGACCCACTCTGACAATTTGAGCCCAACGAATCTTAGCATTATTGTCCTAGAATATGCCCATGCCATTAGGGAAGAAAAAAAATCCATTGATGGGGTAACCTGATCATTCAGGAGATTCAGGTAGTCAGCCAACTTCACTTTATGCAGGAATAACGTTGCTGAGCTGTAATAATGATCCAGTCATTGACTCTTAAGTACTTGACAACTTAACTTCAGACAGACTTTTTTGCCAGGCAGTGTATATAAAATCACTAAAAAGCTTGAACAAAGCAGAATTAACTTGAAAGCTGCATGCAAAACTTTAGTTTCCTGTGGTAAATAGTGTGTCTACATTTGGTAATTGAAGCAATTCTGATAAACCAGTCCACTATGGGAGAGTGAGAATTGGGTGCTGAACCTAACTGGTGTGGTCCGGGTAGAGAGAGGCATGGGTGAAGCCAGGGGTGTCAAACTCCAGTCCTGGGGGGGCACAACCCTATGCAGCTTAGTTCTTTCCCCCTTTGCCCCACAAGTGATTAGGCTCAAGTGACAATTACCACACAGCTCAAGGAGTGAATCAGGTGTGTTAAATGAGGGTGAACCAAAAACTGTGTAGGGCTGCGGCCCCCCAGGACTGGAGTTTGAGACCCCTGGAGACAGTGAAGTCTCTGGCCTGCTTGGGTAAGGCAGTCTCTCTGAATCCGATCCTCGGGGACCCACAGACAGTCCACGTTTTTGCTAATACCAAGAGCTGGGAGGGAGCCAAAATGTGGACTATCTGGAGGTTAGATAAACCTATTTAAGGACTTACTGGGGACTCCTTGTACTCTTCATGCAAGAAGCGCTGCGTTCGTTTCACCACTGACATGTCAGACCCCAGGAAAGGGAGAGCGTACTGCTCAATCTCCCTACTGAAGAACAGGGGGTTCCTACAGGGAGAGGGAACGTCCAGCATCACTGCTTTGACTGTACCGCCGTTCGATTTACAGTACAGCAATGCTTCAAAGATCAAAGAGGTAAAAAGCTTGGACTATTCTGGCAAATCAGAGTACCTGGGTTTTAAAGTTGCTGCGCTCAGATAAATCAGCACATAAAATGTGCGTCGGACAAACTAAGAATAAACTGAAAACATGACCAAGCTCGTAACAAGGCTCAACAACAAGGTGAAAAGCAGAAGTCAAAGGGATCCTCCTATAGGAAGGTGAGCACAGGGAGTGAGAAAAGCCATTTTAAAAAAAGGCTAAATCTGTTGATTAAATGATGTAGCATTAAACAGATCATCATACTGTCGTTGTTCAGCGCAGTCATCGCACTACATGATGAAATATGTAGACGCCGTTTATGCTGAGGAACAGGAGCGGAATCAGGGCAGATATGAGAGACCAGCGACCCCGACTGAAGACCACAGGACCTGCTGGTGTTCAATACGGCGGAGCTCTAATGTTCGACATCAGTCGAGACGCTGCTACTGTACGTCACATAACTAGCAGCCCAGCCCACCCCTCAGCTCCTGTGCAGAGAGACTGCCGCCCCCCCCCCCCCACACCCAGACAACCACCCCGCACCTCCTCTTGAGTTTTGGCCCGACCACAGGAAGAGGAGCGTGACCAAATTTCTTCCTCATGCTTCTCAGCTTGTCGCTGTCTGCTATGCCATATATGGCTGACTGCCAGGTGCCGTCATTGATGCAGGCTCTCTAGGGACGGAGACAAAAAAATAAATAAATATGTTAAATGCAGAGGGTTTTGGTCAGACTTGCAAATCTCAGCAGCATATTCAGCTACAATGGTTTTCGCCAGAGCTGGGGCCATTCCAGAACACATTCATCAATTCCAATCCAAATCAGGAATCCTAGAGTTGGAATTGAATTTGAATTTCGGGGAGATTTAAATTCCAATTCTGTTCCCCATATCAATTCTGTGCTCCCAATCCCAACTCCAGTTCCATTTCCTAATTTGGACTGGAGTCCATGAATGCGTTCCAGAATGGCACCAACCTTGATATTCACTGTCCTTGGGCCAAAAAAGGAACAACTAAAACTTTACAATTTTATGTGTTTCGGTTTTTAAGACCCTCAAAGGTTTCCTTGACTTCTGTAGGAACTAGAAAAATGGAACAACACAAGGGAGAGAACCTAGCAGTTCTACAGTAAACTGAACACAAACACTCTAAAAATTAATCAGCTTACAGTTTCTGCTTTACATTCTTAACACAGCTGGGGACAAAGGCAAGTCCAGCTGTCTAGCGATGACTGATGGTCTTTGCTGGACCACTGAAGGGATCCCTGCTGAGTTTCTGCTGTCCTGTTATTTAAAGTGACAAACACCCAAACCTACCTCAGGTCCAGTGTTTATGGACAGGAAGCTCTCAATGGCCGTCAAGGTTCCTGGAAATGTATATATTTTTTTTTAACATTAGATCAAGAAGATTTGAAACTAAGAAAAAAAAACTGCTGAAGAGGAGTTATAATCTTTGTATTTCACACACACACTGTACATTGTGCCCTTACTGACATATTTAACAAAAGTAACAATGCAAATAATACAATTACAATACAATTATAAAAACACACAATAATAATCAATATTCCTAATCAGATTAAATAAACAGCTGTACTAAAATAATAATTTCACAGATAATGTTGGGGAAGTCAACCACAAAAGTGATCCGTTACAGACAGAGATGGAAAGTTCAGGTCCGGATAGTACAAATCCAGACCAAGGTTTTGTTTCAAACAACCAGCTGAATACATTTACAGTCACAGAGGACTCAACTGGTCGGTTGGAACAAAACCTTGGTCTGGATTTGTACTATCCGGACCTGAACTTTCCATCTCTGTCTGTAGTGGAAGACGTGTCAGTAAAAACGGTACCTTTGAACTGGTCCCGGATATAGAGCACGCCCATGTCGGCGGGGATGGAGTCAAATCCACAGCTCCCAATAATGTAAACACCCTTCTCTGCCGCCTGACTGTGGTAGTTAAGTTGCATCCCCTCTAAAAACTATGATGAGGAGACAATGTGTACATAAATACTACTAACAATAATGGTTACTGTGAACAATGTCACTGAGACAAAGTACATAATAAATACTACTAACAATAATGGTTACTGTGAACAATGTCACTTGGTTTAGGTTATTTCTGTCATGTACACCGATTCAGATAAGAATCCCTCAGGAAGACAAAAGTTAAAGTCTCCCTTCAAACAGCAAAGTGCCGTACGTCCTTCTGTCAAAGTGGGTAACGAGGTGAGGAGCAGCTCCTCACCATCTCTCAAACTTCTTCATTACATATTTAGTACATTAGAGAAGTTGTAAATTCCAAAGATAATGTGAGGCTGGAGACATCATTCATGTCTGCTTTTTCAGCAGAGCACATGCTAAAGCAGCACCCTTTCAGTACCACTGATGTTCTGCTACATTTTTTACCGTATGAAAGAATGAATCCCTCTGCTTTAAGCAACGTATAAAATAGGGAGCGGGAAGAGAGACGTTTCTAATAAGCACCGTCCTAAAAATGGCTTTATGCTTAGAGACTTAAATCCACTTGAGCCTAAGCAGGTGGGCCAGTTCTCTGTGGGACCTACGTCTCCATGACCAAACATGGATCCAGGTTCAGCACAGGCAAAATCACACTGCTGTACCTGAGGTTCCCCGCTGATATCGATGCAGTGTGCGCCATTCTCTATGCATGCCTTGACAACGTTCTCGCCGTAAAACCTGTACTGGAAGAGATATTTTGCGATATTTTACAACATACCAATGAGTAAATAGACACTAATAAGGGGAGACTATTACAATACAACCATGGTGATTATTTTGTAGACATTTGACCTGGCCCTCCAACACAGCCATCAGTGGAGTACAAGCAGTTTTTATTGCAAGTTGTTGTAGAAACTGCAGCTAAGCATCCAAGCACAAGACTCTGCAGTTCAATTCTGCAGTTACTGCAAAATCAGCAGAAACTTCAATATTAGATCCCCGCCCCCCCAATTATTTTTACATGTTTGAGTTTTGAATGTGCCGTGCAAACTTTTAATATTATTATTATTATTGTTTTTCATTTTTAGAAAACATACCATATGATGTATAAATAGTGAATAAGTTTACAAAACCATATACATTCAGTATAACACTGTACCAAGTCCTGCAGATCCATATACGTTTCCTCTTAGTTCATCCCATCTACGTCTGGGGTTACAGAACCGCTCCCTCCATTTAATTCGGAAACAAATGGAATCATTGTAACACTTACTGGTCCCACACAGTTCAGAATAATGACGGCCTGTTTGCACATTGTAGCCAAGGCGTCGGCTTCCCCAACATCTGCAACTATTATATCCACTTCTGACTTCAACTCCGGTTTACCTGGAAGCGAAACATAGAAATGTATAGAAAGTGCATTTTGCAGGGTGGAAATAACATGACCCCAGTCAAGCCATTAGGGACAGTCAAAGACAATCTGTCTCTGAATATTGAAAAATGTAATTACAGCAAATAGGATCACGGCACTGCTGAATGAAGAAAATGTCATTTTATCATGTTGCATTACTAGACATTATGATATTAATACCCAGTTGTAGAAACTGCATTATGTAACCATGGCACTGTAGCAATGATTTGGGTGTCTGATCAAAGGTTGCCCAGTTTCTTCTGGAATTATACCCTGAGCTAAATACACTATTTAAAATACCATTTTAGCTTCTTACCAAGCTGAATATTAACTTCATATCAAACAAGACCTTAAGCAAACAGAATAAAAACACTGACTCAAGGTATGTTACTGCATCCAAGTATCAGCAGTAATTAACGGAGACGGTTTGTGTCAGTCATTACAACACAGGGCCACAAAGAATAGGGGGAGGGGAGGGTGCGGGGGGAGCAAACATGTCAAATATGTTCCATAGCCCTTGGTCCAAAATGATCCTGGATCCTTTCGGAAAATGACCAACACTACCCCCCCCGGGATTGCAAAACAGTTGCTGCCTTGATCTCTACAATAAATCAGATTACCTACTAACAGGTCTCTACACAATTAGATGTTCATTTGATGATGTATGCCGATATCTTAAAGTTGTTTAAAGCTAGGATTCGAGATTTAAAAAGGCATTTCTATAAAACATGCTACTTTAAAGCTGCAAAAAACAATCCCGAAAGGTATCTGTATATAATCTATTTGAATAAAGAACATCACTATAGGTTCTGTAGTTTGGCTCACTAATGGGTAACTGGTTAGGTTTATCTCATAAGATAACTGGTTAGGTTTATCTCATAAGATAACTATGCAAAAGTTTATGAGACTGGCTGTATGGTCTCTGACAAGGTGCTGTATAACCAGATAATGTCAACCTCACCTGTCCCGCATCCCCTGCTATTATTCCGCAAAATGCAATGCAAAAATTGTGTGTAAACCGGTCGAAGAAATAGCTGCCATTAAAAAACAAAAAAAAAGTTTATTTCGCCTGTGAAACGGTGTACAGCGTTAAAATACATTTCAGTGCTGGTCGGAAATTCGGCGAAACTGCGAAACTGCAACGCAACTAGACAGCTGCGTTTATAAAGCCGAAAAAAACACATTGAATGACGTGCCGCTGATGTGCACTGCAGCACACAGATTTCACGCAACTATCTGGGGTCGGCGAATTCGCCAGCTATAAAAGCTACGTACTGAGTATTTCTGCGGCCTGATCCAGAATCTCTTCCAGCTTCTGGCGGTTTCTCCCGGCGATCGCCCATTTCAAAGTCCCCTTCGGACCCTCGGCAGACGTGCGGGCGATTTCCTCTACGACAAACTGTCCTGTGAAGCCCGAGGCCCCAAAAACAACGACATGATAGGGTCGACTACTAGAGGTGGTGGTCGAGCCCATGATGATACGCCACAGCCAGGAACCTAGAACCGATCAAGCTACAGTAAAACAATGACAGCAAAGCAGGGACGCCACCGTGAAATATCGGCAATGGGCGTGTACCTTTGCACTTCCGCGAATCCGGCGTCACATCTGCCGCCCATGTGTCACACCCTTAGCCAATCACACACTCCCTTTAATTTACAAAAAGACTTCATTGTCTGAAATGGGAACCACGTGATGCCACTCGAACTTGACCGGACAGGAAAAATCGTTGAAACCATAAACGATAATTTCGGAAGGACCTATATTCCCTTTTTATTAACACTAAATGCAACTTTATGTACTGGGTGCTAGCCATTCGGTATGCACATTTCGTGTAATATGATTGGGCATGTGTTTGTTAATACATGTTTAGTTTTCAAGAAAACGATATTACTTAACTGAAATGATCATGAGAATTTAGAAATAATATAAATTCATGATTTATGGTATTTTCTTTGCGATAAACCTGAATATGGCGGGATTTAATAATCTTTGGTTAACCTATTAAAATATGATGAATCATTGTATGCGGAGGGGGTGGCAAGGTGGTGCAGTGGTTAGCACTGTTGCCTCACACATCTGAGTTCGACCTGGGTTCAAGTCTCCGCCTGGGTTGCATGTGTGTGGAGTTTGCATGTTCTCCCTGTGCCATCGTGGGGTTTCC
>JAABNY020000025.1:10193675-10204809 GCA_015164015.2 Brevimyrus niger | reverse complement strand
CATGCTGAGGCTAATTGGAGTTGCTAAATTGCCCATAGGTGTGCATGTGTGAGTGACTGGTGTGTGAGTGTGCCCTGTGATAGGTTGTTCCCTGCCTCGTGCCCATTGCCTCTGGGATAGGCTCCAGACCCCCCACGACCCAGTAGGTTAAGCAGTTTGGAAAATGGATGCGAATGTCATTTCATCTTTCAGAAACTTCCAATTCAGCTATATTATTATATAATGGAAGTCATTTTGGTTATGTATTTTATACATACCCTGAATGTATATATGTAACGTAAGTATGTGAAAAGAATTGTACTGCAAAGCCAAGCCACTCAGCATCATCATTTCAGCAAAGTAATTTATTTAACAGCAAAATAATTCATGAGGTGCAGTGTACAATTACACCTCCTATTGACAGACAACTCAAAGACAAAATAAGGACCTTTCTCCTCCCCTTATCACCACCCCTCAACAAAGTACTGTGTATACCCGTTATAGTTGAATTTGCATGTAAAGAGTGACATCTTGGCTTGTGATGACAGGGCAAGCAACTTACACTGCCTACACTGGCGACTGTGACAGCAAATGAAGGTCTAGCCAGCTAATGCTAATTCAGGAAGTTCATTATCTTAATGGTGTCATAAGAAAACCCCATTTACCTCCTGACTCCCCCAGTGATCACTGTGCCCTGTTAGTGCCTGTATTCAAATCACCAACCAATAACAACACTTTTCATTAGAATGCAGTGTGCTTACATTTTGCATTTGCAATACACCTGTTCCCCCGAATATACTGCTGCAGGTAAATAAAAAACGTTACACAGTGCAAACAATTTAAAGAAAATTTATTTAATTGCCTATTTACAAAATATTTCACCTACAAAAATGACAGTATTTTCTGAAAACAGAGTGTACACAGGTACACAGCGATTCCTTGAGGACTAAAGTGTGTCCATGTTCTAATCTTCTCAGCAGGGATCAGTTTGATGGGCCAAACTGGTTCTGAAGAAACTGTGTCACAATCCCTACTATTGCAGACATTCAAAGAACAAATGTTATAGGAGGAAACCTTAAATAAAATTAGATGCACACACAGAAACAGTCGACGGACACAAACCTGTGAACCTATTAATTTCTAACTATGGAAAAAGACTGGACATGAATTCAATTTTTCCTGCTGCTTCCCCAAAATGTATTATTATGGACCATTAAAAAAAGCAAACCATAGCTACATCTGAAGAGAGAATCCCTTTGCCCACTATTGTCATTCTGTATCCAAGAAAGAGCAGTTGTCCTTAGGCAGTGTGGAGCATTAAGACAAACATGTAGCAACCTGTTCAACACATTACAACGTACAAAATATACATACACCACAGAATTGACTTTACCCCTCATTTGGTAAATGTACATATATACACACGTGAGCCAGTAGTTTTGTGACATGTAAATCTACTTGAGGGAAAGGTTTATAAAATATGTAGCTATCTGGAAGGTGCAAAGTCATAATGACTGGTTAGTTGATAAGAGTGAGCATGACCAACCCACCTGTTATTCATTAGAGGGAAAGGAGGGACCATAAGTAAAACAAGTTTGATGAAATGTCACGGCAGTTGAGCAAGTAATGAATAAGATTATTAGATATGGAGCCAATTCCTGAGGGGTTTATATCCGATTACTTTGAACTTAAATCCAATGTGAATTATATCATGCACAGTATGTTTTGCCTCTGCACTGTACACTATTTCAAGTCCAAATTAGCATTTGTGTTATTCTCTTAAAAGTGGCTCAGAGAATGATAATCAACTACATGCACATATTACACCTGCAAATATCTGACAACACAGTATTTCACATAAGAGAACCTATTTTTTCACTAGCAATTAATGCATGTAAAACTCAAAATGATCGAGACACCAACATTTTCCCCTCAGGAACACATTTTTTTACACAGATGGACATTATAAATAAATATATTCATTTCACTTTACTTTCCCTAAGTAGCCCATAAGAAGTCAAACTTAAGAAAATAATAAACAGGTGTTGACCATTACTCCTGTAAAATATATGAAAGACATCACACTGAAACATAAACCGAAATGTTACACTTACTGCGTTCTAAACATTAAAATCGTGCAATTTGCACAACGTGAGCCCTTCAAACAAAAACAATTGTGGTTTAAATAAATAGTATTCAACATCATTCAATAAACTTTCATCATTTATTCATCGTGCATTCCACACATAATTTGAATAACGTACCAGACCTAAGTGTGCGTATCTTCCATTAAAATATTAATAGACACAGACGCTCACATACACGCTCACACACACGCTCACACACACCAACACACGTTGATGCCATTTCCCAAAAAAGTTAGTAAAGACTGAGAGGGATCCACCGATGCTATCTGAGATCCATTGGTGTTCAGATGAATAATCTTAAGCTCTTGGATTAGAGGCCTATTGAAACCACGATGTTCTGTCTGTCCCTCCTGAGACGGTTACATCACGTTCATTTGTTAGAAGGTATAGTGTAGGTTTAAGAAAGTACATTTCCGGCTCTCAAAGCTTATGTCTTTCCATTCATTTTTCTGCATCTCGCAAGTATTGTCTACCAGCAAGTAGAATTTAACTCACATGTGAAGCTTTCAGAATGGATCAGCTGCTGCAGAAAAGTAACTGGAGAAAGCGTATTTTTCTTCTGATAAAGTGGACACAGTATATGGAAAACCCACAAATTCCATGGATACACTGGAAAGTTTTCACGGTACATCTCTGACATAGATACAGTGCCAATGTGCAGAACAAGACAAGACAAGGAAATGGAGGAAAATAAAGAAGTTAGCAAACATGCTAATTATAAACAGTCGTACCTGAGAGGATGCAATACCACGAGACGCAGCAAGAGGGCAGCAGATGCAGGAAACAAGAGGCGGTCTCCTTGTAGTCTTCATTTTCAGAGTGGCACAGTTCATTAAAAGCTTATTGGACCGAAAAACTGAAAACTGCAGTCCACAGTTAAGAAGCTAATATCCATGTCTTAGCCAAAATTTAGTTTTAAAAGCAATTTTAAATACAGCACTTATTAGAAGGTTTTAAATGTGTTTCGAAAACACCCAGATGTGATCCTGAAAGGGGTTCAGTCCTGCCGATTTTAGAGTACAATTCAAGCACCTGACTGATATCTGTAAATGCAGTTAGGCTGTCGCACTACTACCCAAAAATTACATAATAAAGTTTTGATCTAAATTAAGCGAAAACGTACAAACCCCACAGACACAGAGTGGGCCTAAACATTAAGAGCCTTGACTTAAAAGCAAATCATTCACCTATTTGAACTCTCTCAGTATTATTTAGTGTCCATAGAGGAATTCATAATAAAATATGTTTACCTACAAATCTGTTCATATATCTTTACAGGTCTTTAAAAAACTTTAAGAGACAAAAATCAGGATGAATTTAAACAATGTGATGCACCACTGTACACTAAAATACACAAAAAATAAAAACTAAATTTGTATGATACTGGCATGATTTAAGTGGTTAAACTGCACATGTAATATATCTATTAAGGCCAAAATGGGTCAAATAAAATTATATCACATGTCAAAGTAATACAAAAAAAGCAAAATGTATTGGGTTATTGGGTTTTACCGAAAATAAATACTTTGATTCAAAATTCACTATGCAAGAGTCTCACCTGAGCCAGTAAGAAGAGGCAAAAAGTAGAAAAAATAAGGTGTAGCACGCATGCCCTGTAGCCGTTAGGGGATGGATTTATTCTTAGACGGTTCTGCCTGCAGCATGTCAAAATAAGGTGCAGCGCGCATGCCCTGTAGCCGTTAGGGTGTAGCGCGCATGCCCTGTAGCCATTAGGGTGTAGCGCGCATGCCCTGTAGCCGTTAGGGTGTAGCGCGCATGCCCTGTAGCCGTTAGGGGATGGATTTATTCCTAGATGGTTCTGCCTGCAACATGCCCCTGGCTTCCCTGCATCATCACAGGGTCCAGCTGCTTATACTGATCTTCAAAGAGACTTTCTGTTCCCCAAGTGAACTGTGCTGCACAGAATCGCTGCACTTGCCGTGCCGCAAGACACCATTGTGAACGGATTGAAAATTAAAGCAAAACCATTAAAATAATCCTAATTAAAGAGAAAAAATTAAGCTAGTACACCCCGAGGTAATGAAGTGCTGAAAAGACTGACAGCGATTATACCAGCTAAAATAACACACAAGGTGGACGTACGCCTGAGCTTGGAGCTTTAGCTATATACCTCGGAATGTCAGAGCTCACTGCATTCACAGGACTATACTGCTCCCCTTTCACTGCTTCCTATTTTTGCATGAAACTTCAGCCCCAAACACGGAGGCTACATCTCACTTCCCCATAACCCAACGTTTTTCAGTACAGCAATGACCCTCCCAAAAGAGGAGCACAGTAGAGCATCAGCAATCTCCTTCAATACAATCTCAGATTAAAAGATTATTTTTTTTTTTCTAAATCAATGTGATTTCTTTCCCAATGCAGGTCTTTTCAGTTGATCGCGAGCAGTAGAAGCACTAAACATGGAGCCCGACTCTAACATGGTGGAGATGCCACTGCCTTCCCTTTGTGGAACTGCAACTTCACTGCGATCTACTTAGGTTGTGCAATATCTGAGCGTGTGCAGGGCCTGTTCAAGGCATAACGGACCAAGTGGCTGCTGAGGGTACATCACCCACCAGGGGGCGCTGCCATCCAATCAGCCTGTCAGGACGGGAGGGAAGATGACAAATGACAACTAGGTTAATCAAATTTTGCTGAGGGCCCCAAATTGGGTTGGCCCGGCCCGGAGCACATGGTCCGCTATGTTCCAGCAGACAAGCCAGACCCGAGTACCAGCAACTAAAGGGAATCGAACCTGTTCTAGATTGAATTCCGTGCTTTCATGAGCATCACTGAGACTTTAAGACTGGGACTCATCCCAGCCCGGGAGCTAAAAGACCAGCTTTGGCCTCAGTGGATTTTACAGCTTATCAACCTCCAACTTTACATGGAGGGGAAAAAATAGCATCCAGATACACAGAAAATCCAACAGCGCTGAGAGGGGGGGGGGTAAGATGGAGACAGGAAAACAGGCCGGAAAGGAGACATATTAAGACATAAAACATGGAGTCATTGTGCCCCAACCGGCGGTCTCGCCGTGCCGCTTCCCGCAGAACACGGGGCACAACGCCCACAACGCCCACCCCCTACGAGGGGCCGGGCAAGAGCCAGTGCCAGAGCCGGTCCAGGCCGCGCTGCACCCGACTGAAGCAGAAGTCCACGTTGCGGTTGAAGTCTGTGCACACGCTGGACTGGACGTCACCCAGAGCGCAGTAGAGGGCAGTCCCACCCACGCTGATCACCACGGTGGCCAGGCAGAGGAGGAAGAGGAGCAGCCAGGAGTCCCCCCCCACCTCATCTGCATATCCACACAAGAGCGACACGGGGGCCTTATGTCAGGAAAGCTACAGGGCCGGCCTGCAGCCCGCATTCTCATTCCCGCATTGATAAACCAACCCACCCTTTCCTGATGGTCTTTTTAATAGATTTTGAGCCGTCCACCTTACCCATTCATCCAAGGGCGTAACTGGTTTAAGAACGGGGCGGGGGTGAGGTCTCCACCCATATACATTTACATTTATAGCATTTAGCAGACGCTCTTTTCCAGAGCGAATTACAACCAGTGCGTACAGCCATATAGAGGTAGATGAGATTCTTGGGGGGGGGTTGTATTAGCTGGTTTTGATTACACCCCATCCCCCCCCCCTGTAGTTAGTTAGCGATTTATTTTATTTAAATGCTTACAAAGCCCTCTATGACGTGGGCAGTGGTGGCCTAATTATTAAGGACGCGCTCCTGCAGGTTTGGATCCCCAACCAGCAAAATAGCATTGAGGTACCCGGAGCTCCCTCTGCCACGTCACCATGTGACATATGGGGGGAATGGAAAGGACGCATTTTGTTATGGTGTGTCAATGACAGCACTTCATAATCAACTGAACCTGCCCAATAAGTACCAGCACTGTCACTGATCATTGGCCCAGACCTACATAGGGTTAGGGCAGACGTTTGATCATATCAAAGAAGATAATTAAATAAATAACAGAATTACCTTGGTCTGGTACCTCATCCAGCTCCCTGAATCGGACTTTACGCTTAGAGGTCTGCTTTGGGGGTGCAGGGGTGGGGATTACTTCTGGGGAAGTTCTCCTCTTCAGTATGGAAACCAGACCAGAGGCAGGCGTGATCTGCAGGTGAAGAGAGGCGTGAGGGTCACAGAGACACCGGCTGTCCCCGGAGCTCGGATGCTGCAGCATCAGCTCACTGCCAAGCGAGTACCAACAGCATTTCTCTTATATTATCAACCGTGAGCTAAACCTGATCAGCTTCACAGTTTACTTCTGACTGCAAAAAAACTGGAACGTGCATAAAACTCTTCTTATCACTCAGGGGAAAGATTTCCAGAACATGATGAGTCATTTAGAAGCTTCTGAAAATTTAAACGACCTCTGCAGTTGCTTCCCCGTGTACATTAATCACAACAGACCACCCCCACCCCTCCCCCAAAAAATACATTATGTGATTGAAGTTATTCTACCATTACTGCAAATGAAAGACTTTGGCTAAAGAATTTCTGTATACAAAATAATCAACTCAGGAATGCAGACCAGAGCAAAAAAAAAAAATCTTAACTCAGAAAACACATTTATGTTTCCAATCAGCTCTATAATTGAAGAACAAACTGCAAAACAGACTGTGGTTCTATTTGTAAATTGTTTCTAATTCAAAGGTATTACAATAAAAATATTTGCATGCTGTTCTTATATGTAACTGAGTTTTCCCAGTTGGAGCAGCAGCTAAAGAGAAAGAAAAATCATATTAAACTGACATCCATAAGGAAGTAAAATTCCCATAAACGATAATAATATTACTGTCTAAACATGTAGCATTATTCCCAGTATATTTCTTTGTGGGTTCATTTATACTTCGTTTTATAAGCATTGTGGCTTATAAGAATAACCCTGAAAATGACTTTAAAGGGATGAGAACTAGACGCCGGTTCACCATCTTTACAACAGTTCTTTAAATAATTTATGTGACACCTTGTTGGTCATATCAATAATCTTAACACATTTGGCCGTTAGAAACTTGTGTGATCACGCCAGTGGACGACCGTCAAATGTGTTTTGTGACGGAGCAAGTCTAAGCTCACTTCATCATGAAATGCTGGTGTGAGATGGCTGCTATTCATGATTTATTAATGAATGCTTCCCTCTTCTCACACAGGAGGCAAAGTGAGGACGTAATTACTGTCATGCTATCCCAGGCGATAAATCTCTAACATAGCTGATCAACTGGAAGGTATATGGGTCACAAACCAAGATCCACAAAACATATAATAATGTTTCACTCTGACTCTGAAGTGCATGAATTGCTACAAACTTAAACTTTTCCCATATCTGGTCTACATCTTCCAGGCCAGAAACTTAGGGATCTGTACGCCAAGGCTCAAGTGCTTGATCAGTGTACAGAGGAAAAGCAGCCCTGAAGGAAACAAAATCGTAAACGGACTGAAAGAAGTACCCCGGCATCGGTGCCTGGAACACAACCTCGCCATAATACAGTCTTGTGTCTCCATTTGCGTCGTTCTACAGCAAGTCTAAGTGAATGAAAGCTTCCATTGTGTGGCAAATACACAGCAGACAGCTTACGTTTTCGCGTGTGGATTCAAAGGCCAACTAACCCTGTTTTTTAAAAAAAATGTTACTATGACATCACAATCAGCAGTCTGGTCAAACATCCTGAACTGTCTCAGAACCTATGAGCGGAATCACATTCATAGTACGAGTTCACGAGTGAGGACCTCTCTGATCGGACAGGCGGCCAATGCGTCACCTTGCACATGGTAAAGCAACTTAATCTAGGAAACGGATACTTCTCGGCGGTAATTAAAATGGCACCAAGATCACACGTGGTATATTATACACCAAAACATACTTCACTCTGAATCTGCAGGGATGAACAGTACTGTTACAGAGCCTCCAACAGTAAAAAGCCAGCGAACCTCAGGGAGAGTCTGCTGTTTGTTCACTGCAGACCCAACACACCTAGAAACAGGTAGAGGGAATGACAGAGGTCTTCCTACCTCCTCCACTTGAATGCGTTTGGCCAAATCATCCAGCGAGACAAGCGGTGCTTCTCCTGCCTCCTCCGTCTGTCTGTCCCCAGCGACACCCTCCCCATAACCACTGTCCTCCAGCCCGGACTCCTCCGACACCTCCACCTCCACGATCTCCGGCTTCTCCTCCCCAGCCTCTGCCCCCTCACTGTCCACCGGCTCCATGCTGGATCCAGTCTCTTCCTTCTCCTCTCCCAGCCAGTTGGGTCCCACTGAGCTCATCTCTCCAGCGTCTGCCCCCCCCTCGTCCTCGTCTCCAGCAGCTGCGTCCTCCCCAGTCACAGGGGCACCGTCCCCCCCGGCTTCTGCCAGCCCCGAGGTCGTCCTTGTGTCACATCGCTCTGCCTGCTGGACAGACTCTGGGAGATCCGTTACGAGGTCCGTCCGGTCCTCCTCCTCCTCCTCTTCAGGATGTAAGGAGCTGTCAGCCAGCAGACCTCCCAAGGAGGCCTCTAGTCTTGCGTTGTTTGGTGACTCTGCCATGGCGACCCCGCCTACACTCGCAGAATCATCCGGACAATGCCTGCCAGTCTTATCTGACCTGGGAACAGCCGGAGAATCAGCAGAGTGCAGCATCTCCTCCTGGTGGTCAAGATTGGAACCGACTCCCCGCTGCGATCCAAGGCCTGTGCTGTCTGCAGCAGGCTGTGTTACGGATGCATCCTCCATCCTAAGTACCCCGGTCCTCCCTGGTGACTCAGAGCTGCCGTCTGCGAAACAGAGACACATCATCACCAGACCGATCTCTCTATCTTTATCCAAACTTGTTTTACGTGAATAGTTTCTGACCCAAATCCTCAGTGAAAATCAAAGGAGCGACTGCTCTATCCGTACCACTCCAGATTTCAGCTAGTCGGTAAGTCAAGATCTTCCCACCTCCCTTAATCAGGCTGTAAAGTGAGGGAGTATAGCTACACTGCAGACTTTTCCTGCTGTTTTAATGAATGTAGCTCTGGAGGTGAATCCTAGGAATTACACTTGGCATAACTACCATTTTTTCTTCTACTATTCTTGTCTGCATGTGCATCTATACTGTGTGACTTTAATAAAATGACTTGTTTTCACTGTTTGTTTCCTTTTTTCCCGGACTGTCAGACCTACTACCGACATGCCTAGAAAAGTGAATAGATGTCCAGGGTTATCTAGACATGACTTCAAGCAATTAAACAGCACTGGGCAATTTCGCCCTAGGAGACAAGGCGATTTTAGTTCTCTGGCATGAGAATTTGCAGACGTCCGTCTTGACGTGAAACACACGTCCGGGTGTAAGACTCGGTTATCTGAACTTTTGAATCAGCAGATTCACATGACAAAGTGAATCACAAAATTAGAAATTACTACAATAAACAGCCTCCATATGGTTGTTTATCTTATGATCCACATATTGAGGCACCTATTTGTGTTGTTTTTTGCCAAAGAAATTACATAAATAATGTTAAAAGCAAAGCCTTGGGCACCGATGTCAAAAACAGAAACATTAGATACAGACAGAATCACATTAGAGGGGACACAGATCGTAACTTAAAATAAATTTGCAATTAATAAAAAAAATTATAATAATTAAAAAGTAATTGATAATTTATTGATCCCTGTGGGGAAATCGTCTTTACTCCTCCCCAAAGTTGCTCTCGGTAGGTAAGAGGAAGCTGTCCGCGAAGGGGGGCGCCCAGGGAGCTGGGGGTGAAGGGCCTTGCTCAAGGCCCCGCAGACGTGCAGAGGCAGGGTTCGAACCGGCGACCCTCCAGTCACACGCACACAGACCTTCCCCACTGAGCCACATGCTGCCCCATGTGCGTTATGTGTGTCAGATCCCCAGCCCCCCAGCCCCCCCCATTGGACTTATCTCTACGTTTCATTCAGCGGCTATTCACACTTTGGAGGAGAGTCAGTAAGATTTCCCACAAGCCTCCCTGTCACCCTGTCTGCTGCTCTCTTACTGCCACAAATGGGACAGGGTGACGTAACGGATGGGATTAGAACCAAAAATGCCCGGCTTAGGAACACGGAGGTACTATCAAAAGAATACAACCTACATAATAAAAAGGACAGAAGCTTAAAAATAAAGACGACTTTTGGATGGCAATACTAGACCAAAAGAAAATGTAGAAAACTTAATGAACAAATATTAAGTATTTCAACATAGGATGCGTGTGCCTATCTTGTCGGTATAAAACATGTACGCCTGGTGTAGACTAAAGTTACCAGGCGAGTTACCACGGCGGCGGTCCTGGTATTAAAGTACCTTCCTTACCCCCGGCTGCCTGACACACAGAGGAAGACAGATCCAGGAGGCAGGCTGTTGAACAGGCCGCACTGACAGATGGCCATCCAGACGGGGGGCAGACGGGGGGCTGGCGGGGGGAGGTGTCACGTCTGGCTTGTGAAAGTGAAACCAGACCGGACGGCAGAGAGCCCCGCATCCATGATGGCCAGGTAACATACAACCCCCCCCCCCTCCGGGTCCCTGTGGGCAGCTCTGCCCACAGACCGCACCGGACTCATCAATAACACATGTCCCCCCGCCCCCCAGGCACGTGGGGCATGGCAATGTGAGCCAATTCCATGAGCTCTCCCTAAGATATAGGTCCTAAACACTTCGCGGTGGAATTCAACGGGCGTCTAAGTCCCTCAGCCTCTCCATTTACAAAGTGCAAGATGAAAAGTAAACCGAGAGACTGACAAATCAAAATGACCAAGATGCACTTTGATCCATACTGGGGTTCCTGAAACAGGGCGGGGAAGATGGAAAAAAAGAAAGTAGATCAAAAGTCGAGCCCTGTTCCCTGCAAAGCAAGACCACGGGACGGCCCAGGAACTGAGAGAGACCACGGGACGGCCCAGGAACTGAGAGAGACCACGGGACGGCCCAGGAACTGAGAGAGACCCCGGGACGGCCCAGGAACTGAAACAGAGCCCGGGACGGCCCAGGAACTGAAACAGACCACGGG
>JAABNY020000025.1:10118465-10130453 GCA_015164015.2 Brevimyrus niger | reverse complement strand
GAGTCAAGCGACTGCAGAGCTTTTCCCGGGAGTCTGTCCAGGGAGAAATGAATGAAAGAAATGAATGAGAGTTTAATAGAAAGTCCCATGTGTGGTGATGAATCGGTACACCTGGGCCTCAGCTCAGCACCCATGTGTGGTGATGAATCGGTACACCTGGGCCTGAGCTCGGCACCCATGTGTGGTGATGCCCAGCTGCCCAGCACAATCATTACAGAGCAGTTAGCTTTTCAAGGAGTCGGCATCTCATCTGCATCTCTCACTCCTTTTCTCTCCTCTCTCTTGCATTCTCTCTCTCTCTCTCTCTCACACACACCCACACACACACCCACCCACACACACAGATTAGGCATCTATATTTCTGTGAGCATAACCCCAATCCCAACGATGACATCCTTAAGATTTGGTTCCCAAAATGTAATGTATACACAGCGCAAAGTTAAAACTAACAGTTTAGGCAGGAAAATGCTGTTTATTGTTATGTCATGTTATGTCAGCTTCTATCAGTATAAGATTCAGTAATATCCAAATTGCATGAATTCTGCAATAATTTACGTTTACGTAGGTACACTTACTTCGGCTAAGCCGATCAAGGCATTAAGAATTAGCATACTGCTAATTCAGTCTTTTGAAAGCAAACAAATTATTTAATTATGTTTTTTGAGGGGCGGCATGGTGGTGCAGTGGTTGCCTCACACCTATGGGACCTGGGTTCGAGTCTCCGCCTGGGTTACGTGTGTGGAGTTTCCATGTTCTCCCTGTGCCACCGTGGGGTTTCCTCCCACAGTCCAAAGACATTGCTGAGGCTGATTGGAGTCCCTAAATTGCCCATAGGTTTGCATGTGTGAGTGACTGGTGTGTGAGTGTGCCCTGTGATAGGAAAGGAAATGTCTGAAAATGATTCAGGTACATCATTACCTCAAGAGTTTTGTAAAAAGACAGCTAAACCGTGTACAAATCAGCGCACGACAGGGGAAACAAGAAAACTTGCCCAGAACGGCAAAAACTTATTTATTTCAAGTCGTGCCATCCAAATCCCGCTGGATCTGTTCACCCGACCATATGGCGATTAAAGCCTCTGTTTTCTCGTTTGTCCATCCTTCCATATTACTTTTTTATATTTTTGTTTCTACTGCTTATTTTGTTTCTCGCTGTTCGCTGTGTGTTTCAAAAGATGGCGGTTGTATTTTGTGTTTCAGCGGCAGGCTATTTGCATAACCAATCGACAGCAAATACGTTTGCAAGTCCCCCTCCAAAGTACCGAAGTAGCAAAGAAGTACCCCAACTGGTTTGGCACTTTCGGTACTCGAGATTTCGGTACTGGAGCTGGCCCGGAAGTCAATGGAAACGCGAAAGTACCGTACCTAAAGTACCGTACTTTGTGCGGTGGAAAAGCGCCCATTATCTCAAACATAAATAGATTTTGCAGTGTACAACGTAATAATGAGCATCATTGGATGGTTGCCTCCTGGTTAAGGACTAACCTGAAGGTTGCTGATGAAGTCCCTGAAGATCATAATCTAGATCACTTCAGCAGAAATCACATGGGCGCCATTATTGTTCAAAAGAAATTACACTCAATATAGGTTGCATTATATGTTTGTTTATTTTATTTTTTTTTAAGTTGTGCCATTTATATTTAACTTTGTGTTTTGTTTTTTTTTGTGCCCTGGTTCTGCAGACGTGGCTGACATGAGCGAACAGAAGGTGGAGGGCCTTGGGCTCCTGTCTGCCATGCTGCAGCTCTATCTGAAAGAGGAAGTGATTGATTTCTCTCATATGCCACCTGGTTTGGACCTCCCCAGCCTCTATGCCAAAGTAAGAGCCCGTTCGCCTCGGCCAATTAAATCGGAGCTCGGCTGGTCATGCACAGCATCCCTGCGGCTGGGGGCCGCTGGGGCCGCTGAAGCTGAACCGTCTCTCATCTCCACACTGCTGTGTTTTTTGTTGCCTCTGTGCAGCTGGATTTGGTGCTTAGAAGCAACATGTTCCCAGTGGACTGGGCCATTAGTATTCATAGCTCCATGGCAGAAAACATATTTATTTGGGGGACTTTGGGGGACCTGTGTTCTCCTAAAGTACCTGCTGATTTGTTTTGTTATGGGCCTTGAGCGATATTGAAATAAATTTAGAACACCATGCTAATTGAGCGCATTTGTAAATTGAGATATTTTGATCATTTCCCCCCCCATTCTTGTAAATTTGTGTCTTATTTGTATTTTGGTTTCCCTGCTTCCATTCCTCTGTGGCCAAACGCGATACAAATTGGACCTTCTGATCCCTGTTTCTCACTAACATGAAGCAAAGTGGGTTCACATTCTAAAGTCTCATGAATTCAGAGGTTAACTGGACTTTGTGGTGTCATCATGTCAATGACGGGAGCCTGAATCTGAATCACTGGCTACTACTTCAGTTTGTTTTCAGATTCGGAGGACTGCCTACAGATTCCTCTCGAAGGGATTTATTGATTATTTGGGATTGCTGATATGCCAGGTTATCTTTACATGCAGAAATTCTCCTCTTACTATGTTAATATGAACCTTTATATGTTATATGAAAGTTTGATATTTTGTGGGTATTATGAAATGCCTTAGAAAATCCTGCTCGGTTAGGACAGATATAGAACCACGGAAGACTTTCACTAAGTGATGGGTGATCTTTAAACCCTGTCTTAGTGGGAGTCAGTGTTGAGTCAGTCACTGCCCAGATTAACCTAATAGGAAAGAAGAGCCACTCGTGGGATGTGGGTCGACCTGGAATGAGTGACTGGCGGCAGACAGCAATCCTACCTGCCATGGGTCTCTAAGCCTTGTTTGTTGGAAACTCCAATGGATCGAAGCCTGCTGGCTCCTACCCTGGCAATCTGTGCCATATCTAGTGCGAGTAATCGTCAGAGTTTGTGTTTGTTAGCTTTTGTTCTGTGACGAGGAGTTCTAGAAAACCCGAGACGGAGCGGCGCTCCACAACTTGGCGGGTGGGCTCCCCGCCCTCCTGTCCCTCCATAATGACTCGTGGCATAACGGTCCCTGTACTTTTTGGAGCGACCATGTCACGTGATGCAGGCCTGCAGCTCATGCAGGTCATAGGGACGTGCCGCTCTTTTACCTCTTCCCAGTTAGCAGGCCTGCAGCTCATGCAGGTCATAGGGACGTGCCGGTCTTTCACCTCTTCCCAGTTAGCAGGCCTGCAGCTCATGCAGGTCATAGGGACGTGCCCCTCCTTCACCCCATCCCAGTTGGCAGGCCTGCAGCTCATGCAGGTCATAGGGACGTGCCGCTCTTTCACCCCTTCCCAGTTGGCAGGCCTGCAGCTCATGCAGGTCATAGGGACGTGCCGCTCTTTCACCCCTTCCCAGTTAGCAGGCCTGCAGCTCATGTAGGTCATAGGGACGTGCCGCTCTTTCACCTCTTCCCAGTTAGCAGGCCTGCAGCTCATGCAGGTCATAGGGACGTGCCGCTCTTTTACCTCTTCCCAGTTAGCAGGCCTGCAGCTCATGCAGGTCATAGGGACGTGCCGCTCTTTCACCCCTTCCCAGTTGGCAGGCCTGCAGCTCAAGCAGGTCATAGGGACGTGCCGCTTTTTCACCCCTTCCCAGTTGACAGGCCTGCTTAGTCACTTTATGCTTTAATGTGATTTTCTCTCCTCCTCCCCCTGTACTTCATTGTGCCTTAATTCTGCTCTATCCCACGGGTGGGGTGGGTATGCAGAATACAACAGATTCTGCGTCGCAGTTAAATTAAGGCTTAGCTGGTGTTAAGTACCGTAGTTTTGCGATTCTGACAGATATTTCTGCCTGTATTCCCATTTCTGCATTTTAATAATGCCTAATGTTATTGAATTACATGCAATAATCCATCAAACCTAATTATTACATGCATAATTATTGCAGTTTGCCATCATGGGAGAAATCCCGGCAATAATCTTCACGTTGAATTGTTCCAGAGCTAAAGTCTTTGCACAGCTTGAGTTAGCTAATGTTCATTATGCTTCCAATCTGTAACATGTCTGTCTGTCCCAGTTTACAGTGTAGATCTATTAACGATTAGGCACTTCTCAAAAACACACAGACACCTGCTGTATTGGTTGTAGGACAATTGTAAGAATTGTGTGCAGCTCTTGCATCATCGACTTGATGCTACTGGCAAGGTCATTGGTTAATCTGTATTCTGTCACATGCTTTGGGGGCAGTAATCAGCAGAAATGTCCAGCCACCCTTCTTCGGCTGTTATTTTTCTCACTGGAAATGATGTCATACAGGGCAGTGAATGCTGTTCATGGAAGGGGAGCTGAGTGCGAGTGGCATTGGTGAGCTGCAGTGATGTTTGTTTGAGACCGAGGGCTTTTTTTTTTGCTTAGTTTTTCTGTTTTCATTGACAAAAATCAGGAGAAAATAGTAAATAATATATTAAACTGCCACTTCTTGCATTGCCAGGTCTTATTACCCTTCAGAGGGACATTGCCAGTTGTCTTGCAGACTGATAGCTGGAAGATTCATTCTTTATTATTAATAGATGTCTGATAATGGCAGTGTTTGCTTGCTGAGGCTCGTAATTCCAGTCACTGATGTCTTTCAGCTGGAGTTTGTTTTGTAATGCGGCGATTTTACTGAATATGTCATAAAAAAAAGAAAACTAACTGGACTGGAATGGAAACCCAAGGCATCTGGAGTGCGTTCACTGGAGCACTCAGTAACTGGCATCTGGAGTGCGTTCACTGGAGCACTCAGTAACTGGCCTGCATACTGTATGACGAGAGAGTTGTTAGAGGCTTTTATATTTTTAGTTTTTGAACATCTTAGATTCGTGTTTAATGCTGAGTCTTGTTTTGAAACAGCATTGTGGGATGTGTTATTATAGGGAACCATTTTAAAAATCATAATTAAACTGTGAGTTCACATGAACGAACGTCTTTCTTTGCCTTGTGTGGTCTGGATAACTCCCACAAATTAAATGATGGCTGCTGTCGTGGATTCAGTCATGATTTTATATACAAATCTAAATGGTGAAATCCTTGACCCAATTAAGTAGGACAATTAAGGGCTTAATTAGTTCTTTGGATAAATGGATTCCTACCTCCGCATTTTAAACTAAGGGAAATCAGTTGATTAGAGGACCAGTTGGATAAATGCAAGTGGTTAAGTGCATGGTCAGTTGTGCTGGACAGCGTTGCGTTTTAGCGTTTGTGATGATGGGTCGTTTTATTTTACTTACCGCAATTGGATACTGTAAGAAAACGGTAACGGTAAGAAACAGTTATGGCTTCTTACTGATGAGCACCTCACTGCGTCAATTAAAGGTTAATAAGTGTGATCCTTCACTCTCATTCCTCGTTAACATCCAGATTGGTGTGAGCCACGGTCTCTGGGCGAAGCCTTGGACTCAGGCTAACGATCGCCGGTCGTTAAATGATACATAAATATGAGTTGAAAGGCTGAGATGCCGGGCCGCCTGCTAGCTGCCGCCGCCGTAATCCCATTAAGGGTGTCTGACAGCCACGCGCAGCCTGCTCGTCCGCCTGTCGCCCACAGCTCCCTCCCCCCCCCCCCCCCCCCCCCCCCCCCCGCCCCCCCCCCTGGCCCCCCCCACCCCCCCCCCCCCCCCCCTCCACGCCTGTAGCTCTGTCCCGTCCAAAAAGTCCAACTTTGGGACTGACCTATTGACCCCTATTGTACTTGCTGCACTGATATAGCTTAGTGCTTGGTGGCAATGTTTGCTAGCTGGTTTGTAAGTTGACTGTGGACTGGCTGACCACATATTGCTACCAGCTCTTGCATTTTTGTGAACTCTCTGAATTATTTCTTCCTTCTTCTTTATTTTTTATCACTGTTTTCTTATTTATAGAATGTGAGTGTCATCATTTTCATTGGTTAGGCTGTATGTGAACAGAGCCCTTGAGAATCCTTCGTTTGCCGCTTATGAGCTTTTCTGTCGCCTTTTCACTGAGTGTCCCAGTTGATGACCATTTATCAGTGCTTGGGAAAACCTGGGTGCAGAATTGAAGAAGCAGATTTATTGCTGGTGGGAAAAATGAATTTGAGTGTATGGCCCATATTTCAAGCTTTTAGCAAAACGTGAAAATAACTGACTTTGTGCATTGAGGTTAAAAATTACAGTTAGACTGCAATTGTGACTGGGATAAACTGGAAGGGATATCTCTGCGGATTGAAATGGTGCTCCTGTATCCAGTAAGTCCAGTAAGAAATTAGCCCATAAGTAATTGATTATACCTACTCATTGTATTTTCTGTTGTTATTGTAATTTATTATTAATACTGTAAATTGTATGGAGATATGTAGCGTAAACACAGAGCTGTTGATGGTATCCTCTTCAGGGTGTTGACAGCAGACCTTCCTGCGAGAGTAATCACTGCCTTTCATTACCAGGAGGAGCTCGACTTCTGCTCCCGAAAAGTAAAGAATTGACTTCACTAATTAAGTGTGTGCCATAGGGAAGGTGTGAATGCCCTGGGGCGGCGTGAATGCCCTGGGGCGGCGTGAATGCCCTGGGGCTGCCCTCTTCTCTAACTCTGCCCTATATTTAGGTGGAGATGCAGGGACCTATGGTTTTTATTTATGTATTTATCCACCTGTTTCGGTCAGCCCTTTCCCCTTAAAAAATGGCCAAATCACCTTCAATTCGTACCTCTACGTGGCAAAATGGATTCACGTTTGTGATCAGTATGTCATTACGATTTACCACGATTTGCCACCTTAACTTTTTGTATTGAGATCTAAATTATACAAATATCTTATAATACAGCGCAGTGTCACACACCTGGAAATTCGCTCTTCACCTACTTGAATAACCCGCCCATCCAGTTGCTATAAATCAGCTTTAACTACAAACAGGTTTATAGAAGAACATCATTAAAAATAATAATTCAATTCAGCTAAAGTTCATCCATTCAAATAAATGGAAAACTGTCACTTCGGCATTTTTCCTTCATTTTACAGTCAGTGTTGATAAAAGTATTAAATAATACAAGCATTTTTTAATCAGATTACTATGAATGTATGGTGTGTATTATGAACAACTGGTTTATTTTTATTTCATTTGATGGGTGACAGGATTTTTTGAATGATATAGATTCTCGTGTGGTGAGCCTGTGAACTTCCGTTCCGTTTCTGCACTGACGGGCTTCTTAAGAACAGTGCTGCCCCTGAGGTCCCGGCATTGAATGTCCGGCTTTAAGGAGCATCTTAGCCAACGTGTCGGACTTGCCTGCCATATGTTTCTTCTCCGGCGTCTTAAACCCGCCACATGCCGGCCTCCTTGTTCCAGCCCGACACAGAGGGGCGATGGTGCCTTAAGGCCTTTCGCTTCGCCATCTCCCCTCCAAATTGGTGCCAGGGAAGTTCTTTGACATATGTCAGGGGGCTGGCCAGAGGGAAGAGGGGTCAGTAGGTTAGATCACCGTCCCCTCCCCTCCTGCGCTGCCTTTGGGTGGTCTCCCTCTGCTCCCAATGGGGGGGTTTCTCTGCACTCTGTCATCAGTCCGTATGGCGGAGTTTGGGGTGGCTGGTGACCTTTGTGAACTCATTGTGAATCCAAAATTGATCTTTGTCCACTGAGTGCAGACCCATAAAACTTTTCACTTGGCCTTATTTTCCCCAACAACAATAACAACAATAGCATTATTATTATTATTATTATTATTATTATTATTATTATCATCATCATCACCATCATGTTATTTGTATAACACTTTCCTTACACTCAGGGACACTTTACAATTCAACAAAAAATACAGATTCATCAAAACAGTACAGGTTACATACAATAAGACCAATAATATTCATTGAAGACGTTTTAACAGGTGCTTGAAATTGAAAAGATTTTTGATCACAAAGGCCGAGGAAACAATCTGAGTTCATAAGATGAATGTTACTTGTGCTGGGACACATGAGCTGGTCCCGCTTGCATGGCTGTGTTCCTTTGTTCTGGGTGTCAGTATCACGTCACGTCAGGCTTCGCCCTTCCTGGAGTCGCTTGAAACGGGTCCCTCCGCATCCATGAGCTTTCGATGTGTTCTCACCCGGCGACGGCTCATCTTGAAGGTGTCAGGGGGGGCGAGCGGCGGATGAAACGCCGTTTTATTTTAGTTATACTTGCGCAACGAGCATAATGAACAGATGAACAAAAGTGGCTTTATGTACTATTTTAAGGATGGATAAATAGGTTCCATGTTTACCCACTCTGTACAAGAACTTAATTATTATCGTAGTCCTGCGATAGAAAACACAGGTGTGGACTTAGGGCTATTCTGAAGTATGATGATTTGCCTTGCCACCTGGGGGCAGTGTCGCTCTCTGTCATTATTCCGTTCCTAACTGGTGACTTTAGCGCTTCTATGGCAAACTAGAGTAGCCAGGGGCTGAGAAGCAGGGAAAATGCAACATGTATATACATATGACATATAACATCAACTTTTTGTACTTCAAGTGAAGAGTATTTTTGGAGCTGTACCATTCCACGCATCAGCATTGGCACAGCAGCATTGCAGATGTTGCGACGGTGCATGCTGTTATGCGCACTTGTTGTGTTGTCCTGCCGGATCCAGAAGGAGCACAAGAGGGAGGGCATGCGGCTTTGCCGATATCCCAGGGTCTGATCTGCAGATGTTGCGAGCGACAAGGGGCCCCCGCGAGGGGGCAAGTGGGCTATAAAACGGCCCATTAACATAGGAGTCTGCTTGGCGATGGGAGGCAGCCAGCGTGAATGCCCCTTAACAGCAGGGCCCTCTCAAGGGCATGTTGGCGGGCTGCATTCACAGCCTCTTAAAGACTGACAAGGGCCCTTACCCAGGCGTGTCCACATGTTAAGGCTACACCCATGCATTTATAAGGGTGGAATCTGTTCCTATCAAATATGCATGTCGGTTTTTTTGTAAGCTACTGTTGCTCGCCATGTTGAGCATAAAAGGATGGCTGCTGCTCAGAGGAAGACTTTGTGCCGTACTTCAACAGTGTCTGGTGCTGAATGCTGTTGTTACAATATGCTGACCATTGATCACCAGTTTAAAATAAGATTAATAATACTGACAATACTTATTTAATTTAATTTCAATGTCTAACCTGAATGGAATTTCTATTTGAGGTTTTATATAACAGTCACTGGTCTGCTTTACCTTGTTACCACTTATACCAAGTTTGCCTCGAGTAGATTGTGTCCTGTGAAATGGGTTTATGTGTATAATACAGTAATATGTTACTGTAAAGAAGTATAGAAGATTAGCATCTAACATTTCATTTAAAGAACACATGATGAATACACTTTATCCAGAAAGTGCTGAGCATTTACTCAGGTAGTATAAGGAATTCTGTTTAAAGTGCCTCTCTTGCAATTGTAAAAATGTTCCATGTATGAGGGTCTTTTTTAAAGCATGGATTCCTGCTGATAAATAAATTAAGGTTTAAAAGTGATTTGAAGTAATTGTTATGCTTGTCTTGCTTTTCAATCAACTATATTCATTCATCTGCTAGTGAACCTCCCCCTTCCCGACTGTCGTTTTCATAAATGTTCTTAAATGTTCTATAGAATTAAAAAAATGTAGACTAATGATGATAAATCAGTTATGATCGATGACCATATATCTACGCAGCAAGTACATGCCAAACCGCAATATATAAAGAATAAAGAACATTAGAAATGTACAAACGAGAGGAGACCATTAAGCCCCATCGAGTGTAGAGAGTCTGGGTGCTTTCATGTCACTGTGTGCTGTGATTCCCCCCCCCCCCTCCATATTTTCACCTGAAATGTCGGGCCGGTAGACTTCTAAAGTATGTGGTATTTCAGGGATTACAGAGCCTTACTAAGAGCCAGTTTTTCATCTATCCACCTCTGTCTATCACACCGCTGACCTTCCTGTCTTGTATGGCTGTGTAGTCGTCTTCCTGCGTTGCTGCGTAAATCATACCTTTGATCAAGCGGTACCTCTGGAAGCGGAGACTTTGGTCAGCGTGCTCTTGGGCTCCAGCTGTCCCGGGCTCAGTGTCGGCGCGGTCGCAGCCAGCGCGCCGCACATCATCAGACCAGCGGTTTTTCAAACTGCATCTCTGCCCCAGGCGTAAACTAGCTGCGCTCTTTGCTTTCCGGCGCTGAGACACGTTTATAATTTGGCGTCTGGCAGTTTGTCCTTTCGGTCTGTCAGCGTGACTCACGGAAACATCACTGAATGCATTTTAACCAGCATCACAAGCATTTGGCTAAATAATATACATTTGTATAATAAAAACCTGGTAACGTTTAAATGAGGTTTTGACCAGTTTTTCAGGAGTCTGATCTCTTGTTTCTGTTATTTATCTTTATTTTGAATGAGCAAATGACCAAACTGTTGAATCCCGCAGCCACAGCCCTGCTGCCTGGCTCATTATATGGGTCAGTTAAGTAGCTTATTACCTAGCCGATGACGACATGCCCTTCCTACTTCAGCGTTCTCATGCTGATCCCGCATCTAGCGGCGTTGTGCGGCTCCTGAGCTCTCCGGAAGCCTCCCTGGGTTCTCGCATCTCGCTGCTGGAGTCCTTCCACGCTTCCCCAGTGAGCTCCGCCTCATTTAGTCTGCACTCCATCGAGCGGCTGCTGGTTCGAGGAGAAATGAAACAATTACTGATTTACGCTTGCTCTGTTTGTTTACTTGATGCTGATGCTGGGGGTAGGGGATTGGCTGTGCTTGTAATTAATTAGCCTTTCTTTTTTTTTTCTAAATGACTTTTGAAATTTGATCAAGTATGAAGTTCTAGCATTAATTCTCCTTCGCCCTGTCCCATTCTGTCGTGGATGCAGCCAAACTGCTTTGCCCATGAGATCATCGGGAATTGAATTCCGGCTCAAACGTTTCCAAGCATTCCAAAGGATAGGATGTGTTGTCCTCTCGGCCGCACACTTCTGGAACTGATCACCTTGGCTTTATTTTCTTTTTTATTTGGTGAAGTGGCCTGTTGCTGCCGTCATTTAGCGAGATTCCTGAACGAGCCAATGAAACTGGAGTAGATCCCTGAATGAAGCAATGAAACTGGAGTAGATCACTGAATGAAGCAATGAAACTGGAGTAGATCACTGAATGAAGCAATGAAACTGGAGTAGATCCCTGAATGAAGCAATGAAACTGGAGTAGATCCCTGAATGAAGCAATGAAACTGGAGTAGATCCCTGAACAAAGCCATTGAAACTGGAGTAAAGCAGCTTCATTTCATGCACTCATTTTTAAATCAAGTATGTGTTTCTGTGTCCCAGTGCATCATTTTTACTAGATTAAACCCGTATTTCCCTGGTAATGAAGATTCCGTGTTTTTTGACATACCCTATTTTAAGGCACGTGGGCTGTTTACACACGGATGAAACATGGGCCGTTGCGGATATTGTGATTTCCGTTCCTGCTTTCACTGTCTCGTGTCCTTTGAAGACAGCAAAGTGAAAACAAGTCTCCAATGACAGTGTTTTGAGGCACAATTTGGTGAACAAGGCGTAAGATCAAAAGGAGTCTTCTGTAAATCATGCAGTATGGGTTATAGCTGGACAAAAGTTGGGCACGGATGTAAACCGTGAGCTTCAGGTTCCATTGGAGATTAGGAGCAGGTGGATATGAAGGCAGAGCAGCATGAAAATAGAGTTAAGAGAACGGTGTGGAAGATGAGTAGATGTGAGCTCTAGGGGAGATTAGCCTGCAGGTGTTTCCAGCCTAATGACCAGGGCATCTTCCATCTCCTTAACCATCACTGAAGGTGCATGTGTAAGAATTGGCTGCTCCTGTCCTCATGGTGTCAATGTTAGCCACTCTGGTCTGTTCAGTGCACCGGTATCTGTGACATGAAAGGGCTGAACTCACAGATCACAGATAAAGCTGCGTCCTTGTGGAAGGTCGTCTGGGCACAGAGGAAACAAAGAGCCCCCCCCCCCCCCCCCCCCCCCCCCCCCCCCCCCCCCCCCCCCCCCCCCCCCCCCCCTTCTTCCCCCTCTCCCTCCCCCCTCTTTTTTTTTTTCTTTT
>JAABNY020000025.1:10023685-10034471 GCA_015164015.2 Brevimyrus niger | reverse complement strand
TCTCCTTCCCTCTCAGCATCACATCTGTATCTCCTTCCCTCTCAGCATCACATCTGTATCTCCTTCCCTCTCAGCATCACATCTGTATCTCCTTCCCTCTCAGCATGTCCCTGCTGAACCATGACTGCAGGCCCAACTGTGTGATGATCTTTCAAGGAACCAAACTCTGTCTGCAAGCCATCCAGGACATCACAGCCCTCGAGGAGGTAACCGACCCATTGTGTCCATTAATGCGGCCATATGGCTCCCAGCAAACCCAGTGCTCATCACAAAAACAAATCTTATTTGTCAGGCCAAATAGATATAGTTTAGCCGTCTCAGTCCAGATACTGTGGTTCTTTTAAGATTCACTTTAATGCGCTGTTTCAACATGTTTCATAACTTACTTCTAGCTGAGCCAGCTTTTGGGACAACGGAAACAGTAGAAAATGTACTAGATCAATTGAATGAAGTCCTATTAACTTAGTTAATGCAGATGAAAGGTAAATCCTGCAAAGGACAGAGAGAAACAGAAATTATTTTCCTTGTGCTTATTGCATAAAGATTGCGGGATGTAATGTGAGATACAGTAGATTTCATATTCATGGTCACCAATGTTAATCCATCTTTGTAACACACAGAAGGTACATCAACAGGAAGCAGGAAATAACACGTACATACAGTAAATCCGAGTTTTACCACCTGTAATGGCGGATAGGTAGTTATACATTATTTTTCCACAACAGTCACACAAAACAGTCACGCAGTAAACGCGACACGTGTGATAAATTAAATGTAATATAAAAGATATAAATGACTTTTCCGGTGAGTCTGATTCACGTTCATGTCCTCCAGCTTTTTGCAGCAGCCCTCATCCTGCCTGTTTTCCTATATCTGCTGCTCCTGCAGCTGTTCATGCTTCCTATTCAGAGGCCTTCAGCTGAGAAGCTGACATGCGGACGGTCTGTAAAATCTAAGACGTGGTGTTTCAAAGTACTGGAGACTAGGGCTGGCCTACTGGGGGGCCCCAGGCAAAGCCGCCTACCACGAGGCCCCGGGGCCCCGGGCTGCCGCCTCTAGCCACAGTCGGTGTTTGAGGTCGGCACTGCAGCGGGAGACAGGGGCGCCCATGTCATGTGTGCCCCTCGCACTGATCCGTGTGCCCGTCCGGCGCCTGTCCTCACCCAGCTCACCATCAGCTACATAGACACGCGGATGCCCAGCGAGGACAGGCGGCGACTGCTCTGGGATCAGTACCACTTCCGGTGTCAGTGTCCCCTCTGCAGCTCAGCGGACAAGGTGAGCCCATCGGATCGGCAGGACCCTCCGGGCCGCTTTATCTTCCGGACCGTCACTCTGCTGAGCCGTATCTCTGCCGTTAACATCTCCATTTCTCCTCACCCCACCTTTTATTCTTTATCTCCAGCCTTTGCTATGTCTCAGTATTTTCTTTATTCTTATCTTTATATGTACATAACCTCTTCACTCACCTCCCCCGGCATTTTTTTTCTCCGTCATTCCTCCATCAGCGCCATGCACTTCCCCCGCAGCAGCCTATTGGTTATTTCGCATTATCTCCTGCACATTTCACCCGTGCCCCCCCTGCCCCCCCACCCCCATGTGCCGCCTGAGGGGAGGTGTGCCATGAAGCAGGACCCTTCTGACATTGCCTGCTTGCATGCATTTTTTTGTTTTGTCCCTTGTTTCTTTACCGGATTGCGTCGCCTTTCCAGGAAAGTGCTTGCAGTCGGTGTAAGTGTGTGGCTCTGTGGGTCAGGACTGTAATCGGATGGTCAGAGGGTCAAATCCCACAACTGCTAGAGTGATTTCAGTGTTGGGCCTTTGAGCAAAGCCCTTAACCTCAAGTGCTCCAGGGATGCTGTCCGTGCCTGATGTCTAAGTTCTGCTTGTATGCCATTTTGGACAAAGTCATCTGCTAAATAAATAGGAGTAACATCACTAAATTTGTTTAATTTAGTGTTTCTTTGGAACAGAAGGCTGCATAACAGTGCAGTGTTTACATATATATTTTTTTATGCTTTTATCATTCAGGGATGTTTTAAGACTGTATTAAGAAGAGATGGCATTTAGAAACAGTGATAGCAATTCGAGTTAGAACCACAATAAAATGCTTTTCTTGTTTTGTCATTGTTTTAGTGATAAACTCGCTTGTTTTCCAGATGGTGAGCTGTTTTCTTCAGAGTACTTCTTTAAAAATGTTGAAAGATGTTTGTTTTCGTGAATCCCGCCACTCTTAGCATTAGCATGTCTGATACTGTTATGTGATGCTGTGTCTCCTGCAGAGTGTTTGACTTTTCCAGTGAACAATGCTGAGCTTAGAACGATTAAGAGAAACCAGGGCCTGTCCTTTAAGGTGCACCATCACGCGTCCACGCCATCACACGTGCACATTATCACGCGTCCACGCCATCACGCGTCCACGCCATCACGCGTCCACGCCATCACACGTGCACATTATTACGCATCCACGCCATCACGCGTCCACCCCATCACGCGTCCACGCCATCACGCGTCCACGCCATCACGCGTCCACGCCATCACGCGTCCACGCCATCACGCGTGCACATTATCACGCGTCCACGCCATCACGCGCCTAAAATGGTGAAGAGCTGTGCAGAGAAATGCACGCCTATCAATAAAAAAGAATCAAATTGAACGCGCCTCAATTCGTCACGTGACCACTTGATGCTCCATGGATCTATTTATGACAACAATGGCGTCGAAAAAATGAATGAATAGCAAGGGTCACCCGTGTCAGAATGGGATGTGAATTGAAGGGGGATGAATTCTGCCAAGTTAAACTGCTAATTTAGACGGAAAGGAAATGGTTCTAGACCCGAGTTCATTGTCTGACAACTAAGAGAGTCGAGATGGTCGAAAAATGTGCTGAAAGGTGGGTGAGATTTACTATCCAGCGTCCACAACCGACCATGGCGTACCATGTACATCAGTATGTACACACACACACACACACACACACACACACACACACCACGCATATGACCTGTACAAAATGCATGCATGAGAAATCATGGTAATGTATTTGTGTACATGTAAGGTAAAATTTGTGTGCGCCTGCATTTTTCTAAGGACAAACCTTGAGAAACGTTCTTGAACATTTTTTGGCTGGTTTCTCTGCCCTTTCTGTGATTGAAGTCCCTGCTCTGCCCTTTCTGTGATTGAAGTCCTCGCTCTGAAGCGCCAGACGTTTAGTTCAGTGCCGTTCAGTGGATCTTCCCTTTCATCTCAGTGCGATCTTACTTAACCTTAAGGCCTGGACTCAAAGTAACAGAATGTTAACCAAGTAACTGATTCTCTGAGATCATAAAAGATCCCAGGGCATCCGTTGAAAGAGCGGGGGGTGATACCCCAATGTCCTGCCTAAAACTGCCCACTGTAGCCATTTTAAATCTGGCCTCCTAATCATCTCTTAATTCTCTCCTGCCCCTTCACCACCTTAGCTGCTGTATGGTGAACACACTGGCACAGAATCATCCAGATGGGGGCAACACCTGGTTCCCCATTGGTTCTGTAAAGCGCTTTGGGTGTCTTGAAAAGTGCCTGTATAAACATAACATTAATTCATTCATTCAAAAGTCATATTGATTTTTTTTTTGTGATATGTTCAAAAGGGTTCCATACTGGAATATGTAGGATAAAAATTGAGCATTTAGGATGACAAAGGTGGTTTGTGAGCATTTTCTGGTCCCGTGATTGGTAACATGCAGTAAGGGACGGCATATGAAGAGGCCTGCATATAACTGGCTGAGTAGCTTCCAGCTGGAGTTGATCTTCCCTGTCTAAGGTTGCTGGTGGTGTCTGGCTGAGTCAGGTAGGCTGAGAGGAATGAGCAGTTGTATTCATCATTGGTAGTGATAAAACATGAATGTACATGTGGTGTAGGACTTACTGTATAAGGCCATCAAGGGTACATGTGGTGTAGGACTTACTGTATAAGGCCATCAAGGGTACATGTGGTGTAGGACCTACTGTATAAGGCCATCAAGGGTAGGAGAGCATTCTGGTGTGAAGTAGGGATTTAGATGGAGGTGGAGGATTGCTGCATTTGGAAGGATGTATGTAAGATGGTTGCTGTAAATTTGTGGCACATGTTACTGGTACCTTGATGATGGTGATGAAGTTACAGAATCGTGTCGCCTGTTCGGGGCGAAGACCCAAGTTTTTACTGGGCAAGTGGTAGAAGAGCAGTAAAGGTGTTTGCGTGGGTGCTTCGTCTGCCAGCCTGTTAGCTGTGTTTGTGGCTGTGGAATCTCACATGTCTCAGAGTAACTTTTAATAATGAATAATAATGAATCCAAAACGTAGTGCTTCCAGTGCATTCAGCAGTGACTTTCTACATACAGGGGCAAAACTTATATGGCTTGTATATTATATAGAATGGTCTAGACAGGAAAGAAGATAAAGCTATTTGACATGCAGTGTGTACAGTGCAGTACTGTTTAATTTTTATAAATTGATAATAGACTTTTGTAAGTTATCATTCAGGCTAGCAGACTGTTATGGGTTGAGTTTTGCGGGGCACAAGTGTTATTTGCAAATTTTTGCATTTGGGGAATCTTCTAAATACAAACCTTTCGAATTCGAAGGGGTTACTATACTCTGCACTTGTGCGAGAAGTACTTTGCACACCTAGGTTGTGCACAAGTGATATAAGTAGCTCTTAATTCTTCTAGTGTGAACGGAGAAGAGAGAGGGCTTAAGTCCAGAACTCAGGAGAACAATACCTTAGATGCATTAAACTCAAATGGACCTTTACTAGTTCAGTGGACTGTGGTGGAAACTGAGATATTTGAAGCCTCGAAATGTGCTGCTGTTCATTTTATAGTAATTAAGCAAATAAATCCAGCATTAAATTTTGATATTCAGACTCAATACAGGTATTTTAATTAAGATGTCCTCATCTTTCTATTATACGTTATTTCCCACAATGTTATCTAAGATTCCGAAATAAAGTGAGAGGAACTGGTTCATTATTAATGGGAATGATCATTCCTGATTTACACGAATCACATTTTCTGGGATATTTTCTCTCCTCTCCAGCTGAGAAACATTGTAACTTTGTAACTGAATGGATTTTAATTAAAATGTAGCATTTATGTGTTTGTCAAGTGCACTTCAAATCAGGCTCTGTATCATTTTGTCTGCCTGTTTTCTTATATCAATTTCTAGTATCAATGTGTCTATTATGTATAATTTATATTTTTATTGTGTTAGTTTGGAATGCTTTTCTCATTATAGTAATTAAAATTGCTAACAAAATAATTTAAATGTAAAAACCGAAACATTCTCCCAATAAGAACATATAAAAACCAACAAAATGAGTATGTATGTAAACTTACTATTATTACAAATTACAGAATTTTATTAATGATGCATTTTATGTTTTTTGTATGAAATTGCTAAATTAATATTCCTATTTTGAGAGCTGCTTTATAACAAAGTGTTAAAAAGATGTTTTTTTTGTTTGCTTATACATTTTCCTATTGTGCAAAAAAATCAATTTTTTACTTTTCAATTTTAAAAAATAATCTTTTGTTCTTTTCCTGCCGCCTGCATATTACCAATGACTCCAAAGTCTCCAGCAGTGTTCAACGTGCTTTTATCACGTCTTCAACCCCAGTGATGTCATGTTTGTTTCCCTGTCTGCTGGCCAACTATCCTATGTCGCCCGTCCATCAGGGAGCTGTGCGATTCTGCTGCATGAGCCCTCACACCATGTGATCGTGCATCATGGTTGCGGTTTAACTGCGCCGCAGGAACAATGCGCTTCGTTGTGCGCGGCCCCTTCGCAGCTAGTCCTGAGACAGGTGATGACGAAGGGATAATTGCAGCCCTGGATGTGTGAAGACTTGCATCTCAGAAACAATCACCGAGCTGATGACAAGTACCGGAGGTCAGGTCCCTCGTGACGACACGTGTTTCTAAGTGGTGGCTTATTCCAGGTTCTTTAGGATGATGGTGGAGGAATGAGCAGAGTCACACAAGGATAAAGGTTTGGTTTTAACATTGTAGGGACCAATCTGCCCCAAACCTCTGGTCCTTCTAAACCTTTTTGGTAAACCTGCAACATTTGTTGAGCTTCCGTCCCTCCCCAAGTCTACTCCCATTGGCTCTACTCCTTTAGGCTCTACTCCCATTGGCTCTACTCCCTTAGGCTCTACTCCCATTGGCTCTACTCCCTTAGGCTCTACTCCCTTAGGCTCTGGCTAATCAAACGTGTTATGGAGACTGCTGGAAAGCAGCGTTCACTGAATCGTTAGCTTGGACACTTATAACAAGTGGGCGGCACTCCTCCTATTGTACCTTAACAGGCTTTCATTCAGCCGTTCTTCATATGATGTGTCTTAAAACATCTAATAAGAATTTCCACAACAAAGCAGAGATATCAGCAGCATCTCATATCTCATAACAGCGACCTAGTGCCGTAGCCACTTCTAGTAAGTAGTAAACTTTATTGATACCGGGGGGAGGGGGTCTTTTTTGTTTCCAAGCAGAATGGCAGAGATATATCCCATGTATGTTTCTTCAGGAAAGCGTTGGATGTTCATCTGCTAGCTTTTGGATGGATGTGGATCGCATGTCTTTCCGCTTCACACACGGGTGCAATGTGTCTAAATGATGATTTGATTCAGGGAAACCGTTCACTCATAGGCTACTCATCCGACGCTTCAAAATGAAGCTGACACTCCTCAGAAACCTGCCTGCCGTACTGCCGCCTCGGGGGTTACAGCCGACTCACCATGTAGGTCGGAGATGGGGGGGGGTTATTCTGTCAGAGTGATCAACATGTGGTTTGATGAGAATGGAAGCGGTACGGGGTGGTGGTGATCGACAGCTTTGTGCTCCACTACAGGGAAATACCCTTCCCCAAATACCTGATAAATCACACAGCAGACATATTGACGATTCCCCCGTTATCTGACATCCTGAAATAACACCACAGTTGGGGGGGGGTCATTAGCTGCAATCACACATAGTTGATTTAAATATGTGTATTTATGAATTTGTTGTTTGGGCACGTTCTCTTTTAGAAGGACATGCTTGGAGCAGGTGGTAAATACAGGGGATATATCGCTTTTATAGACTTCACTAAACTTCTTTTGCATCTCTGGTAGCTGTCAACAGCTAAAATACGATGAGAAGCATAAAAACGTAGGGCGGCTATGACCACTCCACTGGACCGGCAACATGATCCGCGGCCTGAAATACCGATAGCCAACGTAGCATAATTAACGTGATACTATGTGTTTCCTTGCTGAACGCTTTGAACACGCTGTACTATAATATTCTGACACTGCATTACCACCCACAACCAGAGGTGGAGCACTGCTACTTCCAGTGCTGGTAACTCAGCCTGTTAGCTGGGCCTTAGGTCTGAGCTTCAGGCTATAATTCCTGTGCTAGGGAGACAAGGCCAGTCTCTCTTTCATCCATACACAGCGGCCCGGGTTTGTAGCGATCGTGCGAGGGCTCGGCCGAGAAAGGCATCGCCGCGGCTCAGCGATCGCTCACTTTCTCACGCGGTCCGTGGCCCGCTCCGACGACCAGTGCAAATGGCCGATCCGTGGAACCTTCCCCCCTCAGCGGTCACGGTCGACCACGGGTTGTTCTGCCAGCAGGGCCCCTTGGGGATGATGTAATCAAGGGATTGGGATTTCTCCGCAGGAAGCGTATAGCAAATTGTCCCTGTTTGTGTTAAAAACAGATGGAGCCGCAGACAGATCCTACCCCGCGGATTCACCGTAGGAATGGGAAAGAAGTCGGGTGACGGGGGTGTCTGTGTAGGAGGGGTGACTCTGTGTCTTGCGCTTCCCACCCGTTGACATCCTGCCGTTATTTGGAGCGATGTTGCCCTTGAAAATACCCCCAAGCAGCGGGGAGCAAATCTGACATTGTGGGATACAGAGGATCGCTTTGGATCACAAACACCGAGCAGTTCCAGCCCATATGGTCCTGCCTGCACCGGTACTTTGAAATGTAATGGTATACATGCACCATTTAAAAATGACCCTGACGTTATTTTCATTAAACCACTAGAACATTAAGCTATTGGAAACAGGTGCATGGCTGTGAGCTGATGTATTTTACCGGAATGATCTAAAGAAGAGCTAACAAGGGTATCGTTGTTTCCATAACCCTCTGCAGCATTACCAAACTTCCCATTAAACATTTTGTGAATGATTTTGCATTATCCATACTAAAGTCACCAGCAGAGTGTGTTTCCTATCAGCTTTTAAAAAATATCCGTAATTCTGTAAAATAAGCATGATAACTATTGTGAATATCTACTTAAGGGTGATCTTTCATAGTACTTAAGAACTTTCATTGCATATATTCTGTTAACATGCAGGAAATAGCAGGGAGAAAATGTTTTTTTTTATTAGTAATGAACCAGTTATTCTACAGGTTAACAAAATAAGCCAGTTAAAAATAGATTAGCAGACATAATTGCTCTTTTTCACATTTCGTTCAAAAGGAAATTACGTCGTCATTGGCGACAGCAGTAAATAGCACTCCGCTCATTTTGTCTTGCATGAGGCACAAATGGAGGTGTAATTTCATACTGGGGGGGGGGCGTTTAGTGGCCGTAGAGAGCTGCTAAGGAAATGAAATGGGATTTGACGTAAGGGCATGTAATTAAAATGTCAGACATGCGCAGAGGGAGGAGAGAAGATCATCTTTCCATAGCACCACACAGAAATCGACATTAGGTGCGTGCCATGGTCTTATAAAGAAGACATCTCAAGCAGGGTTAGGTGGAATAAAGCTGCCCTTGATGGCACGCATCATCGATCGCTCTGAAAAACAGCACATCTACCTAAATTATTGTTCTTCATAGGTCTGATACTGCTTTTTGATTCTAAAAGTTGCATTAAATAATGCCTTGTTCTCTGTGTAGTAGCCAGACGCATTTTATCGTCCGTTCGTCAGAACCTTGTCAGTTGCTGAATGTGTACATGCAGGATGTGTACATGAATGTCCAAATATACGTCAGTTTTATAATCACACTGGAGGGACATTTGATGAGGTAAATTCCCTTTTCTGGGTGTCCGGGGAGGTGGGGTGTGGCTCGGCAGGGGGGTTTGGACAATGTGTTTGTACATCAGAGGGTCACAGTTCGAATCCCAAAGTCAGTTCACTCTTTCTACCCAAATTGCTCCATGGACTGTCTGATCCTGTTTTCTCAAAATGTATGTTGCTTTGGATTGAAACATGTGCTATAGAAAATAAAATGTGAATGTTAAAATGCAGAACTCGGATATAACAATACTCCCCCACATGTTAAAATACATTTTTTTGTTCCTAATAATTATCTGATAAATGTCACATCCATTTTACTTGGCTGTTTCATCTGCTTCCAGACTGACATTTATCAGTTATAGCTTATAGAAACTGGTGCTTTCCACACTTAAACTGCAAAATAGTTTTAAAATGGGCTTTAGAACTTGAAAATGGAAACTTAATTTTCTTGCCTGATGAATCCTGTTAATAATGGCAGTCTTCAAGTGAAGTAATAAAAATTCAAATTAATGCTTTGTATTATTATAGCTGTGGGCACACACTGCAGCTAACATTGCGCTTTGTGTTGAATGTCTTGGGAATTGTTTTCGGAAAAGAATGCTGGTGATGTCATCTTTTCCCGGAGTTGTGAGGTGTGCCAGCTTCCATGTCTTTGAGGTCACTGAGCTCTTGATGTCTCAGCATAGTTCTGTTCTCCTATGCATTCACGTTCTGACAGGAATCTGTTCAGCTGCAGCCTCTCAGGGACCCAAACTCATATCATGTCTGTCTGACAGAAACACAGCAAGCAACACAACAGCTTTTCAGCGTGAGAACAGCGCAAAACAAATGTTAAGCGGCTTGTCTTTCACAGAAACCTTCTGCTTTTGCACTTGCGATCTGTTACTGGCTGACAGTTTACAGGAAAGTAGCATCCAAACGTCATTGTATGAATCTCCGGTAAATAATTTAAGAGCAAATTTCCGAGACTCGCTCGGTCCACGGACGGCATTTTTGAGAAAGTTTCTGTGGATTTAGTGACTTTTGGAAATGTAGCAAAAGTTCTTTGTTAGATTAGATGAGGAGTGAGTGAGTTTTGGTTGCCAATTCTGTAACATATGATGAGGAAGTCTGAATTTAAGTCACTGGCAGTCTCACTTCAAAGGCAGCGAGAAAAAAAATGTAATGAGTGAATTTAGGAAATTTGCTGTTCTGTTATGCTAAAACGAGCCAGACAACATGTGGTTCTGCTTAATATGCTGCCTTAATTCAAGCCATGGAAAAAACTTGAGAAGATGCATATTGTAAGTCAGTGTGGAACATAACATGCACCGTAAAAGAATTAATTTTGAACCGCTAAGCCCTGAGTTAAGTGGCTGCTATTAGCCTGAGGAAAAGGCCATTAGCCGTCTTGAGCTGGAAATGTGCAGCGAAGGTCTCTGTCCTCTCAGGTCTTCACCTTTCAGTTCTGTTATGTTCAAGTGAAAGGCCTAGAGTTTGTCACAGTAACTCAAGTCGTAATCTCTGAAAGGCTGCACGGAACACGCCGTTAACCTTTTAGCTCGGCCTCACCTGCGCTAGCAACATGGAGCAGCGCGCGCAATGCCCAAGAATCTCCGTCAAAAACTCCCAAGAATCTCCGTCGAAAACTCCTAAGAATCGCTGTTGAAAACTCCTAGCTTAGATCTCAGCCTGGTAGAGCACAGACATGTCTCCTAGCTTAGATCACAGCCTGGTAGAGCACAGACATGTCTCCTAGCTTAGA
>JAABNY020000025.1:9979098-9997310 GCA_015164015.2 Brevimyrus niger | reverse complement strand
AGCCTGAGTTAACGTGGAGGCAGCCTGAGTTAACGTGGAGGCAGCCTGAGTTAACGTGGAGGCAGCCTGAGTTAACGTGGTATCTGGCGAAGGCCCCTGATGTCACCGAAACACGACTCACACTCATTGGTCCATTTCTCGGGAGCCAGCATCAGGTGTTGCTTGGTCTGCTCCAGCTCCTTCTTCAGCCAGTCGTACTTTGCCCGCACCTCTGAGATCCTCTGCTGCCGGTGCTCCAGGATCCTCAGCTTGGCGCTGAAGTACACCACGTCCTGCCGGCAGAGTCGCGGGCAGAGCGTGAGAGTGGCGGCTGGCACCTTTCCGGGAGAGTCTGCAAGCGTCTGCAAGCTACTCGGCTCTCGTTTGAAAGGAATAATATCAAATTGTTTTTCACGCAATGCTTGTGTCACATGGTCCCAAATAAAAGGGAGATAATCCAGCTTCTGTAACTGCTTATCATACATACATACATACATAAATATAGGGGGACACTGGACAACATGCTAGTCCCTCACATTTCAAACACTCCCACAATATGGCGCCTCACATGGAACGATGCACTTTACTGCATGTTTTTAGGTTAGGTAGAAAACCCAGGCAAACAGAGGGAGAACGGAGGAACCCCCCGCCCCCACCCCCATTGCTAGAGGCATGAGGCCACTCTACCAGTGTAAATAATTGCCAAATACAATAACATTTATATTTCACACTGCTTGCTTCAGGACATTGAATCTGGGAAATAAATATGAGACAGGATTCTTTTGCCTTCTTCCATATCTCTTTAGGTTTTCCTAATTTAGGCCCAGTCCGCACTGGCACACTATCAACCTTTCATCACGTGTACCTTGCTGCTCGTGCCCCGTCTCCTCTGCAGGCGTTCCACATCATCGATCTCGTAGACTTTGATCTCGAAGGGCTCAGCCAGGCCCCGCAGGGGGCCGTCCACCCAGCGCACGCCTGGGCTGGTGATGGGCTTCCTGACCGGAGACGTCGCATCGAGGGACAGTGTGGGGATCAAACGCCGACGCTGAGACCCTGAGGATAGTGGCATCGAAATCAGAACATCAGGTCAGCAAATGCATCTTTAATGTGGTGGATAGTTCAGGTCTAGAAAGTAAAAATCCAGACCAAGATTTCATTTTAACCAAACAGTTGAGTTCCCTGTGCCTGTGACTCTTTATACTCAAATGGTTAGTTGGAACAAAATCTTGGTCTGTATTTTTATCTTTTGGACCTGACCGATCCACGTCTGATTCTTTCATTTTTAGTATCAAATCCATCCATCCAAAATTCCTCAACACTTAATATTCAGGGTCACAGGAATCTAGAGTCTAGAGAATCTAGAGAAATCTAGAGGAAATCTAGAAAGGAATCTAGAGAATCTCGGAGGCGAAGGGTATAAAACGGGAAATGACCCAGGACAGGCCTCACACACACACACACACACACACACACACACACACACACACACCGTTCACTCACACACACACACACACCGTTCACTCACACACACACACACACACCGTTCACTCACACATGCACACCTAGGGGCAATTTGGTAACTCTAACATCAGAATGCTTTTAGATGGTGGAGGGAAACAGGGGAACCTGCAGAGGAACGCCGAACACGGTGGGAAGATGCAAACTCCAGACACAATGAACCACGGTGGAAACTCGACGCCTGGCCATGGAGGTGCGAGGCCACCATGACACCCCAATGTTCAGCATCATGATTCAGAAATCCACAGGGTCCCTCACAGGGCCAACTGTGCCAGATAAAGAGCTAAACTAGTCTGTCCTTGAAATCTGCATGAAATCTGCATGAAACAGTTTAATCAGAGAATATCCCAGTAATGATCCTGTAAAGCAATGACAATAAAAAAGTCAAACTTAGAGTGAAACAAATCTAGGTTAAAAAAAATGTATTCCTTACATATAGTGAATGTATAAAACACAGCCAAAATATTGGTCCCTGTTAATGTCAAAAAAATAAGTGGTTTTAGCATAAAATGATTTCTAGACACCTATGGTAGAACAACATGAAGCCACCTTCTCTGTTCCAACCCAGAAATGTTTTAGCTGCACTTCTCCTGTCGTATTTGAGCAGTTCTGAGAGAAACGGCCCACAATCTCTGTGCAGAGATAACAGCAGTGGGTCACCCCCTTATCTGGGCAGCACTCAATAATGCGTCCTGCTCTTTGCAATTCATAACTGCCAATTTCTATTTGCATAGAAATTGGGGTTCTGACAGTCTGCTGACTGCCAACACACCAAAGTAAGTCAGCTTTTGTTTCAAACAGTAGAACAATGAAGGTCGGCCATTTAGAAAGCTGTGATTTAATACAAGTTCATCCATTTGTATTTTCCTGTCAAATTCTCCAGTTGTATCACACACACCAATTCACTGGAAAATCCAGTTTTCTAGTCCTTCGTATCACAGTCGATCAATTGGAAGCCATTGAATGAATTCCCAGCCAAAGACATTTTCCCCATTCAGGCACCCGGAGTTGGGCACTGGTCCCGACGCTTCAAATCACACTTTCAAACTTGTGCTCCTTTTTATCTCATTACTGTCATAAAATGCCCTGGATTCCGTGTGTACAGTCAATGTCTGCGTTTGTGCGGGGGTAGGAAAATGAGTTTGACAACGTGCATTGCGTCCACAGAGGTCAGGATTCCCCGCCTGCTGAATGAAGGAGGCCTTGTTCACATGCAGACCCTTGGACAGCAAGCCTCAGTTCAGTGAGGCGTCACCCAGGGGGAGCAGTAAGTGGGTTTATATGGCTTCTTGACAAAATAAGCTTGAAAAAAATGTCAGTAGGGATGAGGAGCTGTGTGACTCCCACCTTAATGCCATTAAATTTCAGATGTGAAATCAGTGTTTAACCTCTATTACATTAAGCTGGACGAAACATATACTCTGTGTGTGACAGTATAGGACAGGGCTGTTCAAATCACAGTCCTTGCGGTCTGAGTACTGCTGAACCTCAAGCCTTCCTTCACCCGTGAGCCGGGTGCAAAGTCTCAGTGGCCAATCAGAATCAGTGATTACCTGGGAGAATTGAAAACATGGTCTGGATGTGGAACGGAGGTCCAGAATTGAGGAGCCCTGGTATCGGGATATTCAATAAAATAATAGAAGCTTAAACCAGTATAAAAAAAAGTGAACCATTTGTTCTCTCAGCTTTTACAGATATACCTTTTCATATCACAGTCTCTGTTACCCAGACACACGCAGCCTCACCTGTGTTGCTCCTCTTCTTTGAGTTCTTCAGGCTCCTGCGCCCGCTGGTACAGCTGCTGTTCTCGCTCATGGAGTCCTGGGCTGACGAGGTACTGCCCGTGGCCTCGCTGTCCCGCATCATGCTCTCGTAGCCGCTGCTGCCCCCGCTGTGGTAAAACAGGGCGGTCTTGCCCATGGCCGGGGGCAGCTCCCCGCTCAGGACACTGCTGTTGTCGCTGGCGTGACCGCTACTGCAGCGGTGCGGGCGGCGGGGGGCCGTGATCTTGCTGTAGGGGGACGGCAGGGTGTGCACCACGGGCCGCTCCTCGCCCTGGAGCCCCGTTCTGTCGTCAGAGTCAGAGGCCCCCCGGGCATGACTGGCCCTGGAGCCCCCACTTCCCTGCAGCAGCTCGGAGATGCGGCCGTTCACGGCCCTCAGCGGGAGCTTGGATGCCAGCCCTGACCCCCGGGTGCGACTCAGCGACTGAGTCGACCAGGAGCTCTGGGTCTGGCTCTTCCCATTGGGAGGCAGGCTGGAGCTCCTGTTGACAGACTGTGGCAGCGACTTGGTGGAGAAGCTCAGGGTCTTGGTGCTGGAGGCAGACAGGCTGCGGGCCTTCGGGCTGGCCATGAGGAGCTTGCTGACCGCTGAGATTTTAGACTGACCCGTCTTGGGTGACTGTGGCACGGTACTGGGCCCGTTAGTGGGAGAGGACACTGAGCCACGGCTGAAGGTTCTGCCCGTGCGCGGCATGGTGCAGTCCCTCCCAACATTGCCCCTAGAGCCCACTGAGGTCTGGCTCTCCGCCCTCTCGAGGGACAGGTACTCATAGTGACCTATGCCGGATCTTCCCAAGGAGTTGGTCCTGTTAGCTAGCTGTTCTAGCTTTGCGCTAAAGAGTCTGCTGCTCTCTAGATTAGCACCTTTCGGTTTTCCAGCAAAATCCTCAGATGTACCTGCTAGTAAAGATGTATGGTTGAGTGTCTGAGTGCTGCCTGAGCTATGCTGTGGACTGGCTCTATTCCTCTGATCTAGACTAGACTTCCTTACTGGTGGCAGAGGGGGGATACCTTTCGGTCGTGCAAAAAAGCCTTGTTTTGCAGACGAGCCTCTCCTTTCCAGCGTGGCCCGGGGGCTGCACGGCGTGGAGGTGGTGCCACCTAAGGCTTTTCCCTCCCCGCTCGTGGAGCGCAGAGAGCCCTCCTCAAGGTCGTCCTGTCTGTTCAGACGATGCCAGCCGCGTGGAAGGCTAGCCGTCCTGAAGACGCCTGCCGAAAACAGGGAGGTCGGGCATTCCAGCGTGTTTAAGGCCATTTCGCAGCCGTCCACAAGCCTCTTCAGGGCGTCGAGTGAGCAGGCCGCCTCTCCACTGCTGCAGCTGAGTCTGTCAGCTGGGCTCCAGTTGGTCACTGCATTCACTGGCCTCTTCTCCGGTTTTCCCTCGCAGGCCAGTTCCTTCAGCTTGGATTCATCATCATCCCGCTTAAACCATGGGTCATCAAAGCTGATGTCAGTGGAAAGTGGGACGGGAGGTGTTCTGGAATCCTTGATTTTCGGATTCCTGCCGGGCACTTGACCCGGGTCCTGTGCAGACGTGGGCTTCACGGCAGCACAGGGGTGAATGTTGATGTTAGTCTTGAAGCCACCGGACTCCCCGGATGTTTGCATGTTAGTTTTGCCGAGCGGCGGAATCTTTTTCGGTTTTTCATTGCTTGCAGGGCTTCTCACATTTCCGTTCTCAGCGTCCAGCTGCCTGTTCTCCAGACTCTTGCCTGCGGTCAGGGAGCCCAGGTTGCTGCAGTGTACCGTCTCTGAACGCTCACGCTGCTGCGGGTCAGCCAGCGCCTCCCCCTGACTGTGACATTGTTGAGCAACAAAGCTATGACAGGATTGGTCCCCGTCACTTCCAGTGCTCATCTCGCTGAGCCAGGAACTTATGGAGGAGCGACAACTCGGAACGGAGCCCGCCTCTCCCTCGGTCTTAACGAGAGGGAGGAGTTTGTTGAGGTTCACCTCTGAAATCGGTGCAGTGGTAGCAGTGGACCTTGGGAAGACCTCCAGGTCCTCACTCACGCTGCTAATGATGCTGACAGGTCGTGAGCCCGAGGCTAGGGCCTGCACGGAGCAGTCGCTGTTGAAGCTTATGATGCTGGTGGGCCGGCCGTTTTCCATCAGCCCATTGATGGTGAGCTCCTCCACGAGCGTGAACACCAGTTGGTCCTCGCCGTTGAGCTCCAGCGGCTGCTGCATCGTCACGGTGGTGGTGCTCTTCGCCTCCTTCTTGTCGTCCAAAGGTAGCTGCGGCAGGTCGTCAGCCAGGGTCTCGGCGGAGCCCATGCTGACGGAGGAGGACGACATCATGACTTGAGGGCTCATTCCGACGGGGGAGGTCCTGGAATCGGGCTGCAGCAAGGACTCGGTGGAGGATTTCCCACTATCCCTGTTCAGGGCATTAGATGACAAGGGCGGCGTACCAGGCACGACACCTTTCTGGGTGTAAACTTTACAGCGCTGGGACGGGGAGGAGGGGGCTTTGTACTCTGAGGTTTTAGACAAGCTGGCGATGCCCAGCCTCGGAGAACCCATTGGGCGTGACTTACTGTCACTGGAAATCGACTCCATGCTGTCATGCAGGGTGGGGCTCATGCTTCTCTGAGAACTGCTGGTTTGAATGAGGCAGCTTCCGGTCACACTCCTACAGCTGGACAGGGTGCAGCTTGATATCGACAGACTTTCAATGATGGACTTGGCTATCTCCGCCTCCTCCACCACCTCCTGGATCTCCTCAAGCTGCTGGTCATTGGTGAGCTTCTTAGCCACGCGGGAGGCCGTGTTGTGTTTGGACTCCTGTCCCCGGGGAGGCGCCGCCTCCACTTTGGTGACCCGGTTGGCTGGGAGCTCCTCGAAGGGGAACCTGCTGACCTCCTCGCTCCCGTCGATGCACTCCAGCCGCTCCTGCAGTTCAGCGAAGGTGTTGCATTTGAGGCAGTCCTTCTCCTGCTTCCCCGAATCAGCACCCTCTTCTGCTATCTGCTGTTGCTGGATTGGCTGGATCTGTTGCGTTGACCTCGACTCTTGCAGCTTCCCCTGTTCAACTTTGTTCTTGTGCAGAGACGGAATAATTGGCACGAACTCGGGGGGGCCCTCGTTATCTGTCAGCTCCTTGTCTGACAGGGCAGAGCCATTCGGTCCCACATAGATAACTGTGTCACATGACTGCTCACTGCTGGAGTAGTCGTCAGGGTCACTTGCAAGGTGCAGAAGGGGTAGATCGGGATCCACAACATTCCGGGAGTTGAATGTCCTTAGCTGCGTAGGCCGGCGCATCTTCCCCTCCTCGCAGGAACTCTCCCCCCCTGAAGAACTGGACGTGTACTGCTGATGGGTCAGAAAGAGAGACGCATGTTTGTTGACTTTTGCAATAAGTTCAAGCGGCATCAGACATACATTCTCTCAAAAAGCAAAAGCATGCAAACTCATCACAAAGAGCTGAAGCTGGATCCAAACCAACCCTGGAATGGTGTCACAACACTACCTGCTGAGCTATCAGAACACCCACACGTTCTGGTAGTCTACCCTGAAAGCCCGGCTGAAGAATCAGGTAAAGACCAGCCTATCCTGGTAGCCGGTTTTAGTTAGTATGGTTTAGGCATGTCCCAGATGTTCCAGCTCTTGCTGCTCTTTGATGGTTTAGCTGGGTGGGTCACCAGTTGGTCATGCTGGTGTGGGCTGGCATGATCAACTAAACCAAGTTGGTCAACAGCCTAACCAGCTTAAGCTGTTTTCTTTTTGACAATGAGGACTCTTACTTTTGCCTTCTTCTTCTTCATCCTGAGGACCCGTGACGCGATCTGGATGGTGGACAGGGTCTCAGAGAAGTGACTCGGCGAGGCGGAGATGTGGGCGATCATGGTGGTGCGGCAGTTCATGTTGCCCAGCGACTCTCGCAGTAGCATGGTCAGCTTGCTGTCTCTGCAGCACACAAACGCAGCATTCTTCCTGTTCAGGCCTGCCAACTACCAAGTGGGTAAGCAATTTACACCCATTTATGAATGAAGTTCCCTCCAAAAATCGTGTTAGAATGTCACATGGAATTTGTAATGCAAATATTATAGAAACGTAATACTGGACTATTAAAAAGGTTTTGTGAGGCTTGTATAAATATTAAATAATGTGCTGGGCTGTTATTTTCTAGTTTAATTAATTCTCATGATATGTGTTAACTCCTCTTATCAATTTCCTTTAATTTGTTTGGGTCTTAAATACATTAGTTTTCCTTTAATGTCTTACTAGAAATATTTTATACCCACGGTGTGTGGAAAATGTGAAAGCCAAGTGGCGGGCGGCCTTCTAATAATACAAGATGTTTGAGCAGTTTGTAAGCAGTCCATGTACATTTTATTCTGTGTTACAGCAGCAGATATTTTAATGCTGGTTATTGATTCATGAGCAGAGAGGATAAAGACGAGAGCCATGATGTTTTCCAGGTGCGAAACCTCCGGTGTTTAACGTGTTAATCTCTTAGCTTTCTGTAGCTTTTCACGAGGGAAAGTTCTTGAGAATGTTTGAGGCCTGCAGGGATGCGAGATCATTTTCATGTGTAGCTACCTGAAGCGTGTTTGAGAAGCAGCTCTCAGGCAGCTTTGCTTCTCGGTTAGCTTCCCACAGATGACTGAGCGTTATCTTTGGCTCTCTGCTCCCCAAGACAGCCACTACAGGGGATGTGTGATTGATGGGCAGCTGAGAAACGTCAAATCAGGACACAGCCTAGCGGTGTCCTCAAAACCCAGCAACTTGGGGCATGTAAAGAAATAATTTCAATGATTCAAAATCCCATTTTGGGAATGACATGCTGACTGATTTTCATTACCTTCGACTACATGAGTGAAAGTCATGTGCTTTTGTGCAAGGCTACATGGCTGTGAAGGGGCACTATAAAGACTATGAAAGGCTGTGTATGGATGCAACATTTAAAAAAAACGCAATCTTTTATAATATCAGAACAAGGTGACTAGCAGAAGTCGAATGCAGACCATGCACTGCACACAGCTTACTGTATGGACATCGGTATGCCTGTGTTTAAGACAAATGAATTATGGTGGCCCCCTGGCAAAAGTCTGCTGCCCGTTAATTGTTGTTTTGTTTTCTGTTTTGTTGTAAAGACGTCTTGGGTTGTCTTACTGCAAAAGACACATTTTGTTTTTTTTTTCTTTTATGTTTTGTTTTGCCAAGAATGACTGTTGAGCTTTCATCTACTGTTGGGCAATTCCAGTGAAAAAATATTACAAAATAGATTATTTATTTTCACATATGGAGAAAATGTGAAAGCAGATTGGGATATTTAGTTATGCAAAGTTTTAATATGAAAGCGGAATGTAAAGTCTCAGTTGGATCAGATATGTCTTCAGGACATTCGAGGCCATGAAAATTTAATGATGCTTATTCACAAGAACAACAAATTTAATTAAAACAACACCTCCAACTGGCATTCAATCCCTAGCTATTCCGTTTGATTTTTTGTTTATCTTATTCATTGTGCTTTTAGAATGCAGTTAAAGCAAAGTTCACTACTTCTTACATTAGTGGCACTACCTTTGAGTAAGAAAAACAGTGAATAACTTGCAAGCAAGCAAGCAGTTTTATTGCTTGTTCTGATAGTTTAATTTACATAGAATCTACATAAAATCTGAATATATGTAGCTGTGAATCTGTCAGCTGTGCATCTTAAAAAATGCAAACTGAAGTGTTAGATTTAATATATTAGAGGCTCTTAGCCAAGGATCTGTAAAATATTTAATCTTGTATATGTAGTGATATTGTTTCTCAGTGTCAAAAGCAACAGTATATCCAAGACAGGTGTGAAGTTTGAGACCAAGTGGCTGTTGATGAAAAAATGACAATACCAATATTAATAATGATACAATGTAAAGTAGCATGACTATAGTTTGTCAATGTCATTAAATAAACATAATGGTTATTGTAGTGAAGCAGAGACCTTTCAAAAATACAGACTTATTTTGTTTTACAAATGAGCTGCTCTTGCTTATTGGAAAGTAAATGTTGAGAATGAGCCACAGGCTAAACTTAAGCCTGTTTATTTATCTTATTATAAAGGTCCCTGCAGCTACAATTGGTTTCATCCATTAGATTGAGTATTTCAATTTGTTAATATTTTTTAAAAAATACAGAAAAAATATGGAACAAAACTTCTCATCTGACAGTGAAAACAACACTTTTGCAGAATAAGGACAAAAGAATGAAACTGGTAGAAATCAGCTTATTAAATTAATGAAAGAAAGGCTCCTGGTTTTTTCATTGGCTTTATGTTAATTTATGTTACATTTAAGCAATATCTTCAAAATACTGCACTTATTCTAAATGGCCTGAAACTCTAATAATGTAATTCTCTCCAGAGTGTTCACTATTCCAACTTAAACCAACCTTTTTCTTTGCAATGTAAATTTGACATGATTAAGTAAAAATAATTTAGCCCAGGAGGAAGAGATCTGGCTCAAAGTTTGCATATTTTTATTTCAAAGTTGTATCGCAATACCTTTATGGTTTTTAGCCTACCTACGCCATTCTATATGCTTAATTAAATCTATATTCAAAATTTGAATGGATTGTAATAAATCATCCAATAGCCTCCCTTCTTTATCCAATTACCTTTCAATTGCGTGTCCAGTACAGAGTTGCAGCCAATCACAGCGAGGGGAGGCCATTAAAAGGCACAAACACACAGTATGCTTAACTGCATTCTCAGAAACCGACTGAACACGCAAAGTCCACACACAGAGCGGGTCAGTATTCCAGCCTCCAACCCGGGGAGTCTGGGGCCAACGTGCCCCCACCCCCCCACCCCCCTCCCCCTTTGTAAATGAACTAGTCATACTTTCCAAACCTTATTCCAAAACTTATCTTGACTGCAATGTTCCCCTTCTCGAGATATGAACAGCCAGATGCTTTGGACTGATAAATCAGCAGCTACACATATTTTAAATGTAAAATTTTTCCACCTTGTTGCCTAAAGAGAATTGAGGAGGGAATTTCCAAAAGTCACTCAGTCCACAGGATATGTTTTTAAGAAATTATCTGTAGTGAGTCTTGGAAATTTAATGAAACATTTTTAATTGGATTGAACGAGGACTGACTAGGTTTTGGTTCACAATACTGTAACATACGATGAGGAAGTCTGAGTTTAAGTAAAAAAATTAAAAATTAAATGTAACATGAGGACTGAGTGAGTTTTGGTTCCCAGTACTGTTGATGGAGCTGATGAGGAAGTGTGAGGTCACTGGCGGTCTCATGATGAGGAAGTGTGAGGTCACTGGCGGTCTCATGATGAGGAAGTGTGAGGTCACTGGTGGTCTCATGATGAGGAAGTGTGAGGTCACTGGCGGTCTCATGATGAGGAAGTGTGAGGTCACTGGCGGTCTCATCATAAAAAAATAAAATAATGGACTGAGTGAGATTTGGTTTTCTCGTGATTTCTCAATTCTCATGCCTGCCCATCAGCTGACACAGGGGAACAGAGGGGGGGGGGCTTTACTTGTAGGGGATGTGCTTGCTGCCGTTGACCAGAGCCAGGATGACGTTGCCCAAGGCGGCGAGGGAGAGGCAGAGGCCGGCGGTACTATCGCGCGTCTTGCTGAGAACCTTCACGCAGCTGCCCATGTCAATCAAGTGCAGCCTGCTCCTGCCCCCAGACACTGATGAGGAGAAGAGAGCATGGGTAAGGGCGGGAGCAGCGGAACGTATGTGTGAAGAACCAAAGAGAAACCGCAGGACGGCTAACGTAACAAGATGCTGCCGGAACAATGCATTAGATGGGGAGAGGGGTCTAATCCCTACTAAATGATACACCTCCCACACCCCCAACCCTACAATGTCCACCCCCCCACATACACTCTCCTCACCTGTCCAAAAAAGCTTCAACATAAAACATCACATAAAAAGCCCAACTTTGTGTGACTTGTCTCGATGTACTCAGGGTAACCAGTTCTGTCTGAGGCTGCCCTTCTCTTTGTGACCACTGTGAGGCGCTGCTTCAGTTTCAGTGAGATTTGTCTCAGAATTTGAACAGTTTCAGATCTTCACAAAATGTAGCTGCGCAGTTTGAAAAAGATCCATCAAATACTTTTTCTGTTATAGCACTAAAAAGATAAGCGGTCTTAAAACCATATCTATTCCCTGTCCGCTTTTCTGTAGGCCGTCTTTGTCCTCATAACTATTAAGATATTAACAATTAAAACACAAGTTTGTATCCGAAGGATTGTGCAGTGTTTTATGCTTATATAACGTTGTGCTTGAGCCTCACTGCAACTGGGCCTAGACACTTGTGCGCAAGACACACTTTGGAGAAACAGTTTGTTCACCTTGAGTGGGGAGGATATTACAGATGCTGTGAGATGACTGATTTAAACCTTATTTTTGCAGAAGAATGTCAATGACATACATAAGTCGCAAGAACTAAAATTCCAAGCTTTTGAAATTCTAATGCTATTACCGACTGTTATAAAGCTATATCTTTCTTTAAAACTCGCTCATTCAAATATATGTAACACTGACCTTGTTTATCACATATTGAGTTGAAAACATTTATAGCTGCTGTTCAACATAAACGGAGGAGAGTTTAAAGGAAGAACACCCTCCAACCTTCATACAAAAGGGCTCTGTAGCGGGCATGGTAAGACGAATGAGTGGCCGATCTTTTAATAGTATCGTTGAACCTATTTCCGCTATAAATTTTCAGATTTCCCCTCTACCAATAAAAGACATATTACACCGGATTCTGTAAAATAGGACATTCTCTTCCATTAGCAACAAACATGTGCTGTGCTCAGCTCAGATCAAAATGTATACGTGTGCGTATATAGAGCGATCATTGTGTACAAGTCAAGTATGTATACCACCCAAGGGCCAGCGAGAACATCTGGTTCTGCTTTGCATTTTTGTGCGATCCTTGTAAAGCAAGCAGGCCGCCCAAGTTAGACAGAGGTCCCTGTGATAAGGGAAATTACTTATGTTCTCAGGAAACAGATAGCATTAGCGCTGCAGTGCCTCAGATCAGACTTCTCCTGGCGCATTCGCGCTGCCAAAGTGAAGAACTCGCACCCGCTCAGTGGCACCCGCTCAGGGTACGATTAACACTGAACATCTATTTATACACTGGGCCTGAAACTTCTGAAGCTGGCAGAGGACATCATACCCTGGATGGTCAGCACAATGGCCATTTCACATATGGCCTTTAGTTAGCCACCAAACAAGATTATTTGCAAATGGAAAGCCCCGATTTTGATGTATGAATATTTAATTCATAGAACATGCACTACCCCATGAAAAGAAAAGCTTCTGGCTACTTTACTTTGAGGCGAACATTTCAAGTCCAGAAAGTTAAAATCCAAACCAGGATTTTGTTTCAACCAACCAGTTGTGTACTCTGTCTCTGGGACTCTTTATAGTCAACCGGTTGGTTGAAACAAAATCCTGGTTTGGAGTTTTACTTTCTGGACCGGAAATGTCCACCTCTGCTTACTTCTCACTAGGTCTTCTTTAGCCTGTAGCCTAACATACACTGGGAAGCAGTCATCAGCTTCTCTCTGCGAAATGCTGCTAGTGGGAATCGTGTGGGAGACGCCACTCTGTGTTCATGGGGGGAGACGGGCATCACTACGGCTGTTTTAGGGAGGCTTTAGCCCCTCCCAAAATAAATGTGATATAGTATGTTCTCATTCATCTTCATTAAAGTCAGATTCCCTCCCAGTGAAGGCTTAACCCCCCCCCCCCCCTCCTTTACGAATGGCATGTGACGCTCCTGGACGTCAGGACTCACTGCCGCCCTTCCCGCTTTTCTCCATGCGATACTGGTAGATGTGCAGGGTGAACAGCATGTGAGAGTTGCGCTGCTCCTCTTCATCGCAGTCGGGTTTGCTGCTGTGGCGAGAGGCGATGGCCGCATCCAGGAAGAAGGCCGCTTTCTCTGCAGTGGGGGCCCGTAGCTCGCTTTGGTTCTGGAGCTAGGGGGATAGGGGGGAACATGCACACAGTATTATAAGCGAGTATTCCACACACGTTGCATTTTGACCAAGCAAACGGGGCTGGAAACCAAATCTATTTGTGTACTGCACAGATTATAGATCACACATAGGATTAGGCTTAGGGTTAGGGTTAGATCACACATAGGGTTAGGTTTCGATTTGGTTTTGGGTTTGAGGTTTGAGGTTTTTTTAATGTGACCCAATGAGAAACATTCTAATGGATGTTGTTTCTCTGAATGGAAAAATATTGCAGTGATTTAGTGGCAAGAACATGATCAATATATTTTTGTAGGAACAGATTTCACTGCCTAGTCTGAAGCTGATCACAGCAAAGATGATTAACCTCTATTAACAATTACACAGAAACAAATCTGAATGTTTGTAATTATATAACAGTTTGAAAAAGAATCAGTGAAGAACAGCTGGATTGTATTTGAATTATATTACAGTATTTCAAGTTCAGCTTGCAGATTATTTAGGGAAGACTGAATAGATGCAGAGGTAGCCCAATCCCTGATGCCTTTGACATAGTTTTTTAACAAAGAAAACTTGGTACAGCATTCATTGGTATTTTTTAAATAGCATAAAGTAAAAATTATTTGCAGATAGATGATTTTGAAATCCACAAGCAGAAACAGTACTCTATAAAATAATGAAAAAAACACAGTGTGGTATATATATATATAGTCCAGTAACATATTGTTTATTGTGTACTGTAGATCATTTTGTGTGCTATACTATTAAACGACTGGCAGACAGCAGGTTTTTTTTTTTACACCCGCATGACCACAAACACGTGACTAAGTGCTATGATGTTATAACAGTTACGACGTCTCTTGAAGATAAGAATTTTTGAGCTCCATTATAATCTTAGGGGATCAGCGTTACATATGCAGTCCGTCGTTGATTGAAACGTCTTCATGTGCCGCATGACTGCATTGGAATAGAAATACAGTCACAAGGTCGCACTTAAAAGGAATGAATTCCTACTGTGAAGACGTTTCAAATGTAATTTTAGTCTGCACAATGCTTAATTGTGACCTAGCAACCTATTAATTAACGGTATTTGGTAATTATGCCTTCTGTAGAAAAAATCTAGAAAGCTTACAATACCAGTTCGATACCTTATTTACTAATTATTTATTATTGCAATTGAGGTAACAAGTAATTGCTGAAATAAACATGTCAGTGATAAATGAATCATTGTTTTATAATACCATTGCAAAGACCTTGTCATCTTACCTGCATTCCACAGATGGGGTCCTCGCAGAGAAATACACCTGGAGATTGGCCGTCTTGCAGGCTGCCTGTGGCCACTTCCGCCAGCAGGTCTTTCAGGTTCTCATCCTTTCCCCAGACTTCTACAGCTGACACCCGCACAGAGAATCTAGCGCCTGTCTTCTCCTTCCGCTCGTTGATCAGCTTGAAAAGCCAGGAAATGGCGCAGGGGATGATGCCCAGGTTCTGCATGGAGTCATCCTTCCCTATCATTGTGTACGACTTTCCTGTTGGACAGAGATAAGTGCACTTTGAGCCAGACTCGCTGACTGCGGGCCAGGACACTGCATTCACTGGAAATGTTCGAGTTCTGTGTGTCACAACACCCACACGCACATGTGTGCCTTAGAATCACACCCACACTAGGATCTTCTACTAAGGAACTGTCTGTTAAGATGCCAGCATTAGCTTTGCTAAACAAAGTAACTAGTAATAGCTGTATTTTTCATAGGTTTGCCATTGTCAACTGCACGTCACGTTATTTATGAATAGAAAATACAATCGATGATAGATATTTAAGGTTCTTTGTGATTCATTGTGACATTGCCAGCTGGTTACATTATCATGGGATGCCTGTTAAATTTGTTTAGTTGTGTCAAAAATATTTCAGATCCTTAACTTTTGTTGTGGGTATCAGTACTGTCTTCAAGTTCGGCAGACAATCCAATTCTGAACAGTATTCCAATACCTGAACACTCATGCCAGGAAACTGAGTCTGGTCATTGGTTTACTGTTAAAATCACGTTGGCAGGTGATGGAAGTTAATAGTAGAATGAGTGCAAAAGCCCAGTTATTCCTCAGCCGAACTTAACCTTTACTTAATGGTCTAATTATAAATTCACTTTCTGTGATTATAAATGTATTTTTCTGGTGCTTTAAATGAAATGTATGTATTCTGTGACAAATTGCATAATCTGCATAATTTGTTATGAAATATGTCTTTAAATGATTATTCGGCGTCCCAATATAATATTCTAGCAATGCAATTCATGTCATGTCTGAATCTCTGAATCTATACAGTCATTTGAACTCCCTTCCACTATTATATTACTATTTGTATTACTATTTGTAATACTATTTGTAATACAGTATTGTGTATTATCCTTAGGTGATATGCTGATATTGCAGAATGCAGTACATCATCTTCAGATTTATGGAATTCAAAGAAGATTTACCTTCCTGAAGTTTGAGGGAGATTGCCCATGATGGACACAGTCATACAATGGAATTGGAAAGGTAAGAAATTTTATCAAAAGTATTTATCTATAAGGATAAATCATAAAATCGAAATTAACTTCAGAGACTATACTTTCCACTTAGTCAGAACTATCACAAAAGGTGAAGTATACCCTGTCTTACGGAATACTTTCTGTCATTATGAGCAGTACTCCTACTGTAACCATAAAAAAGGGCTGTTCATATTCACGGCATGACCAATACACCAGCCAGAAATACAATCATCAGAATCCGCAGGACCGAACATCTAGAATAAATCTGTAGAATTCGGTTTGCTTTTGTTGGTTATTTTGGGACATGAATAAGCAAAATTCATAATTGTCCGTGTGCCCTACTCCATTTATTTATTACTGTCAGCTATGTTTTAATTCTATGACTGAAAGGGCAAAATGTTTGAGCATAAATTTGCACATTTTCTGCTAAGGAAACCAGTCCTCTACAAAATGCACAAACTAGGAGAAAAGACCTAAATAATTTACTGCTGCCTATACAGAGAGATTAATATTATACTGAAAAAGAAGAAAGAATGAAAACAACTTAAAGTAGTGAAACTGTCAGCTGTCAATTGTCAGCTTATAACAATAAGATGTTATATTGTGTGTAAAATATATGTACTTAGTTTGAGCTCCTTCTTCAAAACTGGTCCTTTCTAGTTTCAGTGTAACACTGTATAAAAGCTTCTAGTTTTCTGTTTATGTCTGATAATTATAAACAAATGACTATGAACAGTTTGCTTACGCCTTCGTTGGTGAAGGCTATTTAATTAATGAGACCTGCTATACCCTTCAGTTACCATTGGTTCAATCTTCGGTGAGAAAATGCTGTAATTTGAAAGAAGACAAACGGGAGGTACTACATTGGCTTTTTGTTACTGGTAGAACCAGGTGATTTCATCAGCAAATGAAGAGAGGAGCAGCTTCACATTTTGAGTATTATGTCTACAATCCAGCGAACATTAATGTTACCCTACTGATTAACTACCAAGGTATTCAAGCTCTCAAAGGGATCTGACATGTTTAAAAAACCGCACTGAAATACTGAAAGCCTGCAAGAATGTTTTGACATTCATTGCGAAAACAATGACCAAAATGGTATTTCAAAATGCTTTGTACAAAGCCTCTCAGAGCATATAAAGCAGAAAAATATCACCACAATAACAAGAGGTTCATATTTTACGAGTTTCATTGACATTATTGCCTGCAGCTGTTGCACAAAAACCAAGTAAATGTATTGCAAATATGCAAAACTCATTGACTTTACCATTTTTAGTAACCATGTCAACGATATGATTGTACACATACTGTAGGTCACGAAGCACCTTAGCAACAACCGCCAGCTAGTTACCACTAACAATAATAAAAAGTGCAATTTTTAAGAAGGTTTATGCACATCAGACACGTGGTTAAGAAACCACATACTCACCAAGCTTGGAGTGTCCAAAGCAGAAGACGCAGCCATCGGCCCCATTAACCACAGACTGTATGACCTCAGCCACTGTACCTGCACATACCTCTGCCTGGAGACAGCGGGGGGCATAAGGGCTCGGTCATTTGTGGGTCAAAATAATTCACACCAAGTTCAGATTGTCCCACAATATGGAGAAAGGCACTTCACTCCTAAAAGAGTTCTAGCAATGCTATGGTGGTCTAGGAGGAAGAATGGACCAGGTATAATCAGATAACAGATGTATTACAAAATAGGTACAATGGATTGACTATATATCCCCATTTGACATTTTTAGGTTTTTGCATGGTTAGATACTATTAGATTTGATTAGATTACTAGGCACATACATGTCATGTTAGCTGATTTTCAAGAGAGTAAAGCAGGAATATTCACGGGTTTCAGCTATAAACCTTTTTGTCACTATTTTACCTATTTTTAACTACATCACTGTAAAATATATTGTAAAATGTGGCAATTGTTTTATGGCCTATAATGCATTGCACACTAAAGTTACAAATTGTACACCGATGAACGTCATTTATTGATGAATTTTCATGTAAAAGCCACAGCAATTTGTCATAGTGTACCATGTCACCTATTGTGACGTTTTATTATTATTCATCACACCAATGTTTACCTGTGAGGCATCATGGGGGAACGCAGCGTCGAAGGCGAACATCTTGGGTGGAACCTGGCTGACCCCGCCCCTTTTATGGGAGGAGCTCTGCGGCCCATTGGCTGCCGGGTCCATTATGGTGACCTGTTTTTTACGAGGGTCCACCTTGAGGAAGGAGCTGGACTCAGATGTTTCTGCTGATGATACTGGGCACACCCGTAGCATCACTTTAACCTAAACGGATAAACACAGTGAAACAATCACAGCATGCTGGATAGAGAGGCTTTCTTACTACAAACGCCTTGACTACGCAGCACAGGTGTCTATTCTGGAACATAGAAATATTCCATAACTGTTCTAACTACTTTTCTGTA
>JAABNY020000025.1:9942909-9959329 GCA_015164015.2 Brevimyrus niger | reverse complement strand
CTAGCCATGCCCATCTGTATATCCATAGGTAATATCACAGACACATTTCAGTATTCTTGACATATCTAGCCATGCCCCTTTGTATACCCAAAGCTAATATCACAGACAGGTTTCAGTATTCTTGACATATCTAGCCATGCCTCTTTGTATACCCAAAGCTAATATCACAGACAGGTTTCAGTATTCTTGACATATCTAGCCATGCCCATCTGTGTATCCATAGCTAATCCTCCTCTTTGTCATATAAGCTAAAGGCCCCGATCCAGAATTACTGTTCACAGCAACTCTGCAGCAGTTGCCCCAAGAGCACCGTGAAGCATTTCTCCTCTTTCTTAAAGTCAGCTGCAAAGAAAAGTGACAGAAAACATGTTTGGAAGGAGCCTCCTGTTCTTAACTACTGTAGGGTCATTGTCTATTTTTTTTTATTATTTTTTGCAGTGGGGGTATAAAATACTATTATGTCAGATTTACGTGTCATTAAAATTTTGGCATCAGTATAGACTTTACCAGTCAAACGGATTACCAGCTTTTTTGTACTGTTATCAATTACACTTTCTGCATAACAAGGGGATCAATCTGTTATGTCAGTTATAACTGGATTACACATTTACAGAAACAGCGTTCTAGATTCTGTCGTCTTTTTCCTTATTGTAACAGATCCAGGGTAATAAGGGTCAATGTACAACCCTCTCCAGACCTCACATTACAGTGGGGTCACTGTCACCTGACTGTCACCTGACTGTCACCTGAAGGCCCAGTGACATCAGGCACCTGCAAATTTCATGGTTTAAATCAGAATTTTTTATACCATTACAGATGGAAGTTTGCCGTTTTGCTCATCATCGATTCTCACAAACATATTCAGCATAAATATTAATTTTATTTTAAGTCTCAACAGACTTGCTGGAGCATCTGAATCGATAAGCAACAGAAACTGTTCTGGCATTTGTAAGCCATCGTGAAAATTCCTCACTGAACTCATTAACGCAACACTTTTCCAGAAGCACTGCTCAGGTTAAAACACGGTCTCAGAGGCAACAGTAATTGCAAGACTGCACAGGAGTCCCTGTTATACCGTGCGCTCCACGTCCTATATCCACAGAGGAGGCCTGGATCCACCGAGAAGACCATACCAATATAAACAGCCTAAACAGCACATCCCACACATGCTAATTGGTGGGCTCGGCAAATATAAAGACTCATTATCAAAATATATTCTCACTGTTGACGTACAACTATTCTGCACAAAAGTTTAGGAGAAAGGCTTCAAGTCAGAGAGCCAGATGGGGACCCCTCAGACAGTCCCGGTTTTTGCTCCCAACAGCAAAAATGTGGACAGTCTGTTAGGAAGCAAAAATGTGGAAAGTTTATGGGCCCCTGAGGACTGGGTGGGGATGCATAAGGCCACAGCAGCTGGGGATTCTGATGGTACCAGTTTTACCTACTTCAACTCATACAAAAAGCTGCAATCTGCCACCAACAAGTAGCATGAGTCAGGTGACTAAGTAATGCTGCCAGTCTGAGCTAAAAGATTTAAGTCAAATTTTAAGCCACAGATATACAATTTTCAAAAGATGCCTAAAAGACAAGACGTTGCCATTTTCCAAGCTACGAAGTCAGTTACATATATCAGCTGTATTATACAATTCAAATGCAACACTTTGTAATGGAGAGCATGGTTTAGGCGGCGATGCTCTTATGTGCGTTTAGTTAAATATAACCGGCGCTTTGCAGCTCTATCAACCGACGCTGTCAGTCACCCTAGACAAAGGCCGCTGTGAAATAAATAATTCATAACAATGATGAAAACAATGCCTGTATCAGATGCATCTCGATTTGGAAATCACAAAACATCTGTAGCTCGCATACTTGGCCTCAGCTTGCTGTACCTTATGGAAGAGAAGACCCTCATAGCGAGATTAATGGAAAGAGCCTCCCTGGTATCTTCTGCCAGGGGTAGTTTTTAGATGTGATGCACAGCACGCTGTCTGCAAACTGGAAGCTTATGTTACTTTACTTGCAATTTGTATCTGGTGTTCGTACCAACAGGTTTTATTCCTATTCAAAGTCAGCTGCCCTTCTGTAGGCCGCTTGCAGACTTTTGGTGACTTTGCAGTTGATTCATTAATTACTGACAGGAATTAACTAATTACAGCAGTGAAAATAACCACTACAACCCTAACAGCACTGCCAAACCCTAAGCACAGGTCATCATTACAGGGCTGGAGCTAATAAATAACATTTCTGAAATAATATAAATACTTAAAAAATGTGCCTTTATTTACCAAGCATTTCAGGGGCCTAAAGTACCTTTAAAGTCCATGCTAACCTGATAAACAAAAGTATGAGCCGCCGTTCTTGTTGCTTGGTAACCTCCAAGCACGTTCATGGGAGAAGAAGGTCATCAGACACGATGTACAAAGCAGTCATTTGCTGGGGCCGAATCTCTGACTTGGCCAATAGGAGCTCTGTGAAAAAATATATTAGCCTGTTTGCGCTAATGAATGCTCATTTCATGAATATGGCTATAGTTATGGGTCTGCCAGTTGCCAAGATACATCGACTTTTCACATTAACGATGAGTGATATAAATTTACTGGTAGTGGATGCCTTGGTATTCTATTAATTTAATACATATTTTTTTCCTCATGATTTACCGCAAGCCTGAATTATTAACTACATACACCAATAAACCATAACATTAAAACCACTGACAGGTGAAGTGAATACCATCGATCATCCTGTTACGATGGCACCTGTCGGGGGGGGGGGGTTGAACAGTTAGTTCTTGAAGTCGATGTCGGAAGCTGGAGAAATGGGCAAAAGTAAGGATCCGAGAGACTTTGATAAGGAGCAAATTGTGATGGCTAGACGACTGAGTCAGAGCGTCTGTAAAATACAGATCTTGTGGTCTGGTCCCGACATGCAGCGGTCAGTAACCTGCCAAAAGTGGTCCAAGGAAACTCAACTGGTGAAACAGGGACTGGTAATGGGAGCCCAAGGCTCATCGATGGACAAGGGGCGGGATGGATAGTCTTGTCTGATCCCACAGGAGTGTTACTGTAGCACAGATTGCTGGGAAAGTTAATTCTGATAGAAAAATGTCAGAACACTAAGTGTGTTGATGCTTGCTGCGTATGGGGCAGAGAGGCCATGGACCCACTGGCTGGCCCGTACTGATAGTCGACTGCACCTGATACTTGGTACTCATGTACCACCTACTGAAAACTTTGTTGCAGACCAATTACACTCCCATCATGGTGATGGTATTCCCTGACGGCAGTGGCCTCTTTCTATAGGATAATGCACCCTGCCACACTGCAAAGATTGTTTGTGGTGACTTGAGACAGTTCAAGGGTGTTGACTTGGCCTCCAAATTCCCTAGATCTCAATCCGATTGAGCATCTGTGAGAAGCGCTGGGCGGGAATCTATGGCGATCTCACTTCTCGACTTCCAGGACTTAAAGGACCTGCTGCTAACGTCGTGGTATCAGAAACCACAGGACACCTTCTGAGGTCTTCTGGAGTCCAGGCCTCAAGGGGTCAGAGCTGTCTTGGTGGCTCAGGGGGGACTGACACAATATTAACCCGGTAGGTTTAATGTAATGGCTGATTGTTGTATATGCTTTTTACCATATAATTCCAAACATGACCAGAAATTACATTTACTAGCCTGAAGCCTCCTTACGTTCCCTAAATGCACTTCTGGTCATTGAATAGTCTTAAGTTTGCGCTTTATTTGGAAATTTTGTGCAGCTCTTGCATCAGTACTGCTTGCTCATGTATCTGGGCATACATTGGAGGCTCAGCCTAGCTGCACTTATGGGTATTGACACGTATCTTGCGTTGGACAAAAGTATCTGCTAAATACGTCAATGTAAAGTAGCTGAACTAGCACTGTGATGTCTTATTGATTAATTTATTTATTGAAATTCTGGTTAAAAGTTATTCAAGCTGTTCATCTTAAATATGTGTTCATCGGTGAGGTTCTTTACAAGCTATCATGTTCTACATTTTTCATAGCCATTTAGAACACATAACATGAATCATGCCCCCCCTCTACACTTATACACACTAATGGATGGGATCATAAGTTAATTGTCCTGAATTTTAAGTGCTCTGGGACTGCTTTATGAGAGAAGAGATTGCTTCAGTCCCTGGATAACGGACTCTCTCGAGCATCTTGGTCCCTATATAGCTGGTTCCTTTGATGCTCTGAAATGTCATCCTCTCTCCGCTGAATCGCCGCAGCACACGCTGAGTTTCCCTTTTCTCCCCCTCCCCTCTCTCTGCAAGTAGTGTGACCATGATACGCATCACGCGGGGAAAATGGATTCTGAATAAATTTCGCTGGAATTGAAACAAGAGTATATACACCTCATTCACCCCCATTGTTTATTTGATTAAATGCCGCTGCAGTAAATCAAAAACCGTGATGCAGTTTGGCAGTAATGGGAAGGAAAAATCAGCATTTCCATTTTTTTCAGCACTCCTCAAATTGGTTATAGAACGAAACATGGACCATTAAGAAAAATCAATGTCCATTACACAGGATACAGTAATTTGGTCTAAGGGATTTTGTAACCCCCTACACAACAAAAACCACACATGCACCTCACCCCCACTGCAACTACTAATCTTACGTGAAAATTCCTCCATCAGGGCTCCAGGCAGTAGCCCCCCATACACACACACATACACACACACACACACACACACACACACACATAGAGCCCCTCTTACTTCCCCAGGGGAAAATATTTGTCGAATAAATCAAGGCCCCTCCTTCCTCAGCCAGTGACATATTCAGAGCAAGAGCTCAGCTAATGAAAGCCCTCGGTCTCCGTGCGAGCGAGTCCCGAGTGCCAAGTCGCGCGATCGATCATTCGAGGGGTTTTGAGTGTGTCCCTACAGGGTGGGTGTGTAGCTCTGAGGTGGAGGAAAAGGTCATCCCCATTGGGGGAAGACTGGGGCGTTACCTGCTATAGGGGGGCAGCAGGGGGTGGAGCTAACCAGGTGTATGGCATTCTAGGACGGAATCAGTATGACTCCCCAGCTTTGATGATCTAGATCCATCTCAATGGAAGCAGTTAGAGAAGCTTACAGTCTGGTTCCACGACGCTGCCTCCATCATTCCTGCACAGACGGCTCCTCCACACACCTACTCATGCAAAAAATGTCACTCTCTCCTTGAGAGAGAGATGCCTGAAATAGATAAAGACCCATCCATTCCTTTGTTCTGTCAGAATTTCAGAAAGGGAATTCTTTATCTGCCAAGACAGCACTCAGTAAACCATAAATAAACAAAGAAGCAAACATGAATTTAAATTTAGGCCGTTTCTTCCTTTATTTAGAATAGAAGCTGAAGGGGAAAAAAACAGATTTGTATAGAATGCTGAGTGATCATGTATGGCTGTGGGTTTTACTGTATCTTGCTTCCTCCGATTCTCCCAAGTTGGAACAGGCCAGGGGTGAGGCGGGAGGGGCACAAGCCCGCAGCTGAGAGCTGATTGGTCCGCTGAGTGCCCCTTCCCTGTCACTTAGCAATTCAACACATGTCATTGGTTAATGATAAGTTTGGGCCACAAGTTTGCATCCCCCCACTAATGCGGAGAGGGGGTGTGGCCTGGGCAGTCCTGCCCATTATGTTCACCTAACCAACCGGCAAGCTAATAGTCGAGCATGTGCATAAGGTTGAGAGCGTAGATGAAATAGGTGCCTAACTAGCATGGGCTGGGAAGGGGAGCCACTGCAGAGGAATGCATCCCCCCCCCAGACCATGCTAATTTTAATTTGAATTTTTGAACATGGGGTAGAGACCTCCCATCACAGGGGACGCAAGTGAAAGTACTCGTAAGGAATGGCAAGCAGACAGCTGACTTCACACATAACCACTATAACATCCCCAAGTTTTGGCAGTACCAGTCCTATGCAATGTGCCCCCCCCCCCAAGTGAGAATCACTGCCGGCGTCCCCTGGTGCCCTGGTGCTATAGACCGGCCCTGAGTTATTTTCTACAATGTATTAAAAGTGAGAAGATACTGCTATAGCTCCTCATATCCTATGTATATTCTGGAAACTTCCATGTCCCCCCCCACAGTTCAAAGACATTACATTCAGTCTCACTTGCTGCTGGACATAGTGTGTGTGTGTGTGTGTGTGTGTGTGTGTGTGTGTGTGTGTGTGTGTGTGTGTGTGTGTGTGTGCGCGTGTGAGTGTGTGTGCGCGTGAGTGTGCGCGTGCGCGTGTGTGTGTGTGCGCGTGTGCGTGCGTGTGCGTATGTGTGCGTGTGTGTGCGTGTGTGTGTGTGAAAATGGGTCTCTTGTGGTGGACTGGCACCCCCCTGTCTGCCTATCCTCTCCTACCTGGGATTGACTCCAGGCCCCAAAACCCCTTCTGCGAAAGGTAATGCAGCTCATGACAGAAAGATATCAGCACTGCAGCGTAAGAGGCTGCGTAGCCGCGGGGCTAACTGTTGAAAAATGGGCGGATACGCATTCTCCGAGCATATAGACGAATTTTTGGCTCTGCGTTATATGAATCGCTCTAGGTGTCGCTATGCGATACTGTCATACTGCGGAGATCAATGTAGGCAAGCAAAGATGGGTAGAGGCAGGGCCTGACAGAATTGATGACACGTGGGAGAAATTCATTGCAGTGAGCGAGTGCCAAAGCTGGGCATTCCTGAGCTTGATACGCCCTCCAAAATGCCCAAAGATCCCAAGTGGTGACGGGTCCTTTCAAGCGCCTTGCCGGTGCAAACGTATGAGGTGCTTCTCCCCAACGTACGAGGTGCTTCTCCGCAACGTACAAGATGCTTTTCCCCGACATACGAGACGCTTTTCCCCAACGTACGAGACGCTTTTCCCCAACGTACGAGACGCTTTTCCCCAATGTACGAGACGCTTTTCCCCAACATACGAGTGGGATGTCACTGGGAAGTTGCTGCTGTTGGGATTGGGAGGCCAGTACAGTTGCGAGATGTTTAACCCCATAGTTACCAGGTACCTCTGCTTGTAGCATCTTAAGCAAAAAAATATCTTCAGTCCAAAACTACTGACAGGAAATGTGCATTTCCCAGCCATACAAATATGAACTATGAATATACATTTTACAATTCACACACAGAATGGTATGGCTCATATTGCACATGAAAATTTATATTAATAGCCAGAATACATGCCAATAGATAGCTGATAGACAGTTAGTCATGCACAGATCATAAAATCTGGTCTCCTACTTTATAAGGTCAGCCGCATCTTTGAGCAGATCCGTGCACCGAGGTCATGACAACTCAACAGTAAAAAAACACGAAGCCCCTTCAAAGTGAAATACTGCATCCATAAATACAAAGCCGGGGTGGGGGGGGGGGCGGCTAAAAGTGAGACCCAAGCCCATCTTCCATCTTGCGGCAAGAGAGGGAAGGAATGTGGACCAGGTGTTGGGGCCGTTTACGAGGAGCCGGCTCTGTACAGGAACCCGCCCGCATACAGGCAAGGACAATAAACAAAAAGCCCAAGAAATTTATTGGACTCTTCTTTCCCAGCATGGAGAACATGAACCACAACATGGGATCATGACATCCCTAAATCACAAACTTCTGTCTCTCAGCTTGGGGGGGATGCAGATATTCCCTTGTAAAATATCGCAAATCAATACCCATTCCAAGCCCAGGGGGGGTCTGATGGGCCATCCAGAGGAGCATTAACTGGGGACAGTTCCCACACCCTCCATACATGTATCTGCTGATGGCCTACTGGAGCAAGCAACTGCTATAATGGCTGATCTGAAATGTACATTTAAATTGTAAAATTCTAAAAATCCTCACTCAGGTATTGGTGTGAAAAGGTTTAAATCCCACAGTAGCAATGTTCAGCTTCCCGGTTTCCGTTATATTCTTCAACATTATCATACTGCTTCATGGAACCCAGCACCACAGACAGAAACTGAAAGACCCTAAACAAGTTTTACCGGGAGTGTGAAATATTCCTGGCATAAAATTCTCCAAGTTTAACTATAGAATAATTATCCTGGACTTTATTTTGGACCGTGAAACATTATAATTGACCGTTAATTACTGTTGTAAGAGTATAGCTCTCGATCAGTAACAAGTTTTTTCACATGCTAAACTAGTTATGAAATAAAAACTTTAAGAAGCAGCATTCCTCTCAGTCTCAGCAGGAACTGGTCAGGGTCTGAAATGCCACAGCACAGTAGAAAAGTATCAAAGTAAATGGTTATGTAAACAATTTCTGAGGCTACCTGAATTGTTGTAAAGAAATCAAAAAAAAAATATATATATATATATATTGAGAGAGAGAGAGAGAGAGAGAGAGAGAGTTAAAGGGTGGCAAATATACCACATTTGCAAAGCCTTTGTCTTTTTGTAGGGATGAAATATTAAAACAATGAATCCGGAATTAAAACAGAGCTATTATTAAGAGATTCAAGATTATTATTTTCCTAATCCTGAAATTAACATTTTTCTTTATTTTACTAAATGGAATTGGTTGACTTTCCATCTAACAAGAAATTCATTGCGCTTCATGTTTCATACGTTACCCAAGAAGAATCAACCAACACACGTTTTTCAGCTTTAGTAATAATCTCACCTGGTGAATTATTGTTTATTTAAACAACTATTTGTTGATAAGGTTGATATAAACATAAGCACCGGAGGGTGGCGTAAAACATTTCACTCTCTTTTGGGTTTTATTTTATATATGATTTTCTAATCATATTTGGAGCCCGTTGCTTTTTTTGCTTGATATTTGCAGCATGGTGGATTGGGATTCTTCCACTGGTGATTAATCTCCTACCTCTCCGGTTCATTCCCTTCAAAGCACGGAGCAGATAAGTCCTGGTAACACACAGCCCCTTGGTGCTGGGCTTGCCTGTGGGTAACTACAGCCAAGTAAAGGGATTAAGGAGAGCAGAGGTGGCTTGTGGGTAATCGATTTTTCTCAGCCCTAGGATAGTGGTAATTGGGCAATATATTTAAATGATGACTCGAATAAATCATAACTTTTAAATACAATTAAGAGCTGTTTGCAATTTGTCGTGAAGTCGTGAAGAAGCTGCTCTACTTGTAAACGCTGTTGGATTTGTAAATTTGCCCACATGTACAACGCAACACTTGGAGAAGCCGAAGGCGGAACCTCTGATAAATGTCTGAGTCTCAGCTCTTCATTCCCAGGGTAAAATAAACCGATGAAGCCGTGCTGAGCACAGATACTCGACACACGACATTAACCGTGCAAAGCCTCTGTCCTCCACCCCCTGTTCCAGCAGGCATCTCACCGCCCGTACGCATCGGTGCAGAAAGCACAGACGGCGGGAACTGGGGAGGAATCGGAATCAGCCTCATCTGAGGCGTGCGTGGGAACTATCTTCGGTGGAAAAAAAGTCACTGTGTCGTCTAAGAGAGAAACAAACGATTCCGAACTGACAGCCTCTTGAACGTAGACCACCAACGAGGCGACCGCATGCACGGAAAGTAAGCAGACGTCCTTACCTTGCAAAGAAAGAGGCGGCTGCCGATGTGCCACTGGAGGGCGCTGAGGGGACCGGGGGCGTCTGCGGGGGGGGGAAATTGTACGAGGATGGCCGGTCGGTGTTGTAGCGGTTCAGAGCAACTTCTGTTAGACCTTCGCGCCCGCCTTCTGACACCCCTTGGGAGATCTGTTCAAGGAATAATATTTAGCAGTGACTTAGCAGAGGGTTGTAGTCTGCATGATCACCCACCTTCATAATCCCCGAATCACAAAAGATAAACTGCAGGATCATACAATGCAGCGTAAACCTTAGCACTTCACTTCACATCCCAGATCAAATACCCAACAAGTCAAATAAGACGCCAAACATGAAATTCTCCTATAAACCTGGTTGTATATATGAGACATACACATGACCTTGGCAAATAAATACAACAATGTCATACAAAATGACGGGATGGCTTAAAACACACTTAGGCTTTGGAAATAACTTCAACACTTACTGCTGGCCCAAGCCATAAACAGACAGGAGACTTCCCTTTGTCTCTGTTTTGCCCGAATAAGGAAGCGGATCTCACAGGAGATTAAATAGACAGACAGCACTTTCACTAGAGTCTTCTTACAGTAACAGGGCATGATCAGGATGCTGTCTGCTGGCAAAATATGCAGAAACCATGGTATCTTTGGATTATGTATCTATGTTTGGGTTTTTAGTTCCAGAAAGTACTTTAAAATGATCATTGCTTATAAATGAAACAAAGAGATCTCAAGAAAAACATGAAACACTGTTTAGCATATCAGAAGTGACTAAGAGGAGAATCACTATTAATTAGTTTATAATATTCTGCAATGGACACGCATTAATCCAGACAGCAAGCCAAAATTAACTTCCGATGCATGTTATTTCTCAGTAGACAGACAGGTCAAACTGAAGACCATCCCACGAAGGCCCACGGATCACAATCACAATAACGTAATCTCCACCCCTTGAGATAATCTGGGTTTCCAGAGTTGGCCTAATAATAGCCAAGCTCTACATACAGAGACACGGTCTGCTGGTAGATGCAGGACACTGGGGCAGAGTCCGTCTCTGGGGCAGAGTCCGTCTCTGGGGCAGAGTCCGTCTCTGGGGCAGAGACACGTTCAGTGGCCCTGTCTCTGGGCACATCTCAGCTGAGGAAAAGCAAACTCACTCTTCTAAAGCTGGTTTGAAGTTTGCATGTCTGCAGAAACCCTACGGTGGCAGATTACCCACCTGCCAAGACAATGCAGACTTCTATTTGCTACAAGGGGGCACATCATAAGACTGCTATTAAAAACATATTATTCTCTTCAAAAGCACCTTATCATTTTGACAATTGAATATTTCAGCTAGCTGAGCAGTGTATCCCCTGAATTTGAGCCATAACCCTTTGGGATAATTGTCCACTTACATGCTGGCCTAAAAGACACAATTTGCATATAGACTCCCATATTTCAATTAGGCCTCAGACAGACTACTGGTATCTGCATATCACACATATCCATATTACAGTCCATTACATAATTAGCGATGGCTCTGTACCATCAACTGAGCAGAACCCTTTGCAGGATTTCTCATTAAGCTGGACTTGTCTGTGAATCTGGTCTGTCTCTCATGGGGAGCCTTATTCCCTCCCCACCCGCTATTGATCTTCTCTCATTGGCCTCTCCAGAGTTCCTGGGTGCCCTCATTGGCCTCTCCAGAGTTCCTGGGTGCCCTCATTGGCCTCTCCAGAGTTCCTGGGTGCCCTCATTGGAGCACATAATGGAATAATAGGTCCGTTCTGGCACAAGAAGGGTGGCTGATAGAACAGGGCAATCAGATCTTTTGAGTCCCCAAGCAAGAGCAACCAATGATGAACACAGTGAATGATCTTCTCAACTCAGCCGGTCATCTGCTTCAAGCAAAGTAAGTTGACAGAGATGACAGTTAACTTAGACAGTTCCTCATGAATTGGAGGATGACATCAAGTGACCTTCAAAAGGAATGGGAAACATTAAGTGCAGGTCTGAAGTACACTGTTAGGATAGTTTGTAACGGGCTCCTATAAGCAAAACTCTCTCTCTCTCTCTGTATGTATATACACACACACACACACACACACACACATATATATATTTCTATATTTTTCTATAAAATTCACAGACGCACACAAATATATATATATATATAAAATTCACAGACGCACACACATAGAGAGACCCACTCATTGAGAAATGAGTGGAAAAAATATTTAAATATAGTTCTGTATATTTCTCTATAATTTTTGTTTAGCATTGCTAAGCAATGGCAGCCGCGTTCTTGCATGGACTTCCACAGCATTTTAAACATGTGGGATAATAATGATAATAATAATAATTAATAATAATAATAATAATGCTATTGCACACCTAGCACTTTTCTGGGACTGGAAAATAACCAGCCTCCCTGATCATGGCGGAGTACACCGGCCTCCCTGATCATGGCGGAGTACAACGGCCTCCCTGATCATGGCGGGGTACAACGGCCTCCCTGATCATGGCGGAGTACAACGGCCTCCCTGATCATGGCGGAGTACACCGGCCTCCCTGATCATGGCGGGGTACACCGGCCTCCCTGATCATGGCGGGGTACACTCGTACCGCCGCACGAACGCCAGTTGGATCGCTAGGGAACCTCAGGCTCCTTCGCCATCTGTTCTGCAGGAATGAGGTGGGGGGGGGGGGGACTGGGCTTCTGCCCCTGGCACAGAATTCTGCGTCGCTCTCTCAGGCCCAAACTGCAGAAAGCCCTGGCTGGGCCTTTTACCACCAGGTTGGAGTCACCTTAAGCGGAGGCTTCGGTGTCGCCGCCCTCCTGGCCAGATGGTCTCCAATCCGACTGGAAGTCATGACTTAAATGGCGTCATGAGATAATTCAGGTAATTCAAAGATCCTGAGGTGAATTAAGGAGAAACCAGGGTCTGTTTTCCATTTTTCACAGAGTGACCTGCTCAGCCCATTTTTTATTTGCCCCAGGAACAAGATCATCCCTTGTTTTCTGTTTATTCACTAAACCTCATCAGAAAAAATCCATTTTAAATGATTCCATTTCGTAAAGTAATTCCATGGGATGAACTGTTCTTCCATTAAGAACCTCATTCCCAATGTTATTCAAAACATTCTCATAGATTAAATACTTTTTTTAAATGAAGAAATCTCCCAAAAATGTTCTGGTGATAAGGTAGCAAAATTAGGAATTTGTATCTTAGCAGATTTTATCAGCATTTGTCCACTTGGCTAGTGGTGAAAGCAGGGCTCCAGGCGAAAGCAGGGCTCCAGGCGAAAGCAGGGCTCCAGGCCCGCACGGCAGGGACGCACCAATTTTAATGACTCGCACGAGGCAAATGAACTAACAGCATGGCAGACCAGCCTCCCACGGCGTACAATTCCATGGCATATTTATTTACTGCTCTGCACCGCAAAGACAGAAAATACGACACCTAAAGCCATAAAACATTGATAGTCAATTGATAAACCTGCTAAGACGTATAATAAATCCGGGCTCTTTTTCTATTAACTAAGAATAATGTAATATTTAATGCTCAGGTTTGAAAACTCCAACTGGGGTGCTGTGAATTGCAATCTGGCACCGTAAACATTCTTAAAGAATGAGGTCACCATGAAAACAGTGGTTAGTAGCCAGAATTCAGTAATGAAATGAAATGAAATGAAATGGATATTGCAGCGTATCATAGAAGCAAACGTTGCCTCGAAAATTCTATTTGTAAATGTCCAAAAAAACAAGGCATTAGTCTGCCGTGCAGAAGCCAAAACTTCGTTAGCACAGACTGTATGGAAACGGCGCCTCTTTGGCTCCGTTTCAGCTTGTGACAAAATATCTTATGCTCTGCTTTGAAGAAAACAGTAGAAATGACAGTAACTACATAATCCAAGCTAAGATTATGGCAAAACCCCCCTTTCCTCTGTTTTAGTGTCTCTGCAGTTACTGTATTTTTGCTTTGCCGGGCAGTATTTCTGCAAATGGGCTTTACAAAAGTATCCAATTTTCTGGGTCCTTAAAATATGATCTTGTATTTAAACTCTATATGTATATTACCTTATTCTCGTTGTTCACATCGCATCCTTTTTTTTTCTTTCTTTTTTCTTTTTCTCAGTTTTTTTCCCAGAGTATGTATAGTGTTCATAGGAGCAGAGAACAGCCTGGTGTTCCTGGACAAAGCCCCCCCCCTCATGTAACATAACTGGTAAGTTGCCCAAGAGGCACCCGGAGTTAAAAATAATTGCTCAGCAAGTTTGTAGCTCCTCACGTTGTGTTCGCATTGACCAGCCCACACATCCATCTTAATCAAGCCGTGACCAGTCCAACCACATCACCTTTCTGCTTCATAACCCCTCCCCCCCTCCCAGTCACCTCTCTCTAGATGTTTTCATCCTTGTACCTTGGGTTCCCATGAACACAGTGCTGAAATTAGTAAATTAGGGTTATACAGGGAGCAACACAAAGTGACAGGCCCCCTAGTTTACACTGATGTCTGCTCTTATAGCTAAGAAAGAGGGTGTTAAAGCCTGGAACGTGGAACAGTCGTGTCCCACACCCTGCTTTACCGTGCTTCAAGTCTCACGGGATGAGATTTTTTTTGTGTCTTAATAGTTTAACGAGGTTTGTGGAAAAGCTGTGTGAGAGAGGCTTTGGATATACCCCAGAACAAAGCCTTGTCGATCAGAAGAGTCTTTTTTCCCCTCCTGCCCCACACACGCGTCGCCCAGGGTAACAGGATTTTCCTGGCCAATAATTGTAGGTAGAATTAAAAATTTCACTACAAGGGTCCTACTTTATGGGTCAGCATGCGGGGCTGCAGCCTCAGTGTGTTCAGGTCAGCAAGGTGACTGGGGGGGCCGCACACATTGTTCATTCTGGAGGAGCGTGGAAAAAATTTCCTCACTCTGTTTCAAAAGAGGCAGCACAGGGTCAGTGGCGGATGTCGAACTCTGTGTGTGGCGTCCAAACTGTTTTTATAACAAAGTCCAGTACCAGCGGTAATTGTCATTATCCTGAGGAGTCTTCGAGGCAACTCTAAAGAACTTCCTGCACTTCAAAACATGCCCTTAGGCGCACTGAAAGACAAGAGGAAACAAAGCTGGGCCAGAGAGTAATACAGCAATGAAACACAGAGAAAACACAGAGGACTCATTCAGATTGAGGAGAAGACAGGGACCTGGCGTCATATACCGAATGAGAGAAGAAAAGGGAAGTAGGGGGAACAAGGAAGGTAGGGATACAAGCCTTTGGAGGATAATGGTAGATGATGCTGGAAGATGTTGTCTTAGTGTGGGTGCGGCCAAAGACTTCCCAAACATCCGGGCCCATTTCTGCAATATGCTGCATGGCACAAGCAAATCTCCTGATCTCCAAGCAAGGCTCCGAATGCTTCCCCACCCAAGATGAAAACAAAAACACAGTAGTTCCACAAAAAATGGGGACAGAATCACAAACATGCCAAATTTACCTGTTGATATGCAACAAGGAGATTTTAATCGTGAGAAATGAGTGAAACCGTGACTTCCGCAGCACATCACAAGTCTGCCGGGTCCTGTTTGTGATTCTGACCAATTCTCCCAATCCTAAAGTAAAACATGGTGCTAGGAAACATCACATGGGTTTCTGTTTAAAGGTATTCATTCCAGGACCTGTTATTGATTTATTCTTGTTTTAAGGAGACGCGTGGAGACCCTGCACAAAGCAGGGCTCTGTTCCTCCTAAAACAAAAAGGGGTTGTTCCTTTGTCTGTTTCTCATTTCTACAGACACCACAGACCCAAAAAACCTACAGCAAATTCAATAAACGTAAAAACAGCATAAAAAAATGAAGCAGTCAAATGGCTTTGCTGGTATGCAAAGGTTGGAGATTCAATGGGATGCACTCCACCTTCTCGCTTCTCATTGGTCAGAATCTGTCAAGATGGGCCCAAGGGGGTGTCTCCTCAGGATGGGTGTGTATGGCCTTATGCATTGTTGTGTCAGCTGAAGCCACAATCTCTGCTCATTTATGGATTTTAGGAATCAGGAGAGGTTGCTACTTCAAGTGTACTTCAGGGCTTAAACGTAATTGAATTGAGGCAACAGAACTGAAGCAACTTAAAGCAAGAAAATTAGCAAATAGGTTTTGGGCCATCAAAAAAAAAACAAGCTTTAAATGTTTTGTGCCAATCAGGTAGAACTCAATTAGCTCTTGCATGATCCTAAACTAAAATGGAGGGGTGTGAAAGTCACAGCAAATGCGAGTAATACGTGTAACTTCCTGTTATGCTGAAATGCGAGTAATACATGTAACTTCCTGTTATGCTGAAGCACTGCTATCCTAATTGAATGGTCAATTCTCCAGTAACTAAATTTTTCTTAAAGCCGAATTCCTGTCGTGCTCACCTCAGCATTGTGATATGTACTCATTTTCCATCCATCCATCCATCCATTTTCCAAACCGCTTGTCCTACTGGGTCGCGGGGGGTCCGGAACCTATCCCGGAAGCAATGGGCACGAGGCAGGGAACAACCCTGGACAGGGGGCCAGCCTATCGCAGGGCATACTCATTATCCATTTCCTGTTATTTTCATTATGCAAACTTGTATGCTAACCATGGAAGCTAGCTAGCTAACACAGGCCAGTCAGATCAAAGTCCCATAAGATGACTAATTGCACAAATTTAAAGATGTATGCCTGCCTTCAGTTTGCAAGTAAAATTTTCCTTTTCATTTTGTTCATGAACATCTAGCTTAATGAAATAAGACATGCAGGATTATCGGCTCATAATGTGCTGGATCTCTTTAGCTCCAGGATTTGTTTGGTTTTCTGTGAATTCCCGTCTCCTGATCCACTGTGAATTCCCGTCTCCTGATCCACTGTGAATTCCCGTCTCCTGATCCACT
>JAABNY020000025.1:9915978-9927696 GCA_015164015.2 Brevimyrus niger | reverse complement strand
TACTGCTATGCCTAGAACCAAGGATGGGGTTATCTGAGTATACTGCTATACCTAGAACCAGGGATGGGGTTATCTGAGTATACTGCTATGCCTAGAACCAAGGATGGGGTTATCTGAGTATACTGCTATACCTAGAACCAGGGATGGGGTTATCTGACTATACTGCTATGCTTAGAACCTGGGATGGGGTTATCTGAGCATACTGCTATGCTTAGAACCTGGGATGGGGTTAACTGTAAGGGCTTTCTGGGGAAAGCTGACTGAGCAGATTTGGCAGGGATAAATGAAAAGGAAATGAACTGGAGAGTTCACTAAATACAAATGCATCTGTTTCAGTCCAGACCTTTCTGAAAGTATCACTGTATCACTGGCGGATAAAAGTTATTTAGCATTTAACTGTTGACTCGAGGTCTACAGAAACCACAGGCCCAGGGCTACTACATACAAGCTACATTAAAAGTAAATAGTAGGACTAATTTATGGTAGGTCTTGCCAAATAGGCTGGGAAGACATTGGCATCTCTTGCCTGAAGAGCAGGAAAGTATAATGGTAGGTTAAAAGAAATCACTGTTTATCCACCTGGCTGAATGCCGGGCAAAACCCATTAGGCAGCCGCCTTGGGCACCATCTTCCGAGGGGGCGACACCACCCCCTCCCGGCGTGAAGGGTACGCCAGTGAACCGTCGGGAAAAACGAGAAACTGGAGGGGAAGCTGCCTTTGAGCACCACGCCGGCTCCAACCAGCCATGAGCAGACTAGCTAACTAGCTGCCCAGTTAAGGATCAGTTAAGCTGCACTGACCAGTACTCCTGTTAGTCTGTAGCCCCAAGCTGCTTCTCTGAAATCTCTCCATGTATTTTCCAGATGCTTTTAGTCATTAATGAGACATCTTTAGTACCACCTTCAGTTTGGCACCTTAGTTTCATTCTTGATTTCAATAACTGCACCTTAACAGCAAATGAAATTGATGTCATTGGATCTTGTTTATCTTTTCCGTTTTTGGTACTAATGAAATAGATACATGTAATGTGTCCTCAAAACCCACCCTGCTACTAAACTGAAAAAAAAATCACTATATCACTTTAAAAAGACATTTCTTTTCTAACGGAAAGACCTAGAGCAGTGTGTCCCACCCCAGTTCTCGGGGACTCACAGACAGTCCATGTATTTGCTCTCTCTCAGCTCCCTGCCCAACGGTCCACGTTTCTGTGGGTCCCTGATTATCGGATTGGGAAATATAGAGAGATCAGTCTGAATAACAAATCCTTCAATGCAGCTGAGGACTGAACTCCAGGTGGATAAAATATGTCAAGTGCAATAGGTGTCAATCACACAAGGTTTGCCTCATGTGGCAGACAGCTGGCTGTATGATGAGATGCTGAGATAGACATGTTCTACAGACCCTAGTCGAAGCCTCCACAGGCACCTTTAAAAAATCTGCGGAGAGAGGAAGTGAGACGCTTCCCTCTGGCTTCTGCTTTCGGCCAACTACCTGCCGTGGCCAAAACAAAACGCTCAAAATCTATACTTGGCCCGCGGCGCGATCCGCCCGCTGATGGGCCTCTGAGGCCTCAGAGGAAGCGCAAAGAGTCGGAAACGCAGCCCAGAGCAGGGGATCCGACGCGGGAAATGGGGCTCGAACAGAATGCCGGGTTCTGCTTTATCAACCTGTAATAAATTCCAGATGGCTTCCTGCAGACGGCATGGCTCGTTTTCCGGCTCAAGGCAGCATGCAAACCCAGCGAGAATTTATGTATCTCTGCCCTCCTGTTGGACAGACGAGGTCCCGACACACTTCCCCAGCACAGGACGAGACTCCGATCCGTCTTGCACAGGCACTCGGTGCAAAACGAAAATGCCCCGGGGCTCCTGCCACACTGAACCGCACACAGTAACGCCGGAACACTCCCCAACGCTGGAACGCGGCAACAAACACTTGCAGTGATACTGAGGCTTTTGCTCCCACGGTGAAAGGAAGAGCTGATCTTATGGCATGTAGGTGGCTGCCAGCCTCTTCCAGGACTGGGGCAGAAACCTTCCCATTTATGCTCCCACGCCAGCTGAAGCAGAAACCGTCACGGGTTAAACGTGGCAAAGTGCCGCAAACATGCAGCGTCTGGAGATCGTCACGGGAGCGACACGAGAACGGCCTGGACAGCGGCGGGTTCAGAGGCTCCTCTCCGTGACGTTTTCCAGGTGAAGACAGTGTGATCGGAGGTCTGTCTGGCTCCCCCTTTTAGCCACAGACAGGTGCGTCTCCGTGGGAGACGCTTCTCCCAGGATCCCGAGCAGTCGGAGCAGAAGGGAAGGTATGGCCGTGAGCACCTGTTTCGGGGGAAGCTCACACAGAGAGAGCGGCGGCGCCGTGTGTGTGTCAGCCCGCTCTGTGCACTTAGCATGCAGAGAGGCGAGGCTTTATCTTCCCTTCGTGTCGCTTGGACGCAGACACTCTACATTCAAAATCACTGCCTTCCACCGAAAATCCCATGATTCATTCATCTCGCTCTGTGACTGTTGCACGAATCTTAGCCGCAATAATGAGCTTCATCACGCCTGAGCAGCGACAGTCGACATAAATAATGAGCAAAGACTGATGTCGTCAGCGTGCAGTTTGACCGTATTCATTCTGCTTTTAGCTCTGTTGATGGTCATCCGCTTAAAATCAAACTTCTGTCCATGAATATTCCACAATTGCTTATGTGGTAAAAAGATGTGGTGGGTCTATGACCTATATGACCTCTATGACCTCTCCACCAACCCAATCCACTGATCCTTGGGAGAGGTTTCAGAATCACTGTGACACTGCTAAATATGGATGGATGGATGGATGGATGGATGGATGGATGGATGGATGGATGGATGAATGGATTGCATGAAAATCATATTTAAAAACATACATATACCTCATGACAACAGCATTCTTTATTCCCCTTTATTCTGTATAAATCATCCAGTTTTGTATTGACACATCCTCTTGTTAGATGCCTTGGAACGGCCGATGTGAAAGAGACAATGTAAAAATGAAATGAAGTCAATTGAATTCGGTGGCAGTCTGCCTGCCCCGAAGTTTTACAGCTGCACATAACAGTTTGCTCATTTTTTTTGTAGTGGACAGATCATTTTTACAGTGTTTTTGATTATACAAAGCTGCGTTAAGGCATCAGAAAAGCAGAGCTACGAAAATGCACTGCATGCATCTCAATGTACCGTGACACAGTATTCGCTCAATGAGAGGAGTGAGTAAGGGAGTACATTGCAGAATTGATGGACAGATTATGGCCATTGGCTGAATCACTTGAAATGGCGACGGATGTGCAGACCACACACAGGGTGATGGATGAGGATGTCAGGAGGCCGTTAGTGGCTGCTAGCCAACGGATGGGGAGGAGACCCCAAAGCCCCTGGACCGCCAGCCTGGGCGGTCTTCTTCCGTGTTGCACCGAGGCCTCTCGGTCTTCCATGTGAGATGATCCCACTGTAAAGCTGCAAATCGTTTCCTTCTCATTTACATGGCAACACTGCGCTGCTGAACTGGGGGTTGTTACCATGGAAACGCATATGGTACACTCCAGCACCGAAGGTGATTTTGCTGCATTGCCAGTACAGGTTGCATCCCTAAGCTCTATTTCCGGCTCAGCAAAGCAACAAGCGGACAGTCCTCACGTCAGAAGGGGGCAGCGTGAGCGTGCCCTGTGAATAATGGACAAGCACAGCCTACGTATGGGGGCCCGGTCAGCTCTCCGACACCACATCCCCCCCAACACCACGCCCCCCCATCTTGCTGCTAAAGAGGCAGCCACATTCCACAGCTCTTTCGCAGCCACACCTTGCCCCAGACTAACCAATCAGAATACACTTCCGCCAGCCATGTGACTAGTCCCTTAATTAACCGGCGCCCATGCCGCTTTTCAGAACCACTGCATTTCTCGACCCTTGGAAAAGAAAGAAGCTCAGGGAGGATCATTTCGGTGCAGTTTGCCGGTTAGTTGGTTTCCTCGGTTTTGTCCGCATTCCTATCGCCGCAGCCTCACGCCCTCCTCCGTGCCAAAGACGCGATTAGACAGCTGGTATTCGCAGCGTGGTGCCAAGGGCTGAGAGCGCGGGGGCTCCGTGCTGGAACGACCCGAGAAGTCCCAAGGTCCGGTGAACGTGGGTCACGGCACTCTGAGTCCCGGCCCAAGTCTTACCGACAAATGCTAGGCTTGGGCACTGTTAAGGTAATATCATTTACACAGCATTGCTTTTTAAAATTTTTAAAAACCTTAAAAAAAAAACTCGATATACTGTCCGGAAGGTATGATGGCATGAAGAATTTAGATACCACCCAAGCCTATGAAATGGATATTACAATGATACACAAATACAACAGACCGAATACAATATGGCCAATATACACGTTGTAGCCATCTGCTCAAATTAGCGCACAAACCGGAACTACGCACTAACGGCGTGATGAGAGGCTAAAGCCAAAAGCTATTTATTGATCCCGGCATGCCGCTGTATTGCCTGGGTAGATTCATGATCTCAGGCCAGGTGTCAGAATTCAGCCCATAATGAATCAACGGCGATTCCTTTTGGATTCAAGGTTTTCACCGAGTTAAGTTAGGCTGTTCGAATCACACACAAAACAAACACAGAATCATGGCATTGCGACTAAAAACAGTATTTTGCTGTTTTGTGTGCCATAGCCACGCCCCCTAGGTGATTTTCTTTTGTGGTCGTTCATTCATGGGTTCTTAATGATGCACTGAAAGTGAATGCTCCCCGGGTTTGTGGCCCCCATCCCATTTAACGCTCAGAGGAGCAGGGTGTGCGGGCGTAATCACTGGCGAAATGTCCGTGGGCCTCGCAGGCCTGGAGGCCACGCCCTCAACCTCACCCACCTGCTTCTCAGTCCATTTGCATGCTGACCTGCTGTAATGACGGGGCGAGAGGCCTCTCTGTGACTGATGGAAGGCAGTCAGAGCTCCATTACAGGGCTGGTTAGAGTGAGCTGAGCGGGGCACAGGGGTAAAATCACAGAGACGTTAAGTAAACAGGCGTGTGAAGAGGCGCCTCAGCCCTCCGGGGTGACCTCCGGCGAGAGCAGTCTAGACCTGGGGGAGGGGTGTTTGGACAGCTAATTCTCTCGGCCAATGACCGCCCGCCTTGTTTTAACCTTGTGTCAGCATCATGTCCTCACCCCGGTTCATTGTGGCCCCCGTCCTACTTCAGAATCGTGCGATCTAAAGCGTCCATGTTGTCTCCCCGAGGCTCCCTGCGCCCCGCATACGCTACAGCATTCCATTATGTCGTCTCGGATACGCCTCCCCGGATACTGTGCCCGTGGCGGTTTTGTATACTATGGAAAGATGCAGCCCGGGGTGCATGTGGAAATAAAAAGACCCTATAACCCTAAATCTGTAAGAGTGGCTCTCTCTCAGAAGCTCCTGGCCCGACATGAGGCAGAGACGGCTCTGACGTCAACCATGACCTGCGTACCACTCAGGAGGCGGACCTCAGCTCCGGGGCTGAGAGGCAGGAGATGTGTCCCCCCCCCCTCCCTCAAAAAAATATGTGCCCCATCTAAATTGGTGGAAAGACAGAATTCATACATGGCACTCAAAAAAACACTAGATGGTCCTCTCAGAAGATCATGATGTCCAGCTGGAGATTAGTCATTTATTCATTCATCATGATTCTCCAGAGCTACAATTTGGTTGAAACATCGATTCTTGAGCCACAGTTTGGGGGGGGGGGGGATAAGTAAATATAGGGAAAAAATTCTGGGTTCTATTAACCACCAACAATTTGGAAAACTGTTATTATTATTATTGCTATTATAGCTAAGGAAACTAGCCGAATTTTTTACGAAATTATGATCACTTGAAGAGCATTGGACTAAAATAGTCACGTGACACATGCAACTGGCAATAAACTGGGTGTAATATTTACATTACATATTTACATTATATATATATATATATAAATAAAATGAAAAATTACTTTTGTGACATTAGTAACGTAATGAGAGCTGAACATCAGTGGAGCGGGCTGAGCTGGGGGGAGAGACACAAGATTGTTAACATTTGTATAGCTAAGTTTCAGACCCATTACACCATTATCCAATACAGCATAGCAGGGATCCGGAAATTCTCCCAGACACAACAGGCAGAAGGCCGGGGATAATAACCCGAAACGTGAGGCCGACCCATCACAGGGCAAACTCACAGGGCAAACTCACAGAGCAAACTCACACACCATTAACACACACATACACACCTACAGGCAATTTGGCAAACCCAACTGCAGGTTATTCATTCACTTATTATATTTCGACCCGTTATTGTTTCCATTGTGTGTTTATGTAAATCTTTATTGTGCTGCTCAGTGAGGTTACACTCCAGACACCTGAATTTGAACCCGACGCTCCAGATGAGTGAGGTAAATGAGACAATAGTCTGTTACATGAATAATAATTCATGCATCCAAAACTGAGCATGAAAAACCAGGAAGTACCAACAAATGCATGAATTTCTTCCCAGCAGCCCTGCAGTATCAAACGCACGAATGTTCTAGTGAACTTCATCTGCTCTCAATCGGCACTTTGCTAACCTTACATAATTACATTTATTATGGTGTGCCGGGCAAATACTCGTGTCGGACTAAATGCTAAATAACTTCAACATATCAGACCCCTACTATCAGATCATCTTAAATAATATGAAAACAAACCATAAATAATAAGACTCTCCATGTGAAAGACTGACACTCTATATGTTATGAATATGCAAAAAAGAAAAATGTAAAAAAATCGGAACACTGCAAAATAGGTGTAATTCTATGCTGTTGAGAAAGTGAAAGACGGTGTGAATGTCTGACTCACGTACAGAATGCACACAAATACCTAAAACCTTTCCCCATCCCTTCCTGTTCTCTCCGCTTTCTCTCAGTAAAGCAGTAATGCAAAGATCACCGGAAGCACAATGGCCAGGAGGCCACATTCACAGTGAAACCATCGGCGGCTAAGAACGCGGAGGAAACATCTCTGGGTGTTCAGTAGAACCTCCCTAACATCCCTGGGTGTTCAGTAGAACCTCCCTAACATCCCTGGGTGTTCAGTAGGACCTCCCTAACAGCCCTGGGTGTTCAGTAGGACCTCCCTAACATCCCTGGGTGTTCAGTAGGACCTCCCTAACGTCCCTGGGTGTTCAGTAGGACCTCCCTAACATCCCTGTGTGTTCAGTAGGACCTCCCTAACGTCCCTGGGTGTTCAGTAGGACCTCCCTAACATCCCTGGGTGTTCAGTAGGACCTCCCTAACGTCCCTGGGTGTTCAGTAGGACCTCCCTAACATCCCTGTGTGTTCAGTAGGACCTCCCTAACCCACTACGGCTTCCTGACATGTGAGAAATGCAAGCAAACCACTCCAGAGACAAGGGAAGTCCACAACATCAACTGTGCCCCAATTGGCTGATTTGCTTGGCTGTTTAATCGTGTGTATACAGGTCCCTAAATAGAACCTTTAGAAACGCTCATGTAGTATATGAAGATTGGATATATTGGGAATGACAATCACATGTGCTATCAGCTAGAGTCTGACCAAAATAGGGATTTGTGGACAAGAAGCTTGATGTAGATCTGAGCCAAAGTGCAAGAAACCTGTGGTGGAGAATTTTGGTTTATGCATCATCAGCGTCGAAGGATAATTAAAATTACTGCCCTACTTTTGTTTGACACCTGAAAATGCAATGATACTTGTACAGGGGTATATACAGGGGCAAGGTCATAGGGGCACTGGCCCCATCTGAAAGCTAATTGGCCCAAAGATTTTCCCCTCCCCTGTCAGTCATCGAATCAAAACATATCATTGGCTAATGATAAGGTTGTCTTCTCTGTATAAATTATGGCCCCTCTTATTGCGGGTCCCCAGGGACTGGATTGGGAAACACTGCAATGAAGGGTCAGAGGGAGCAGTGAGCCTGAAGTGAATACCTGGAAGTCCGGGGCAAGTCGAACATTGATGCCTGTCCATTGTGAGCTACACACATACACTGTGAGTAAAACAAGACACCATATGTTTGTGAATCACAGGAGGAAACTCACAGAAACACTCCACAGAGTGGAGGTTCGATCAAACCGCAAGCTTATCAGTGTGACAATACACCGTGCGTGTGCATTTATTAAGAGCTCAAAATATTAACAATGTAGGAAGAATATTTTATTTTCCAGCCCTGTACCAAAATGCATCTTTTTGCGAGTGTGATGGTTTCCTGGATAGTACGCCACAATTGGGTGGCCGTTTCCGTGGAGATACGCCAGCACCATCCATGCCGCCTCAGTGCAACATACAAACACTGATGTAAGTCTAGTGTCCAGAATGCTGCCCAGCAAAACCACCCAATGTTAATCCGTCCCTGACCAGCAGAACCTCAATTAGATCACTGGAATGGAAAACAATTTAAATACAATAATCAAAGTCTTGAATTAACACAGCCAGTGTTGCGGTACCAGCGAACACAAATTACTGTATGTAGGACAAAAAAAAAAAAAACGGTGCATATTTTCTCTTCCCCCCGGTAAGCTGTCCTGGTGTCACTCAATGTCACTGAGACTGCGGCATTCTGAACGCCTTGGCTGTATGAACAAGTGTCAGTGTGAGTTCTGGCCTCTAGTGGATGCGTTTGCCCTGACATCTAGTGCCAACGTTTGATTTATATTCTACTGATTAATTTTCATTTTCACCATGACCAATGAGAATGATATGGCTCAACACATGATATATCTGAAGTTGACAATAAAAGATGCTTCCACTTTGGCTTGACTTCCTTATTTTTTTGTGCATTAACTTTGCTCTGTTTCTTAATCCACATTATTCAGAAGTAAATACTTATATCCCTGCATCCCTCAGCACTGCTTATCCAGGACATGGCCATGGTGAACTTGGAGTCTAGTTATAGTATTGGGATTCAGCATTGGGTTCTAGTCCAAGGCGGAGCACATGGCCATGGTGAACTTGGAGTCTAGTTATAGTGATGGGATTCAGCATTGGGTTCTAGTCCAAGGCGGAGCACATGCTGAGGGACTGTGGCCCCCCGGTTTAGGCCCCCCGGTTGTCCTAAGGCTGGGAGGAATCCGCCAAACAATGAAAGAATGAGCAAAGTTCATGCTGCACAGAGTCTATGATCCTCCAACCCAGGATATGAGTAGCTACACTACCATCCACAGACCCACCATACCCCCTACTAAACAGGTATATGAGTATAATATAGAACCACGGGGGCCTCCTCGCTCACTCCCTGTCCTGCTTATCTCTCTCCCCTTCCAGTGACAGTGACAAATTACTCACGGCCACCAGGCCATCCATCTCCTCAAACAACAAATCTAAATGTAGGGATCTCACGACGCTCCCTTCATTCTTCCACTATTCTTGCATCTTTTTTTTCCCCCAGTTCCCTAACACTTCCAGCTGGCTCAAGGTTAAGCTGGCCCCTCGCACCGTGGCGTATCCGTGTCGGCTACCATCCGCCCAGAAGAGCGACAGGGACGAGATGGAGAAGATCTGAGGTTGTGAGACAGCAGCAGGAGAAAAGAACAGATTTAAGCTGGTGAGGGATCAGCTGACCAGCCTCCACGCTGGCAGTTACCCTTTGTTTAAAATGCTGAAATATTCATAAATGTATTAAATGCTCATTATTTATTTATGTTATGTAAATTATTTTTCTTTACAACTGTCTTTAGTGCATCTTTTTCTATCAAGAGTCACATGGAGTATTATTTTACGATAAAACAAATGAGCACACCTGGCTATCTGATATGTATATGCATATGTATGACAGCATGTTTGGCATAATTTAATATCTTTTCTTCACGAGTTACAGGTTAAACTCAAATTCCGACAGTTTGCCCACGTGCCCTTTTACACCAGAAAACGCGGTAAGGAAACAGTGAAACGCCTCGATTTTCTGTCCAGGACAGGCAGACTAGACCGGCATGCACCGTACATACGAGCAGTTCTACCCTGCTTGCCACGAAGGACGATTTTTAAAAAAATATTTCATTCCCAGTGCCACGGAAAAGCCTTTTAATATTCCAGGGTGACGTTATGCATAATTACCGAAGTGGAACAGCTGGTGGCCCTTCTGCAGGAGAGAGGATGGTTAATACAAGTCAGTGTAATTGTGCTTCACTTAAAGCTTCTCCAAGAGTCGTCAGCAAAGTGCATCTGTAGGGTGGAACATGAAGGGTGACCCTGAGCATTAAGTGGGATGTGCAGCCCTTTCCCCCCCGTTCCCGCCCACGACCGCTGACAGGGTGGCAGAGTGGTGTAACGCCACTACAGACAGCGCCACCTGGTGGCACAGAAGCGCGCCTTACCCCCATTCCTCAACTGATACCACAGGCACCTAATTAAAATCATTTCGGTACCACTTTATGCGAATTCCAAGTCTACAAGAATCTATGAACACTATGAACATTCATAAAGCATTATAAACATGGCTAGAAATATTTATAAAAAGGCACAGAGTGTTTATTCTGCATTATGAAGCTCTCATCTATACTGCACTATAGATACTTTAATAATATAGTGCTGAGCATTGCTAATGCTTATACTGACCATTATAATGCATTATTATAAAATATTATTATATTAAGGTATCTATAGTGCATTACAGATGGGAGCTTCAGTGGAGCTTATGAAGTATTATAATTATTGTATATATTATTAAACATTAAGTATTATAAACAATTCTATAATGCCTTATGACTGTCTATAGACAATGTTGTAATGCTTCATTAATTCTTATACCAATCATTATAATGCGTTATGATGATATCTTTAATTAAAGCACTACGGTCATTTCTTACCTGATTCACATGCACCCATAGAGATCCAAAGCACAGAGGAAAAGGAAGGAGAGAAAGCAAGATACGGGGTTTAAGAAGGATTTCATTCGCTCTTCGGCAATTAGCATCGATGTACATTCCTCCCCGCAGCCAAGAAGGGGGACCCAGTGGCCGGGACTAACTGGAGCCGCCCTTATCTCAGATTAGCTGGCCCTCAGCCCACATACTCTCACCTACATTGTAACTCCATTGTATCCCTGGCACAACAATCAATACCCAACGCCATGAGTGGACTCCGTTAAACAGGTTGTGGTATTTTTCCCCTGAAAGTAATTCCTTGGCTGTAGTGATTGGATTCTCATTAGTGTCAACTCAGAGCAGGAATGGGCAAAAAAAAAAGCAATTACATTGTACTCAATGAACAATGCAATAATACCATACACAAATAGACAGAGAGAGATTTTAAAAAATTAGCCAGCAGCGAGGCATCCTGTTGATGTTTTTGAGCTGGGATTTAATATTTTACGGCAGTTAGAATGACTGGAAACATACTTGGACTGAAATATCGCTACGGCAATAACAGTGCAGATCAATGTAATGGGCTGCAAATAGATTCTGGATGAGGGCCTATTGCATTGTTAACGCCTCTTTATTGCATTCATTTATTTATTGTATCTCCTTAATCTGATCGCTTGGCTTGACCTCAAGAGGAACTGTTCAGTCTCTCAGGTGCTGTTAAGCGCCTCAGGGGAGAGGCACCCAATGAATGGAAATAGGTATGTGTCAAACACGCCTATCCCAGTGTCCAAATCTCCACTGTTTAATTCCTGCCACCACCCCCCCCCCTGCCCACCGGCCCCCCCGTCACCCCGCACCCCCCGCAGCCCCGGGT
>JAABNY020000025.1:9895999-9906023 GCA_015164015.2 Brevimyrus niger | reverse complement strand
AAAGCAGCATATACACTGCAGAAGGTAAAAGGGTAAAGCAGCATATACACTGTAAAAGGGTAAAGCAGCATATACACAGCAGAAGCAGAAGGGGCCAGTTTCGCTCCCCAGAACCCAGTACCTCTATAGACCTGCCCCCTAATGCCCCTTTCACTGACCCCCTCCCAGCCTTCCCTCGCGCCCCGTGTCTTCCTCACTCTCTCATTCCGATCCCATCACCAATGCCGTGACTTGTAGTAAGAGGTGTAGGTTAACATGATGCACAGAACAGGAGCCAGGGCTGAACCAATTCTAAGATGGAGGGGGGGAGGGTGGACACAGGGGAAGGTAAGAAAAAAAGCATCTGTTTGCCAAGCCCTAAAGAAAAAAGCCATTTCATTTATACTAAGCTGTTCCTGGTGCTTTTATGAGTTTTTTCCCCCTCTGTGGACTGAAATTAAGGTCAGAAAAACACAAAGGTAACAAAAAAAAAAACAATCTGCAAAAATGAAAATACCTCTCACTCTGTTTTAATAATGTCATTTACTTCTGCATGCAATCAATACTTTCTCCAATGTACGGGAAAATGATGCATTCCAAAGGTCATGATTTACATACGATAAAAGCATTCCGGATCTTTCCATCAGAGCCAAAATGAAGCTGCCGTGATGAAAGCAGAAACGATGTTGTTTGAATAATTACCTGAGCCCCCCCCCCCCATTCCTACACATCCGAGAGACCTGATACCTTGGCACAGACATCTCCACCGTGTAAAAGGAGGCTCAGGAACGTTCAGGATAACCACCGGACGGCTGCCTTGATGTAATTACGAGAGTCTGCCTGTAGATACCATCACCGCAGGCACACTGTACGGGTTGAAGTGAGGTCATTGAGTTCCAACACAGTCATCTATGCCATCATTGTATGGGCCTCCATTTTTTAACTAGGGCAGTGTTTCCCAATCCGGTCCTCGCGGACCCATTGACAGTCCACATTTTTGCTTCCTCCCAGCTCCTTGTAAGACAGTCCACATTTTGCTCCCTCCCAGCTCCTTGTAAGACAGTCCACATTTTTGCTCCCTCCCAGCTCCTTGTAAGACAGTCCACATTTTTGCTCCCTCCCAGCTCCTTGTAAGACAGTCCACATTTCTGCTCCCTCCCAGCTCCTTGTAAGACAGTCCACATTTTTGCTCCCTCCCAGCTCCTTGTAAGACAGTCCGCATCTTTGCTCCCTCCCGGCTCCCTGTAAGACAGTCCACATTTTTGCTCCCTCCCAGCTCCTTGTAAGACAGTCCACATTTTTGCTCCCTCCCTCTCAGCAAAACATGGACTGCTGGTGAGTCCCCAAGAATCAGACTGAGGAAACAGTGAACTAAGCTCTTCAACCTGAGAAGGACACATTCTGACCCCAGCAAGACCCAATCACCTTCGTGCCACGATGCAAACGCCAGTGAGATGGCATGTCTGACATAGGAGGCACATTGCATTCTGCCACATGTAACACACATGGAAACCACACACTGCTTGCCTACTAGACAAGCACAACAAGTCTAAGAAGCAAGTAGCTATACAATAAAAAGGTTTTACTGCCCTCCAGTAATAAATAACTTCCTCCAACTGAGAAAAAAATGTTCTATTCCAGCAACCCCCCAAGGACAGGGGGTACATACACCACTTCGTTCTTTTTTCCCATTTCAGATTTCCGATATTAAACAGACATCTATCGCAGACTTACAAAGAGAAAATAAAAATATTCAAAGGCACTTCCGTTTGTACAGTCAGGACAAACAAAAATGAGTATTTCATTAACATCCATCCATCCCCATTATGGCACGAGTTAATAGCTCACAACTGATCCACAACTATGCTAGACCATTTTGTTTTCAAGACACGAGTTTTACTTGAGAAAACCTGGCTTACCCGCGTCTAAAATACTTTAAATAAACCCCCTTCTCTAATCTCTACCGATCGAACAGCAGCTCATTAATCACACCAAGATGATACGGTATCTGATTTACAATGATTGCCCTACTGAAATTCTTGAAAAATGAACATTACATTTAGGTTCCTTAGCCTCTGGAATATCTCCCGAAAAGCACATGAGGTATTTCTTTTAAATCTTATTTTATTCTACGGTCTATTAATGTACGCAAATGTGAAACTACTGGAAGTAATTGGCGGCACAACGCCCCCTATCTGTACAGCAACGAACTGTCCACTCTGCAATGCAGCAACGCGGACAACGTCGAGTGAGGATCAGTTGTTCGGAAAAAGAAACATTAATTCAGTAAAAAAAATAATAATAATACAATCAGCATCTAATATTGGGAAGCTCTTATAGATTTTCACACAAATATGTTATATGACTATATGCTAGGTTGTATGTGGTAAAGTTTTTATAGTGTCACACATTTTACCTATGCGAACTCCTGTGTTGTTCAATATAAGCAAGTTCAAAACACGCCGACATCAATGGGTGTTTTGCATATTTCCTTAGTTATATCATAGGCCTATACTATTTCGGGACATCTTGCACTGACATCAGAAAACTGGTTCTTCAATTCAGTTCCCACGCTGGTGCGTGCGTAGTCAAGTCCTCATCCAGGGGTAATAAAATACTAAAAACAGGAATATCTATGCATGTACAAGATTGGTGTTTCGGGATCATCGTCAAAACGAGTGTTTGAATAAAACAACAGTAACTGGTAATAAGGTCAAAGCAGCGGTCTAGGTGAGTGAACGAACATTTAAATGTTGGCCGAACAATCGTAGTGCTTGCTATTCGTGACGCAGCGCCTTAACTGGAATTCCAAGGCAGGCAGTGCCCATAGCGCCCCGTCGTCGTTATAACTATGCCTTTTACAAAGCGATTCTTGTGCACTATTCTAACCGGTTTCCTTTCTTTTCCTCTGCCGTCCCATTCCTCATTGGTGTTACGGCTGCACTTTACCATTTGTTACCAATTAACCCCACGCCCCTTACTGCATTCGTCAGCAAAGACAGACTAACGGCAACGTACGGGTGGTAGCAGAAGTACAATAAAATGTGTAGGCCTAAGATGTTTGTGATTACTGCATTGTATGTGTTTTTAATAACATAGCAAAAACGACAACCTTCTCACCCTTTAACAAAATCCTAAACCCTTAACAGGTAACATAGTACACGAAAAATCTCTGTTTATGAATGTTAAACATTATTTTACAATAGGCCTATATACTTTTAATGAATAAACAATTTTAGACAATCTTTTATCGGTAAACGTATATCAAACCTCCACCTACAGTATGTACACATAGAACAGGACTGAATAATCAGCGAGAAATAGTGTGGTTGGTGATTTATTGGACAGACTTTGTTGAATGGTCTGGATTTTTAGTGATTAAAAAAAAAAAATGCCTGTCGTTTAGTAATGTTTACAGTAAACTCAAAATCAAATTTGTGAATAAAATTAGAGTATCATATTTTTTGCTTAATTCTTCTGCGATTCAGGCAAAACACGTGTAAAGGCTTTACTTCTGATGGATCATAAATATTAAGGTTGAGATATAGAAACCTATCATGTAGAAGTCCTGGAGACCTTAATCGGGTGCTTAAATGTCCCTACAGAACTCCACAGATCCATATGCAGTCAGTGTTTTGTGTATGTGTAGCCTGAATATAATAGACTTCTAATATACATATACAGCATGTTCTTTAAAAGGTGAAAAACTTTTTCACCACATGCAGCTAAATAACGTCATGCGTTGTTCACAAGCAAGAACCTGGTAAAGTTTGTTTGGACTAAGAAACAAATCAAATGTGCGTGGTCTCCTATAACAATAATATATTTTGAGCACACCGCGTGGGGATAAAACTTTTTGTGCCATTTTGGTTTTAGTCAGTAAAATACAGTTTAATGTGTCTTCAATGGAAAATAAATGCAAATAACTGTTGCTTCTGTTTTCAGCGAGGCACCTACCTTGCCGGAGAAAGGTCCCGGAATTAGCAATTTCAGCGCCTGACGTTTAAGCTCCACCAGGCGAGCGTTACAGTTCTCGCACCAAACTCCACGATCAGACCCCGGCGAGCTCCCACTTCCCGAACCAGGTGATCCAGTGCCGAAACCTGGCGAACCTCCGAGGGATCCTGGTGAGCCTGTGCCGATACCCGGAGACGTGGTACCAGGAGAGCCCGAGAATGACCCCGGAGACGAGGTACCAGATCCAGGTGAGGGTGTTCCGGACGAACCAGGCATAGAGCCGGCACCTTCGGGGGCAGGACGACTGCCAGAGCGGGATTCCTCGTACGCTTTGCGGTACCACGTCTCAGGTGAAAAAGAGGCTGATTTGGTCGGAGAAGCATCTGTCATCTGTTGAAAAATAAGTGCATTACCTTACACGTATATCGGCATTTAGCATTTGAACAATACAGTTCATGTGTAACAGTTTGTTTGTACTCATAAGTGAATATTATTTATCGATGATGATTATAATAATAAGAATAACAATAATAAGAATAAATAATTGAATCAAACGTACCCCATATTTGCGGCTTCTGGTCGTCACAGACCTGTCTTTATTTCCAGTAAGAGAAGTCATGTTGAAGGTTAGGGAAAGGGAGAGGGGGAAATAAAATCTTTATTGTTTACATCCAATAAAAAAAATGGTTTTAGTCAATCCCACAACCTTCAGTTCAGTCGTGAAGAAGCACGGAAGGATGCAAGGCAAAACCTACATCCAACTGGAGGTTAAAAAAATGAATAAAACGGCTTAAATAGTAATTCCACTTGCTCTACTTTCGTAAATTTCCGAATAGGAATTAGATCCTCAGTCTCCTTCTGAATGGCACGAGTTTTAAAATCCACAATAAAAGCGTGTTGGTTTAGCTGGCGGAAAAATATGTTTGCGTGTAACCAACATCTCACCAGAATTACAGTGAATGACGGTGTGCATGCGAGAGCTGCGCGCCGTGGAGGTGTCGGACAGGCAGCCCTGTAGCGGCACTGCCCCTGCACGCCCCTCCGCCTACCTGCCACTTCCCGGAGGCTTCGCGACTCCAGCCGAAGCCCCAAAAAACAGAAGGATCTGCCTGTGGGCGGATCCACTCGGCCCTCTTTCCGATTCAGCCAATCGGAAGCAGTATCTAAATAAGTGACGTGGGGGTTTAGTTCAGCTAAATTGAAGAATACGAAATCAAATTCAAGTTCCCGTGGCATCTTTGCAACATAATTAAGATACTTAATTATGTAAGCGTTAAATTCCTATTTCTAGTCTTTTTTGTTATTTCAAATGTAACCTATTTCACGAGCGTTAAATGTTCCTTTTAACAAGCATATTTATTTAATTAATACGTTATGTCACCCTTTGAAGAACGAAAAGAATTTTAAAAGATGTAAATAATAATAAGGTGCATATTATATTAATACTGTTAAGGAGTTACATGTATAACTTTAAAAATTATTCTCGTTACTTTGCTAAACTTACTTTAAGATATTAGGCGTTTGCACGGGAAACTAGCGCCACCTTTTGGTGCAGATATTAAAATCGATGATTTTCTTCATATGACAACGTCAAATAACAAAATTTCATATTCAAATGTTCTCTTGCTGAAGGCACACTGAATCATTGATAATTATGACAATTGACATGAATTATTAGTAGTAGTAGATGTTTAATAGGCATTTTGCTTGAACCACTCGCACTTGTCCTGGTAAATCATGTACTTTACAAACAGTTGCTTTCACAGTAATCTCCACCACTACGGCGGTAAAATCCTGGATCTGCCTGGGAAAAGTGAGGTTGATTATTTGGACCAAATTAACTGAAGTTTAAATCAGTTCAGTAGTAAAATTATGTTATGCTGTGCAGATATTTGTTTGGGGATACACACACACACACACACACAGAGTTAGGTCGGTGCTTGAAGTGTGGAAAAACAAGTGCCCTTTTCACTCGCTTCACTACCGATAGAATATGAGATGTGCTAATATGAAAGAAAGAAAAAAACTTTCCCGGGTACAACATTGAAGTTTGATGAAAAACAAAAAGGTGCCGGCGCGCTTCAAGCACTGTATGTGTGGATTATGTTTATATTACATTGCGGGGACCAAATATACCCGACAATGTGATGAAAATCAGGATACATGCATGCGTTCCTCGTCATTCGCTGCTGTTGTTTCACAATAAGAGTGAAGAATCTGTAGCTATGTTTCCTCAATAATCATCATGCTAACAAAGTCTTTGTAGAATATAAGATTTTTGTCCGGATCCAGGGCGGCAGAAAACATTTCCTCCATCTCCTCCTGAGTGAAGGGCTCACCTAAAATATGGTGCAAAACGAAATGTTTTAAAGTTAGTATATTACAAGAAAATGTATTCAGTGAGCTTCTTACGGTTTCTGTTCCCGATTATGTGAGTGAATTACCACAAGGGGGAGACAAAATGACGAGCCAATTTGACGAAATTCATTCTGAGCAGTGAATTAGTATTTTTTATACAGAAGGTATTAAATTTATGACCTTTCAATGTCCATCCCTTCTCCTTTACCAGTTCATCAAAGAGAAAAACACAGATTGTATTTTATTTTTTACGAAAATGTAAAATTTAGGAATGACACAAGGTTCCGTAGTACGGCAGGCAGGTAAAGGCTGCTTGGCGGCTCATTCCATAACATCATTTGGCATCAAGTTTATGTACTTTGGAGCTGAAAGAATTGTTACATAAAGGGTTATCTATCCTTTCGAGGGCCAGTTTATATACAGTACACATGCTTCCATACATATCTAAACTGGGAACTTCACACAAAACTAAATAATCTCTTACTACAAAACAGGGCCAGTTGGGAAACTATTTTTTAATCAAGTAAACTCTGGTGTGGACAGCTGCAGTCATCACCTGGACCAAGGAAAATCCATTTTACCTTCTTGAGTCAGATGTTTTTTAAGTTCCTCTGGTTCCAAGAAGCCTTTCTTTTGCTGATCCAAAACCTATTAAGAAGTAATTTACTGTAATGTACGGTGCTTAAGTTTACACGTTGTTAAGATGATGCATGTAGTTTGGTCAAAGTTGATCAAGGGAAGCTGTTAGAGATGAATATTAATATTTGTTATGTAAGTTTTAAGTATTTGTCCTGGAGGACTTTTACCTCAAAGGCTTGGATGAGGAGATGTTCAGGAATGGGACGAAACCTGCAGAAGATAATTCTGTAAAGTTCTGTGTCTCATCCTTTTAAAAATATTCTCTGCACACACGTTCATTGCACTCTCCTCCTCAGGAAAGTGATTGAATTGCATTAAATAAGCAATAAGCAACACTAGAATAATTAGCAGATCGATAATAGGAATCAAACCAAGCATTAATCGCATACATTGTTCTTACTGCACCTCCAACTTGTGTGTGTGTATATATACTGTGTGTGTGTGTGTGTGTGTGTGTGTGTGTGTGTGTGTGTGTGTGTGTGTGTGTATCATCCTGTAATCTAGAAGACTAGGACCACAATACATGCATAATTTTTCACAATAATCAATTTAATGTCATTAGCTGACACTTTAGACCCTGCTTAGCTTCAAGCAACCATTTTTTACCTTTGCACCTTGAAAAATGAACAGCTGGTTTCAGGCCACAAACTGATGTTTTTTTGGTTCCCCGAAGGAATTATTATATCGGCTACTAAAGATATAAATAAATTCACCTTTGAACTTTAATCTTTCGTGAAAGCAACTCACCTTACTAGTTCTATGAATTCGTACAATTTACAACCTACCAGGCAAGTACATATAATGGCACCTGACTTTTTCCTCATACTTTCAATTTCTTGGAAGGGTGCTTCGCTGAAGGTAACAACACCACGTTTGAACTTTGTATCAAAGACTGAAAACGCAAAGACCTGCTACACCTTTCAATGCTCTACAGCTGCATTACTCTCCCCTATGAAATGCTCTACAGCTGCATTACTCTCCCCTATGAAATGCTCTACAGCTGCATTACTCTCCCCTATGAAATGCTCTACAGCTGCATTACTCTCCTCTATGAAATGCTCTACAGCTGCATTACTCTCCCCTATGAAATGCTCTACAGCTGCAATACTCTCCCCTATGAAATGCTCTACAGCTGCATTACTCTCCCCTATGAAATGCTCTACAGCTGCATTACTCTCCGCTATGAAATGCTCTCACGTAGCTGCATATGAATGCAAACTCAAGTGGAAACCTTTTCAGTCTATGCTATGTCTGCTATGTCCGGAAATGGACGGCCCACTATGGAAACGTTTTTAAAAGCTTGATTTTTTTTTTTTTTTTTTTTTTTACATAATCCTCAGAGAACCAATCAATTCAAGGGGATGAAGTGTCCGAGAGCATCAGCGGCCTGAAGCAACATTCAGCTGTTCATGAAATCTGTGCACCGTCCCATCTCCACCACTGTCTTCTGCTTTCCCACCTCCCATTAGGGATAAACAAGTTCCCATGTGATCCCTGCGCTCCAAAAATAAGGTACAAGTGTTGCCAGGTAACTGTTTTCATAGCAACAGCAACACATGATAAAAAAACTTCTGAAACATTCTGAAATAATGTGAAATATTGCTACTGGCTTCTGAAATGTCATGTATTCTCCTTAGTAAGTAAATGATGGCATCCTAATGGAGTGGAATAAAATATCAATAAATATTCATGAAATATGAATGAACATTAGGAGAAACGTGAATGATAAGGTAACACAAAGATTTCAGGCTGGTAGGTTAGAGCAACAGCTGGCCCGCGACAAAGCATCAGCATCAATGTGTGGTAACTAAGTCTGGTGTACAGACGCTATCAAATGACGGCTCCCCTTTGCCCGGAATGACACTGTTACATTGCTGTGCTCTGCACTGTGTTGTCAGTTAGACATCCTTGTGAAAACACTTTGAAAATGATCTCGCTGGCGTCGTAAGGTGCCTGACGGTATCACCCAGCAATGGAAGAAACACAAATTATTGCTGAAGTTAACACAAAGAACACCGCCATCATATGATTTAACGGAACTCTACAGTATTCTATATCTGAACTCTATATCTGTTATATTCGGAAATAGCTACTTTAATTCCAAAACGAATAATAAAAACTGGTTATAAACACTTAAATAAAAATTGCGGAATTGTGGAAATAAGTTATTTGTAAAGGTATTTTTAAATCAGTTAAAACCATCAAAATGCCAATACATTTGAACTGCTACCTTGCTGTTGCTCCTCTAGTGACGATCATTAATAGGCATTACAGTTGAACAATATAATTCTCTCTCTTGCTTTGTCACTGCAGATTATTTATTATGTTTTATTAGCCATAAGCAACAAGTACATTGTAATATTTACTCATTCAGCAACTACTCAAATGCTTCCAATTTACCTCATATGCACCCTTCCCAATCCATACAACAAAGGTTGGATCTACGTCCATCAAGCAAATCTGACAGGCCCACCTCAAAACACAACCAGTCAAGGCCAGTCTTCTGTCCTCGAGCTACGATTCAGGTTTTTTTCAGTAAGTGACTTTGGTTGACATGCATTTCTTGGTCCCTTGGTTGTGTTTAAATGTCATCAGACCCTCTGAACTGTCAACAGATTCAAAACGCTTAAAGTAACGTTTATTACTTTGGATGGGAAGGGAGAGTCCAGTAGTAGGACATGTGTGGGGATTCTTCCGTGGTTCGCTTGCGCTGTGTCCTTTGCCAGTTGTAACTTTATTTGACTAATCGAATGAGCTATATTAATGTCATCTTAGGAACTAATGTCTTTCAATTCGGGAAACTCCACTTACAGTAGTCAAGCACCAGTACTCACTTGCGTTCCATTAAAACCTTTGTCATCACTGGGAGAAACTTCTCGAAGTGGATATAGCCAGTGGGCTCCTCTTCCTCAACCTACACAGTGATTTAAAGACATGCTGTTCAGCTCAATTTAATACCATATTTCATACTTTCCAACAGCCTGTTATGTCATCTTAAGTCCCTAAGACCCCGCCTAGAATATTGTATGCGGGTTTGGTCATACCTTAAGAAGGACATTGCTGCCTTAGAAAGGGTGCAGTGTAGGGCTAC
>JAABNY020000025.1:9880040-9895804 GCA_015164015.2 Brevimyrus niger | reverse complement strand
AATATGGAATAGTCTTCCTGCTAGTGTAGCGGAAGCTAAAACCCTGGGTTCCTTTAAATCAGAGCTAGATAAGATTTAAACAACTCTGAGCTATTAGTTAAGTTCTCCTCAGTCAAGCTTGATGGGCCGAATTGCCTCCTCTCGTTTGTAAATTTCTTATGCTAAGTCCCCAAATTAGGGTTATGCTACTGAAGTTAGAGTTACAGAATTTATAGCTTTTTTAGACATAATACTTGTTTTTATGATAGACCCCCGTATAACAGGATCCACCGGCTTAGGTCTATTTTATAAGATAGTTCATATTTTCCAACAGCCTGTTGTATCACCAAAGTCCCCAAATTAAAAAAGTGAACACATCAGTCTAGGTCAATGTTCAATCAAAAACAAGCTAAATAACTCATTTAGATTTAAACAGGAAACAATGTCCTATTCATTCAGTGTTTTTGCTCAGCAATCCAACTTATCTTGAAACCATCATAATAATAAGAACATGAGTTAATGGCTGTACTGTCCTCTGCCATTTATAATCACCGTGTCTCTCTGTGCACATACTTCTAGGGCTGAAAACAATACTGCTGACTATTGCAGCAAATATTTTATTTTGAAGCAAAAAATATTATATATTGAAGTTGTTTATTTTTATTTCTATCTTAATTGGCTGCCAGCATCAGCGTAGTTCTGCGTTTATCCATCAATCGGAAATAATGAATCTACAAGGAACAAAGGGTAGGTGTTATAGCCGGCTAGTCCCACACGATGGCCCTGGCGGATTTAGGTGCGGGCAACGCGGGCACTCGCCCAGGACAGCGTTTTGCCAGGGGTGGCGTGGGGCACGCACAGACGGAAAAACCTGTATGGTGACATTTGTGCCATTGGATTCGTATCCTTCATTTGCACGTCACGTCGATGTTATAATGTCAGCATGCAGGTCAGTGAGAGCCCTAGGCAGGCGGCTACTCCGAAGTATCAGATGGAGAGGGGGAGATGGACACATGATTTTTGTTGGCGGGGGGTGCTGGGGGGGGGGGGGGATTTGCCCAGAGTGCCATATAAGATTGAAACACCACTGAATGATGGAATCAGGGAGCATGTTTAAAAGCTATTTCCATTCTGTTCCTCTATCAGACATTCCCATTCATGGCAGGCTGCCCAAACGCCTTGACAGTATTTTTAAATGAGACGCTGTTCGGGTGTCTAAGCCAAGCAGAGGGTCTCCTGAGATACCATTTGTCGAAAGACAAATTTGATACGGGGACCACCTCCCACCCTTTACCCCCGGGGCTAATTTTGTCATCAAGATTTCAAAATACCGCAGCAAATATGCACAATATATACATCTATGCATCTGATTACTGGAGACCATATGCAGGCTCCCAGAATCCCTAGAGTCCCAGAACATCCACCCCCTCCCCCCCAAAATGGTCCTAACATACACTGAATTGGTGAGCCTGCTAACTACTCACCTGCATAAAATGAGACACATAAAAAGTGACACATACACACCCAAATCCATACTACATGGTCAAATAATATTTAAATAATAAAATTTTGTATGGTAAACCTTGCTATGGTGTCACGGTGCTTATTAGCCCAGTGTCTTGTATCGTTTCCTCAGACATGCGGGCTCTGACTCTCATCACTATTCTGCATTTGTGGAGTTGCTGCGTGTTGACCGCGTTTCCTCTGGGTACTCTGCTTTATTCCCACAATCCAGTATGTAGTTGCGCGTACTTTACAAACTCTAGATGCTAAAATCCACTATACTATCCATTTTATCGTGACAGTTTTTTTTTCGTGTTGCATAATTAACCGCCGGCCGCGTCTTACCTCTGCAATTATATCATGCAATTCCCCCTCCGAAGGAAAGCATCCCAGTGACCGTATAATCGTACCAATTTCTCTGTCAAAAACATCAAACATTGCCCAGTATTACATCATTTTCATATTCCATTTTAATCCAAGTGTAAATGTCTCTACCTGTATGTTCATGAATGAGTAGCTGTATCAAACAGCATAAGCGGCAGGGTCTTATAGCTAAAATAAAGTTATGCTATACTATAAACAGAAAATAGCCTTTGATATATTAATATTTTGGATAGATGCTAAAATATAGCCAAATCTCAGTATATCGGAAAAGTCACGTCTCACTATATCCAAACAATTCAGCAATCATTTCCTGCTTATTTGTTCCTCACCTGATGTCAACTGTCTTGTTAAATTCATGATCAAAGACTTCAAAGGCGTCTGTGATTTTTTTGTGGATTTCAGACACTAGGGCTTCTGAAACAACGCAACATGTACAGTAAACAGACTTTTATTTAATACATGACACGCAGAGTAAATTCACCGCTTGTCCTATTCATGGTTGCCGGGGGTCCAGAGCCTATAGCGGAAGCGAAAGGCGCAAGGCACGGAACAACCCAGGATGGGGCGCCACCCCATCGCAGGACACTCACACACCGTTCACCGATACATGCGCACACACACACAGGTTTGTGGGGACTCTCCATTAATTTATATGGGGAAAACTCTAATCCCAACATGACGACCTTAACCCCTACCCATCCCTAACCATAACCATAAGTATCCTAACAAAATATTTTTATCATTTTTAGTTTTTGATTGCATTTGCAGGTTTTTATTACATTGTGGGGGACATTTGGTCCCCACCATGTAGTATAAACCTAATCCACACAAACGTACACGTTTGTATCCACATTTTTGTCTGGGGATTCTCAATTAATTTCTATGGGGAAAAACCCTAATCCCAATAACGACACCCTTAACCCCCACGCAACCCTAACATTATCCATGAATAACCAAACAAAATACAAGACTTTTGACATTTTTATTGCATTCACTGATCTTTATAGAATTGACGTAATACAAATGGGGACCTAAAAAATGTCCTTAAAAGTAAAGAAGTTCCACCTCACTTTGGGGACCCGAAGGAACACCCACGACGACACGGGGAGAACATGCAAACTCACACTCGGAACCCTTAATTGTGTGAGGCAACAGTGCTAACCGCCATCAAAGAGTTAATCATTACGACCAGTTAATAATTTAACTTATAAGCACAATTGTAACTTATCCCAAAAGAAACTCGAAGATCTTTTGGAAACTTCGGAAAACGACCGCTACATTACCTGCGCTATCCCTCTCTTCTGCCATGTTTGGTGTCTGTTGTTGCTAGGCAACGGCTTTCAAAAGTCAAAGTGACGCAAATTTTAAATTCGGTGATCAGTGGTCATTGTTGACACACCACAGCACACAGTCCACAACAAGCAAATGCCTCGTTTAATTTTTTTATGCTCTAGTAAACTTGCATGCTATTTACAACATTTATATTTATAGTAGCTCTTTTTATGTTAAATAAATAAATAAGCTATACATTCAATAAGTCTGTTTTTTCAGATGATAATTTAAGTCCCGCTAACTTTACTCTGATAAGCGGTTGGAAGATGGATTGATGAATCACGAATGCGTAATTTTTATGTGAAATCCATGTTCCCTATTTATCTAGTATTACGGTATCGCGAACCCGTGTAATTCGCTGCTTTTATGTGACTTACGGTAGTGGTATATTACTTGTAACTGGCGGTTTCGCAACTGTGCTGTTGCCAGCCGTCGAGAGAAAGAAACACGCAGGGGAGGCATTGTTTTGGCGCAGTAACATTTCTAGGCGGCTCTCTGTGCTTGTCTTCAGCTGCATAGTCTGGCGACGGAGCTTTTCCCCCCTCTCTGATTACTGAATTTTAAGAATTGTTGGGATTCAGACCTTTACTGTTATTACGGAGAATATCTAATCAAGGTAAAGCCGTAAACATGAGTTCAATCAACGTGAAAAAGCTGAAGGTAAACGAGCTGAAGGACGAGCTTAAGAAGCGGCAGCTTTCAGACAAGGGGCTTAAGGCCGAGCTGATGGACCGGCTGCAGGCCGCTCTTGACCTGGAGTCGGAGGAAAATGGCGCAGAGGGCGGCTGCGACGAAGCGGGTGGCCTAAATGACATGGGCGAGGAGGACCTAGAGGATGATCTGGTGGGAGAGAGCATGGAGGCCGACGAGGAAGAGGATGGGGTCGGCGGCGAGGTGGATCCCGATGACAGCGCTCCGGCCGGTGACGCCGGGGCCAGCGGGCACCAGGACGACGAGATGGGGGAAGAGGAGGAGGAGGAAGATGCCGGTGTGGACATGGATAAATATGACGAAGACGACGATGCGATCCTGAAAGACGACGAGGAAATGGATAAATTTGAGGAGGACGACGGCGCGCTGGGATCGCAGTCGGCGGAGGGTGAGTCGCCGCTTTGAACGTGTTTTTGTGGTTTGATCTGGCTGGTGAATCGCCAGTCTGTGCGTCGGGGGGCGGCAGATTCAGATGTGGTGGTGTGTTTTTTTTCTCCGTAGTCTCGATGCTGGATTTGAGGAAGCTTGGTTAATTTCCGAAGAGGATACCGTACGTGATCTGACGTGTGGCAGCGGGCGTTTGGCTCGGGTCCCTGTGCAGTTACATGCGTGTATTTTGTCGTGCATAGCAGTGACATGGTGTGTCCTCTTACGGCGACTAGGCGGCATGTTGACTCCATTGTTTCGGATGGCGAGCGTCCATATCGGTTGTACACGATCTCACTTGGTATTTTATGATCGATAGGGTTTTAAAGTTGTTTTATTTAAATCAGTAATTTATTCGCACATTTCTCTCTTCTCTGTATTTTTGCGTTGCTCCCTGTCAGGGTGATTCGTCTTGCTGGTGGTGCTTTCCTCGTGAATTAACGGTGCCATTTGGGGGTGTTGGGAGGGTGTCGTGTAGTGAATGCAGCCAATTATTGCTTTGGAGATCTTGTGTGCAGACTGGGATGCTCAGAGGTGCCTTGAGGTGTGTAGTGACATTGACCTTCATTCAGATCATAGGAGGGAGGGCAAAAAAATGTGTGTTGCTTCACGCACGGCGTATATAAGGACTGATAACCTGTTACATTCCGCCGGCGTAGTAAGAACCACCTTAACTCTGAATATTTCGGGATTTTACTCTTCCTCTGCAGATGCACCCAGACCAGCATGGATATGATCAAGTGCTCTTTCTTTTTGTTTGTGCAAAAATATATATATACATATGAGCGAAAGACAACCATTCTGTTCAGACGGTTTGTGTAATCTTCCAGTCAGCCATGCATTGTAACTCAATGGGTGAGACTCATCAGACCCCATTCAGCGACTGTGTGGACCACTATGTTAAAAAAGGGGGTCCAGCACGGAGGAACACCTGATTATCTTTGTTTTATTTCCAAAGGGGATGCGGACAAAGACAAGAAAGCTGAACAGAAGAATAAGAAGGGTGTTAAGAGACGCCGAGAGGAACATGGAAGGGGCTACTTTGAATTTATTGAAGAAAGCAAATACAGCCGGTAAGGATGAGACAGTTTGGCCTTTGGTCTCCCTGAAGTGCCAGAGCTTCCTCACCAAGTCGTATTGGCATGTTAAGAGCGCCAATGCTTCTTATCTTGCCAGTTTGCCAGGACTTCTTTTGAAAAGTGCAAAGAAACACACATTTTAATTTGATATTATCGGACCGCAGTTGCTAGGATTAAGCGGTGCAGCGCGAGCCTTTCGGGTCACCGGTATGAGCGGTAGGTGGGCTTTCGACGTGGCCGTTCACTGTGTCAGGGTTAGGCTGTGGCGGAGAGGACTTGTGCGATTTCTGGGTGAGGGCTGTGCTGGTTTGGGGGTGTGTTCATGTCGGGTCGGGGGGACTGTGATGTTGGGCGTGCTTGTTTAAAGTGCGTGTGTTCGGATGATTTAATTTTCATCAGCCAAAGGTGACAGTTTTGTCCTTCTTGCAGTTTGGTGTTTTGCTTTTTGAGACCCTCTCGTTTGTCTTTACAGACAATGTGTATCCATCCCTGTGGTTTTGTGTGATGCCCCTTGAGTGTATGTTAAAGTCTATTCCATTTGGCAGGAATATTTTCATTCAACAGCTGCTGTTTTTTTGTTACTGTTCCAAGTGTGTTACTCTTTGCCGTTTATGGCTGCAGTGGCTTTTTTGTAAGAAGTCAAATTTGCGATGTGTCCAGCTATGATTGGTTAGGGTTAGGTTCATGATGTGTCCAGCCATGATTGGTTATTTTTCAAATGACCCCATATAATCTCCCTGCCAATTAATTGGTGTCATCCAAGAAATATGCCATGTGCAGTACTGTGCACAAGCTTCCGGCAGCCAAAGAAAATGTTTAAATGATCTTTATGCTGGTTTATAACTGTCGTTATTCCTCTCAAAATGTTAGCTTAGTAATTTCAGAATTTTGCCAAAACCACCATAGTGTTCGCAGCGACCGTCTAGTACACTCATATATTTTTTGGCTTGGCCACCAGCTAATCAATATCCGATTGATTTTTTTTTTAACCAATTAAGTTAATTAAGTGAGCTGGTGGTGCAATTTGACGACTACATGGAACGGCTGAGGTGCCCCGGTGGAGAAGTTTGGGAACCAAAGCGATGTTCATCTAGCCGTCCAACAGGATTCTGCTTGGTCCAAGACTTTTACACAGTATCGTATATTAATGCAGAGCTTATAAAATGGTATTTTAAAAAGTGTTTTGCTCGTTTACAGTATGTCAAGAACGACTACTTTCATCAAGCCTGGGTACCGAGTAATTTTTCTCAAATGGTTAATCTGTATGCATGCATGTCTGTCCTTACAGTGATGTTTATTGGTCTGTTACAACAGCTTTGTTGAATGAAACAGTTGTCTTTTTAATGTAATGTTGAGACTTTAAAATGCCATAAAGGTGATTTTTATGCAAAGGTATACATTTCTAAAAATCTACAGACTTATTTATCTTCGTTTGAAATAAAAGGAAAACATTTCAATTTGCCCCTCAGTCACCGTGAACACGAGCATCATCCTGAAGTTATTTCTACTGCGCTTTCCCAGTAGGAAATGCATTTCAAGTAGTACTTTAATGGAAAAAGTGGTTCTCGGTAAAAGGAAAGTTTGTGTTGGTTACCCCCTTTCCTTTGGCTATTACTACTTTAAATAGGGACCATCAGGAATTGAGAGCAGTTTCAGAGACCTCTGTGTGCTTCTGCTCACTGCTGCATTGCACGCATGTATGTAGATCTTGCTGTAGGGTTATCGGATATTTATAATTTTAAGTGACACTTTTTGTTTCGGAGAAAATTATGCCAAAAGGCTATGGAAGGTTTGTTTGCAAACGAACAGTGAAGGCTGGTGCTGGCTCCAGTTTTTGTGTTTTGTTGTTTTTTTTCTCCCAGCTTCAGCTCCGCTCTGTCGCATTCATACCCTACTGGTCGATAACCTCAGCTGATGAGTCATTGAGGATGCTTGAGGCTTCCCTGGGCAGAACCATCTGTTAGTTTAGTGCTGGTTTATTTGGTTCACTTTTGCGCTTAATGGTTGTATGGCCGTATAGAGACATCAGTGCTCATTGCAAAGCAGGCTAGTCTTTTCAAAAACGTATAGACTTGGGCAATTTTTCCTGTTCTTGTGGTGTGCTGTGGTAATAATGGTACAAATACCAATATGACGGGTCTTTCGGAGCATGGGGACGACCACCAGACTCCGCCAAAACTAGCAGTGAAATATACCTCAGGGGTTTAAAATACACATGTTGGTTAATTTGGTCCATTAATGGGCTGATAGATGCTAAAAGTGAGCCGACAAATGAACAGAGCTGTGACTTATTAAAAACAAAAATCTTAAAGCGACTGCATCATGTGGCTGTGCAAAGCTATTTTAGATATTGTCATTTTGCATACATTTTTAATACTTCTTTTGTGAAGAAAAAGAGAGAACTGATGAGAAAGTATGTTTATTCTTCATTTTCTAAGAATAAAGAATGGTGTTTGATGTAACTAGTTGTTCATAATCCTACACGTGATCTAAACAGCTGTAGCTATTGACCAGGGTTGAAAAAGCAGCCTTTGTCAATATATGTGCTGGATAATAAGGGAATATGCCAGCTGATTACATTTGTATGTATTGCTGTGGTCTGGCTTCAGGTGCTGACCTTCGACCTCCCGGCCCAGGCCTGGTTCCGGGACGAGGTCCCAGTCTCCCTAGTCCATGCTGTAGCCGGTCCATGGGATTTGCAAAAGAAGGAGGAAAGTTTGTGTCATTGAGAATTATTGCTCAATTGACACATTAAAACGTTTCCTTCACCGTTTGAAATGTTCGAATGGGTGGTGCTGGACATCAGTATAACTTACTTTAGTAGCTCCACAGTATATTCATTCCTTTTCAGCCAAAGCTGTGTATAATGGTCAAAAGTAATTCTGTAGCTGTTGGTCTACGAGATTCTTTAAAATGAGCAGGGCCATTAAATTGTTGGTAGCAGGTGTTCTTAACAAAAGGAAACCAAAGCTGCTTCATTGTTTATCAGTTTTGACTTGGCTTTGCTTTGTTTTGACGCTCTGCTACCGACACGATTAACTGAAAAATCCTTCGCTTGTGTCTGACCTTTTACTAGAATGCAACCCCCGTCTAGATATATTTATCTTTGAACAGCATGCGTCTGAGCTAACTGTACATTTGAGGAGGAACAACCTTTCTCAGATTCCCTGTCTCCTTAGGGCTGGCTTTATAATAAAACTCCTTAAAATACGTCCACAGATGGCACATTCATTTTTAAGGTTCTGCCTGAGGAGAAGCTGCGTTCTTTGCCTTGGACTGTCCTCCATTTTAATTCATTGACTTATTTATATATCTTTTTTTTTCCCCCGGTCTCTTGGTGGAAGTAGCCTGAAGGTTTCTCGTCCATTGTGCTTGTGGCTGCGCCCTGCATTTCGAAGCCTGTTTTGGAGCTGACCTCGATGTATCCATGTTCTCTTTCAGAGCGAAGTCTCCACAGCCCCCCCTGGAGGAAGAGGATGAAGAGTTTGATGACACCACGGTCTGCCTCGACACATGTGAGTATTCTAAGTTGCCGAAGAATTTGATGATATGCTGGTGACTTGGGTATTTGGTTTTGGGACTCTTAATACACGCTTTCTTTCATTCTGTCAAGGTCGTTGGTGCATCTTGGCAGTACAAGGTGCCGCTACTAGTGATTCGTCATACAGGATGTAGACGGGCCGCTGTTAACGAGACGGGAGGGCAGGTGGAGGTGGAAAATGCGTTAAATTGGCTGCTCTCTGCCAAGTGGGGAGGGGAACCAGCTGGGGTTCGTTCATCTGCTGCCTGGAACATGCAGTCATACTAAGCCTGTCAGACACATGTGAGCGACCCGCTTTCCGCTGGGGAAGGTTCACAGCTAGCAGTCTCTCCCCATATGGACCAGGTGATTTGCAGAATGAGAGAGAGTGCGGTGACAGGGAATGTGAATCTCTGAGGCAGGAGCAGCAGGGTTCTGAGGGCTGAGGAACATCTCCGCTGAGCCGGAGGTACTGCAGTAGACCTGCACAGATGGAGCACCGGAATTTTCCGCCAGTTAAATTATGGCACCGTAACAAACAACTTTGTTTTTCTAGAGATGGTTTTTGCAATCTGAGCTTTAAAAACAGTGTGGATCTGCAGGTATGGTCTCTGTGTCTGTGATCAGAAGGTTGCAGGTTCAAATCCTGTGGCCAGAGGAATGATTTTTGCCATTGAACCCTCGAGCAAAGCCCTTAACCGCCAATGACTCCAGGGACTGGTAGACCTTTAACTGTATGTTGCATCGGATAAATAAATAAATGTGATTGAAGCGGTGTCTACCAAAATTCTTTTATTTGGCAATGTTTACGCTACTGTGCCTTTTTAATGTGGTTTTAAACCCAAAATGCAGAGGCAACCATATTAATCATCCATTTAATTGAAGCATTTTTATTTTGTATCCAGACAACAGTGACCTGCACTTCAAAGTGTCACGGGACCGCTACAGTGCCTCCTCTCTCACCATGGAGAGCTTTGCTTACCTGTGGGCTGGGGGCAAGGTCACGTACGGCGTGTCCCAAGGCAAGGCCTGCTTCGAGATGAAGGTACGGGCTCCCCTGCGCCCCCCATGTGCGTCTCTGCTCCCCTCTGCACCCTTCAAACCTGCCTCTGTTTGCTTGCACAGATTATTGAGAAGATAGCAGTGAAGCACATCTCCAGCAAGGGCATCGACATCCATGACGTCCTGGTGGGTTGGTCTTTGGCCAACAGCAGTCTTCTCCTCGGTGAGTGTTGATGACTTTGTTAACGAAAGAGGGTTTATAAATGCCTGCACGGTTTCTCGATTGGGGCGGGAGCAAAACGTGTGAACTGTCTGGTCATCCATGAGGACTGGGTGGACAGGCACTGGTGTATATAGATATGCATTCAATTTCCAGCTTCTTATCCTTCGGATAATGAGGATATTTTATATAAGCAATATCTTTGTTACTCCATCGGTTTCATGGTTGTGCATTTGTGTTGGTATCCTTGGGTGAGCTGAAACTGAAGTCTGGTGCTTCATGGTATTCGGTTCGGCGGTGATTGATGGTTTTTGATAACATGCAGGTCTGGCAAATATTCCAGGCATTACGTCAATAAACAAATTGCTATTAACTTGTTAGCAAAGGACTTGGCTTTAAACTGAATTGAGGAGAACAGGCCATAAGAAGGCTTAGGGGGTAGCGGTGTGTGTGTGCGCGCGCGTGTGTGTGCGTGCGTGTGCGCGCGTGTGTGTGTGTGCGCTCGCACGTTCTCATGCTATGTGGGCTTCCTCTAGCCACTCCAGTTTCCTGCTGCAGTCCAGAGACATGCTGTTGAAAGATGCGTCTAAATCATTTGTAATACAGGCTGAGTAACATCATTGCTTATGTGTTTGGTAAAGGTGAACAGGAGCACTCCTACGCTTATTCAGTGAAAGGGAAGAAAACCAGCAACTGTGTGACTGAAGATTATTCGGACAGCTATGACGAAAACGACGTCATCGGCTGCTTCGCGGTCAGTCTACCCCGTCGGCTCCCTCACCTGCCCGACACTCGTTACTCCTCAAGAGCTTTAGGAATAGATCTCATGGACGCCTGTTGGGTGTGTTTCAGAACTTTGAGAAAGACGACGTTGAGCTGTCCTACTCCAAGAACGGCAAGGACCTGGGTGTGGCCTTCCGGGTTAACAAGGCCTCCTTGGCTGAGCGGCCGCTCTTCCCCCACGTCCTCTGCCACAACTGCGCCGTGGAATTCAACTTCGGCCAGAGAGAGACGCCATACTACCCTCCGCTGGAGGGCTTCACCTTTCTACAGCAGATCCCAGTGGAGCAGCGAGCGAGGGGCCCCAAGGGGCCCGACAGCAAGGAGGAATGTGAGGTGAGGAGGCTCCGGAGGTCACACCCAGAATTCAGTCAGTCGCATTGAAGCTTTGGACTCGGGGTATTTTGACCACGGTCGACTTGAGTTTTCCCCTGAATGTCTGAAGATGAACTGAAGTTTTTCAAAATATAAAGATTAATCTCAGTAAATGGGTGAAATTGAGGGACGCAGTTTAAAAACTTGTCTTAGTATCCGGATGCAGGGTGTGGCTCAGTCGGAAGCAATGCTGTGATCAGATGGTCCTTGGTCTGAATCCCAGATGGGTTCAGGTAGGAGTGATTTCACTGGTAGGCGGTTGAAGCCAGTGTAGGGTTGCAGGGTTCTGACAGTGGTTGCTTTCTGCTGCTTTCATGGGTTGAGTGCTCATCTCCGCTCCGGTGCCTTTGCAGGTTATAGTTATGGTGGGTCTGCCAGGGGTTGGGAAGACCACCTGGGTCAGCAAGCACACAGAGGAGAACCCCGGAAAGTACAACATCCTGGGCACCAACACCATACTGGAGAAAATGATGGTATTTGTTTCCTACCATAACGGCTGCGTCCAGAATGATTGAGGGCTTTACTTTTGCAATATCCATGCATGCACTGCATTTCCTACAGAAACAGTTCAGGGTAGGTAGCTTGTTCAAGGTTATAGTAAGACATCAAATTTTGGAAAATTTTTTGGTGCTCAATCTGTAGCCTTAGTTTACTATGGTTTGACAAGAAGGCAAAAAGAGGGTATGACGTGAACTCCAGCCGAGACGGTCAGAATAATTTTAGAAACAAATTCAATTGTGTCGTATTTAAATTACTTTGGTAATTTTCAAAACTGTAATAAATATCCTTCTGGGAATTTTAATCCTTTGAATATTGTCCTTTTTGGAAGGACAGCTATTCAGCAAACCTGATTTTGCATGCAGATTGCTAGCTTGAAGCGACAGATGAAGGACACCAGCAAGCTGCAGGCCGTCTCCCAGCGTGCCCCCCTCTTTCTTGGCAAGTTCATCGAGATTGCGGCTCGCAAGAAAAGGAACTACATACTTGACCAGGTAAATGTTTAAACCCCCCCATATGTTTTACACATGGTATCACCTCTCATCTGTGACATTTTTGAATGTCGTTTCTTGCGTACATCTCTCGGTTGAAGTACTACTTTAATGATAATGCAGGTAAAATTAATTCAGGCCAAATTAATTTGTCAGCAGATCCTTCTGCCAACTACCAAAGGTGTGAAGGAAGGAAGTCTTACTGACAGATTATTTTTACCCCTCATTGATTGTCCTACTGACAGAAGACATTATTTTTACCTCCGACTGCCCTGTAGCGTTTTTCCGTCCTATGGCTGTCCTTGAGTAAGCAGAGTTTATTTTTTTCTGTTACAGTAATGCAGTTCGATATGTGTCTGGTTCTCGGTGGTAATACAGAAGATGTTTATCCTTGGAAGTTCTCAGAAAATAGAGAACAGGACAACTTATGCAATAGAATATAGGCGATATTGCATGTAACGTTCATCCCGAAGGTGTTCGTTCATATTTGTAACACTTGCATCATTTTTTAATCCTGTGTACTTGAACTTTTTTTTAGTAATCGTACAAAAAAATAAGGTCGCTACCAGGTTCTCAAAGTAATCTTGAGTAATTCAAGGTCATATGGACCAAGTAAAATCTTTCCTTAATATTGTTGGATGTTAATGTTCTATGAATTTACATCACCATAGTTCCTGCTGCTGGGTCTGGAGTCGCAAAGACAAAATCACATGAATAATACTTTCATTATGTGGAATTTCAGAGCAGACTTGTACCTGCAGAGCCCCTTACCAGTAAAATAAGCACCGTGAATGTGGTGTTTTTACGAAGTGGACCCTGAGTAGCTGCTCAGCCCTAAATGTGTATAATTTCAGAATTCGGTCACTGTGAAGTGGAGTAACATAGACCCATCTGTTGGCATCAGTTTGGTTTTTTAACGGAGCAGCTCATTCCCATGATGATGTCCTTGATTCTTCTTACCAGACCAACGTTTCGGCTCCAGCCCAGAGAAGGAAAATGTGCCTGTTTGCCGGGTTCCAGCGCAAGGCCGTGGTCGTGTGTCCCACAGACGAGGATTATAAGGAGCGGACGGCGAAAAAGACGGAGACAGACGGCAAGGATGTCCCTGAACAGGCAGTCCTCAAAATGAAAGGTGGGGATTCTGTCCACCTGGATCTTCGAGGATCCTGTAGCCATTTGTCTAAAGAACTTTTAAATCAAAGAAAACTTTTAGATTTGATAGAGCTGCAAACCTTGAAGCCGTCTCAATGTTACCTTATTGCTTCAGACAGTTTTGGCTGCTGAACAGCCTGGGTCTGTGACAAAGACTGACTTTCACTTTTGATTTAAATCCTTAAATGTCAAGTTTTATTGCAAAGGAATGTGATGGGTGAGTGGGGTTATACTGTTGTATAAAAATTCACACACGCCCTCTGATCTTCAAAGGGATCTTCACGTTGCCAGAGGAGGGCGAGTGTTTCAACAAGGTGATCTTCGTGGAGCTGCAGAAGGACGAGGCCAAGAAGCTGCTGGAGCAGTACAAGGAGGAGAGCAAGAATGCCCTGCCCCCCGAGAAAAAGCCCAACCCGGGCGGAGCGCCCACGAAGAGGGGCGGCAGTCGAGGCCGAGGGGGCAAGAACCAGTTCGGCAGAGGCGGCGGCCTCGGCCCAAGAGGCGGCAGGGGCGGATTCCAAAACCGGGGCAACTTCCGAGGAGGTAGGAGCCGCCTGCAACTTCCCATGGTGACCTCGGAAGGTCTGATTGGTCAGGAGCTTCTTGTGGTTTTCTTTGGTGGACTTGGCTCCAGTGTCAATGATACAGTGTCAATGGTACAGTGTCAATGGTACAGTGTCAATGGTACAGTGTCAATGGTACAGTGCCACAGACTTTGGAGGAGGCTTTAATGACTTGTGACGCATTTAATCTTTTGGTCAAGAATGCCGTCGCTTGTTTCTCTCATAACTAATAAAAGTGACCTATTGTGTCCACAGTCCCTGGACCGCGGGGTGTCTTCAGCAGGCCACCCAGGGGATTCCTGCCCCCGCCGGCATTCCGGGGGGGCTTCTCCAACCGTGGCAATTTCAACCGCAGTGGTGGCGGCATGCCAAACCAGGGTGGGGCTCCCAGAGGTGCACCTGGGCGGGGCAACATGGGGAACAGGGGAGGGGCCATGCAGAGGGGCAACTTGAGCCGTGGGGGCGGAGCCAACCGGGGAAACTTCAACCAGGTACGTTCACAGGGACATGGTGTTTAAATTTGGGTGTGAACTGGTTTTGCTATTCTTACCCCGCTCTCCCCATAAAGAAAGTTACAGGACAGGTTTCATTGTTCTGTAAACAGTGTTCTGTGTTGGCCTCACTGTGGTATAAGCTAGTCTCTTCAGCATATTTTGGTTGAAGTATGGAATTGAGATGTATAGAAAGTTGCCTGGTATAACTGCACAATGACTCCAAACAGTACTGTGCAAAAGTCAAGGAAAATGTTTAAGGCAATAGTTGGCTTATATTTTCTCAAACACAAGTAAACGTATGAACATATACAAATTAACAGTAACACATTAAAAAATAAGGATTTTTTTCTGTTCTCCAAAAAGTTACTGGTGTCTTGTTGGACTTAAATAACTCGATGAGGTGTTGATTAGCTATATAAGCTTGGGTAGTGGTCAAGTCAAAAACTACATTTGTGTATTGGACAGCTGCTGCATATACTGGTGTGATTTTAGAAGAGGTTTTGAAATGGCTAAGTAGATGAACTTTGAAAGACAAGATGAGAGTCCCGCACAAACATGAAGATCATTTAAATATTTTCTTTGATTGCCTAAAGATGGGCACATTACTGTATGCCACACTCTGAAAGGAACACTGGATCTCTGTGTATAGTAATAACCAGGGTAAGACCAGATATTTAATGCAGACATTTGTTTCATATTGAACAGAGCCTGAGCGCTCGGGGAGACTTCATGAGGTTTGTATTTTTCCTAGAAGTTTAGGGGCAGGGGGGCCAATAACCGCGGCTTCAAGAATGGAAACTTCGGCATGAATAAAGCTCAGGCCTTTAACCAGAGCTGGCAACAAGGGGTGAGTATCATCCAGTACAGCTCCGTGCCCGGGGTGTGCCTGGGCTGTCTTTTTCGTTCATGACCTGGGGTGAAAGATCTATTGTCCCATTTGATAGATCTATTTACCATTGAGTTTTACTTTCAACTGTTAAAGCATCTGAACTTGAAGTTTCCAAAGTGATAGCAGTAAGAGGTAGTAAAAATGCTTAGACTCGTGCTATCTGTACCACACAGCATCGATTTTGTTGAGTTGGGTTGACGGAAGGTCATCAAGGTGTGCTGCATGCTAAAACAGTGTTTCTCAACCGGGTTCTCTGGGAACCCCACACGGCCCACGTTTTTGCTCCCTGCCACACGGCCCACGTTTTTGCTCCCTGCCACACGGCCCACGTTTTTGCTCCCTGCCACACGGCCCACGTTTTTGCTC
>JAABNY020000025.1:9825752-9835926 GCA_015164015.2 Brevimyrus niger | reverse complement strand
TGAGGGATCCCACACGACGTAGGTTTGGCTGAGGGATCCCACACGACGTAGGTTTGGCTGAGGGATCCCACACGACGCAGGGTTGGCTGAGGGATCCCACACGACGCAGGGTCGGCCGAGGGATCCCGCACGACGTAGGGTTGGCGTGCGGCGCCCATAGGGCATCGTCTCTAGTGATTCGCTTTCAGTCAAGGACATGTACCCCAAAGGCTGGTGCTCCCTGTGTGGATGCTGTGCATGTGACTGGAAGGTTGTTGGTTCAAATCTCATTGTCAGCAGAGCGATGTGACCATTGGACCCCTGAGCAAGGCCCTTGGCCCTCATTGTATCAGGGACACTGGCTGACTCTGCCTTGTCAATTGCACGTCGCTTTGAAACAAACGTCGGCTAAATTAGTGAAATGCTAACGTGCAGGACGTACACCGTGAATCGTTATAGGGAAATATCCAGCTGTATAAATGGATATGCGTCACCTAAGCACTTAAAAATGAATTAGTCAGCATTTCAGTCCTCTTCCAGTGGGACACTTTAAGGGTTTTAGTCCATCTTACTAGACTTTCCTCTGCATTACCTTTCTAATAACTAACTTTAACTGGCAACCTGTCATTTGTGTTATGGTGTCTGACATTCCAGTGAGGCGTATGTACTTTTTCCTTTATTATTATTACTTTTTTTTTTTAAATGATAAACCCAGAGAGGATCTAGAAGTGGACCTGGCACAAAAAAAGTCCAGCCAGTTTCTAGCCGACTTTAATCACTGGGAATGTTATATTCTGAACGTTTTAAAGGCTGTTTCTGCCACGCAGCACATCGAACTGGAGGCTCAGTCTGCATCTGCTCATTATAATATTTAAAGAACCAGCAGTGCACTGTTACAATCTGCGCGTCTCACGAGCGCTTTAATGTTTTCAGCTTGTCGTTTTGCTTCCAAGCTATTGCTGTCCAAACGTAGCATCATGTCACTTGTTATATTGCCCCCTGATTAGTGTAAGTGTGCTATAGGTAGATCATTCTGAAATTGTGATGGCGAGGATGTCGGTAACACGACGCTTTACATTCTGCTTGCTCGTGGAGGGTGGAGTAACGGCGTGTGAGGCCTTTCTTGGTTATTTGAGAGTGTTTCTGAGTCCCCTGTAGCCCATACGCACCGCAAACACGTCCACAGGGACCCCGGGCCCCATAACCGCCTCTCCTCCCCTCACAATCTTTCTTTTCTTTGGCTTGTGTCTCACCCTCTGTTTTTTGTGGATAATTATCACAGCTTTAGAATTTCCCCCCATAGGCTGTTGAATAATTGAGATTGTGAAAGCAGAGCCAGTGCATTTAAATGCACCCGATTCTGCATGGTTTTCAGACTCGACGGTTCTGAGAATTACGGTGCACACTGAGAGAGTCGGGTTTCCCCCAAGGTGGCTGCGGTCTCGCTTTATTTGGCTGGCCCGCTCGGATCTTCAGAATGTTCCACCTCTTTAGAGAGGGTTTCGTTTTTGCATGTATTAAAGGCGGTAGGCCTAGATGACTTTTCCGTCCATCCATCCATGTGTTCGTCTGTCTCCCATAACCTATGATACAGCACATGGTTTGTGGGGACCTAGGGACTCTCACCGGACACAAGGCAGAAATACATTTAATACGTTAAAATCCTTGATTTTGTGATTTTGCGTAAAATCAGTTAAAATGTCCATCACTGCTGCTTCACACTTCCAACATTGATGAGACCAAGCCCTAACATCCGTCTGTCCGTCCGTCCCTAACCTTAAGCGTAAAGTAAGGGTTTGGGTTATCACGTGAGGTGTGCGTGTGTAGTTGGCATGTTTTCCATGCAACTCCCTGATATCCTCCTTTGAGTATTCCCGCTTACTGCTGGAATCCAAAGATACACAGCTTGTTGAACAGGTCTGGAATAAATGCAGTCTGTGTGTTTCGCTGCTCCGTGCTGCTTGGGAGAGGATCCAGCCCCCCCACAGCCCCCCTGCAGTCCTGCACTGGATAAATGGTTGGGAGACTGGATGGGTGGACGGGAATATTTGTAAGCGGATTTCACTTCCTGTAATGTGCTTGATTCTTTGCCAACCCACACATTTTTAAAATACGGTGCAGTTTCGTGAAAAGCGCGTCCTGCCTGCTTGAGGTCATCCGCCACTGGACGCCATGTTTCCCGCTCTTGAGTTTCCTTGATTCAGCATGTAGCCGGCGTTCCAGATCCGTGTCGGACAGGATTTAAGGCGACCTGTTAGCAAAAGTGGTTTGAGCCTGGATTAAATGAATTAACTTCAATTTGAGTGGGAAAGAGCTCAGAAGGCCGTGAACCGTCTATTACACTGGATTTCACCACCAGTGCTGTGCTGTGCTGGATTTACAGTGTGCATATGAAAGAGGTCTGTACTTCTGGATTTACAGTGTGCATACGGAAGAGGTCTGTACTTCTGGATTTACAGTGTGCATACGGAAGAGGTCTGTACTTCTGGACTTCTGTATGCATGCATGTGCTTTCTCTCATTTTAGAGAGAATTTGGGTTTTAAAATTTTATTAATGACTTGTGTCACTGAATAAAACGGGATTTATAGCATTAGCCGTCGTTCATTTAGCCCGCACTCCTCCTCCTCCGAAGCGATCGCCGGTTAAGGGCCTTTGCTCAGGGGCCCGACTGTGAAATCACTCCGACAGATTTGAAGCAGTAACTTCCTGATCAGTGTCCTGACCTGCGGGTCTGTGAATTTGCTCTAATTGGCTGGTTTTCGTTTTTGTGGCTCCTCCTTAAAGAACGAGGGTTCGCTTTGCCTGCTGCAGTGAGATGCTTCTCAAGATCTACCTGACCTTATTGATAAGGTGAAGGTGAGGTATCTGCTGCAGTCGGTCAGGACTCTGAAGCGAAATTTCATTCCACTCCTTGCTGTGCTGATACATCAAGTAACTACTTCAATTATAACTAGAGTTATTATAATTTATGGTAATAGAATAGTTGTGATTTTCAAAATATGGTATTAGCATATTCAAGCCTTCCAGCAAGTCTGCTTTGACTCCCCAAAGTATCGTGCTGAAGACGTCAGCTTAACCTCAGAGGTGGGGGGGTCAGTATTGATGAGTTGTTTGCGTGTGCGATTTCATTACCGTTGGTTTTCTGGAAAACTGGGAAATTTCTGATCGATATTGTGCCAAAGAGCTTCCAATGGGCATGTTTCCACTTTCCTTCCTTGTTCACTTTAAATGTTTCTTCAGTAGCTTCGGAGCGGAATTAATTCCAGCTGTCGGTGTGGCGTGCTGACGAGCGTCGGGAACGTAGCGCTGAGCGTCGGGAACGTAGCACTGAGCGTCGGGAACGTAGCGCTTCCCAGAAGGGTTTTCTGGCCCTGCTGAGCCTGCAGCGGGATTCCATGGAAGCACATGCATGAATTATTCACCCCTCTCATGCTTGCTTAGTCTGTTCCATCTTGTTTTTCTTTCCATCGCAGCTTCTTTAATGACAGTGGGGGGGTGGGTTTGGGCACCGGTTGTCATTGTGTGCACCTTATATGACGGGTATATTCCAGTCTGCCTTCCGATCGCCGCTTTGATAGCAGCTAGTGGTCATGGTGGGATGGCGGTCCTCCAGTCCCGGGGTCTGCTGCCCTGCAGCTGTGATGCTCTATCGACAAACTCGGTCCAGGGCAGGAGACACGGGGCCGGTGCTTCCCAGCCGATTTAATACAACATGGGAGTATAATACGGTTAATAGATCAGGAGAGTAATGGCGCGTGCTGGTTCTGTCACACAGGCCCTGCGACCCAACGACACCTGTAGTCTTCTAGACTTTAAACGAGATACTTGAGATTACCTTTTGTTTCAGTGTTTTAACTATAATATTTAATAGTCTGTACATGACGTTTTTTCTTTTGGGATATTCTGTCTTAATATTCCAGTACCCTCACCATGAATGTAACCCTGTTGACTGTGTCTGTGTATGCAGTCAGTGGACACACTGTTAGGTACATCTACCTACTGGCCACGACCCCCTTTCGTCTCCAGAACCACCCTAAAGATGGATGGGATCTGCATCCAGGGAAGCTTGTCTACACTCCACTGCTGCACCGAGCTGTTATTTCCCCCTTGCGGCCTTCCTGCTAGCTTTAGCCGTTATCTCCTGACCCCTCTCACCTCTTAACAAGGTGTTTCAGCCACAGAATGCCTGCTGACTGGCTGGCTCTGTTTATCGCAGCGCTCTCTGTAAACTCTAGACACTGTAGTGCATGAAAGTCCCTGGAGGGAGGCTGGTTCTGTGAAGGTGGGGTTGGCGCGTCCAGCAGCATCATTCTCCCTCTTATAAAGAGCACAGATCGCATGGCCTAAGGCCTAAGCTGACAGTGACTGAACCTCATGTCTTACAGTTCTTGGCCTTCATTGTGTGTGCATGCTTGCATGCGTGTTTGTGATGTGCATGCATGCGTGTTTGCGATCGTTTGCATGCTCCAGCACGTCGCATTGGCCCCCCCTGTGGAATGCATGTGATTCCTAGTTGCCACTCAGGGAGTCTATAGAAACAGCCCCTGGCTTTCTGCCCCGACACCCAAGGTGCCTCTTGCTGCCCCCCCTGTTTTTGGGTCCATGGGAGACGAGCGAATGTTTGCAGCTGTGTTTCAGGAAACCTTTCATTTGCGTGTGATTCTTCATGCCCATGCGCACGCAGCTGTATTTGCACAGCTGTCTGTAATTTCTGAGGCACTGCACTGGCTGAGGTTCACTGCACTTAGGTTCAGTACTCACTGTGGGGTACAACATCCATGACGGACCGCAGGTCATGCAGCCTGACCATCATGCATTGTTGCCATTTTGCATTTTGTTTGACGTATCTGAAGTCTGGCTCAAGCCGTACGACTTTCGTTATTCGTTATTCAGTTTCGTAATTTTTTTGCAGATTATTTATGAGATGATGGCAGTGACCCCCCCTCCCAATATAGCTTGCAGTGATTGTTAAAAAGACAGTGTTGAAAAATTGTAGATATGGGTATAGATGGCGTTTCTTCAGCACTGTTCTGCTATGTGTAGCTCTACCTTATGAAAGACTAGTCCAGTAGAGCCTTTTCATTTACGTTTTATTGTTTATCTGATGCTATTATCCAATGCAACCTAAAGTAGAGGTGGGTGATAAATTGATTTTATCGATTAATTTGAATTTACAGTTCAGGACGATGTGTTTTTATGAAAATCGATTTTATTACTCATTATTTTATTACGCGAGTACCAAAAGCATAACTCATGCGATGCACCGGTCTTCACGGGTAAATTAGCGCGGCACCCAAACACTCTAGCAGATTCCGAAACAACACGGCAAAGTTGGGCACAGACCAAACAAGTCCTCGGTGCAAAGTCTTTTGTAACCAAAGGAAGCAGCACGACAAATTTATTCCAGCACCTGAAGCGGAGGCACACGGCGGAGTGGGAGAAGTACGGCTCCCAGCGAAAGGAAAAGACCCGCAGCACCAGCACAACATCCAAAGTTAAAGAAGCAACCGTCCCCGACACGTTTTCGAACTGTGTGCCATATGATAAGAATGGGGCTCGGGGGGGAAGGCGACAACAAACGCTGTCGCGATGTATATCGCAAAAGACATGATGCCCATATATACTGTGGAAAAGCCGGGATTTTTAAGCGAAGTTTCTTAAAGTGTGTCCCATAGCTTGTCTGCCGTCTCACAAACATCTTTTTTGGTTTGTCAGATTGCACTTTAACTCTAACGTCAAAAAATAAAGTTAAAACTTGTTTTGAACCATTTATTTGTCATCGGTAGTTCGATTTTAAGTAGGGGAGGGAAAATCGATTAAAATTGAAAATCGGATTTTACGTGGGAACAAAATTGGAGATTTTATTTTTAGGATGTATCACCCAGCTCTAACTTAAAGTGGAGGAAAAGGTTACAGTATATTTGTACTTTCTGGAACTTGAATCCATGACCTTTGTGTTGTTGCTGTAATGTTTTACATGAAGTACAGGACCACAGAACTCGTGAGTGAAGGAGCGAGTGAGTGAAGGAGCGAGTGAGTGAAGGAGCGGCTAGTCTTGCCCTCACCTGTGGGAGATGGGTTAGGGGTAGATGGGATTACACTGTGATTCACATCCTGGGGTTAAAGGCTTGGGCTCATTTTTCTACCCAGGGAAGAGATGATTGTCGAGCTCCTTCTAGCGTTTAAATACTAAACTGGCCTCATTCTGCTTTTTCTGTGCCGCTCACTGGCAGGTTCCTGCTGCATATTGCTGACTTGTGCCTGGTGGGTGGGGTGGGAATATTACGTGATGCATTTAATTAGCAAACTGTTTGCTAACGTGAGAAATCGGTAATTATCTGTGCCTTCTGTCTCGATGTCCGTCTGTCACTGCGTGTAGTTTGGCATGCCCTCCCCAGGCTGATCATCCTAGACGGCAGTGCTGGGTCACTCTGTGACTGGCTTCCTGTGAAGGGTTTGCTTACAGCCGCTACGGCTAAGGCTGGGTGGCCAAAGGGCTGTTTCAGCTGCAGCTTGTATGAAAACGGCTTTTCTTGTATGTGGATTTTCACCATGACGTTAAGTGGTGCTTCTGTCATGGGCAACGGATCCAGTCCCATAAAGGCAGATCCCAGTAAGTTTTCTGACTGCCCAGCCATATGTGTAATAGGTAGGTAACTGAGAGTGTTTCCTTAAAGGCCAAATCCAGTTGAATTAAGATATTTTGTCATGAGATAAAACGGGGCCTATGAGACCCAGTTTTGGTCGTAACTCGGTTTTCATATGCAGTTACAGTGTTTCTCCTGTGGAGTTACACCAGTTTGTCAGTTCTGTTCCTCTGTGGACTTAGCATGTGCTGTTAGGGTTTGTCTCCCCCCCCCCCCCCCCCCCCCAAACTTCCCTGGTGTTTTTGTGCTCATACACCACCTACGATTGGCTGGTACCTCACTCTGGACCCTGCCCAGTCTCGTTTTGGGATAGACTCCAAGCTCCCGGATAAGTTGATCCAAGAAGCTAGTTAGGTAATCATTCTATGGTGACCTGTGTTGATTTCTCCTTTTATGTAATTACTCCATTTGAAGGGTTTCTTTTTAAATACTTGGGATTTTAATGGGATATGCCATCCTTAGGTCTTGTGACCAGCTGTTACCTCTCATAATGCAAATGGGAGCCAGCAAACCACAGTGGGTCGCTAACCAGTGTGAATCCCGTATTGCCTGGAAGACTACATTACAAATGAGAGATTGGCAGTAATCGTGTACAATTTGGGGGTTTCCTCATTAGCGTTCATGCTGTATTTACACAGTCAAAGTTTGGTGGTGATCATGACACATGCATCATTAAACGGCAAGTGAAACGTCCCTGATTGACAGGGCAGATTGAAAACAACATTATGAAAGTTTCCAAGAGGTTATACTTGTCAGTAGTTATCGGCACAAAAAATACCTGTAGTTGCAGATGACAAAGTAACGCAGCCTGGTTGATTTGCGTTGCCATGAGTAGGGATTCTTCACAATGGGACACGGCTTTATTTTCCTCTCACAGTTAAGGCCTGATTGTAAAATTGTTCGGGGGTTTGGGTTTGACCCCCTTGCCCTTTGTGCATTTCATACCCCCCCCCCCCCAATCTATCACATCACATACTTTAGGAATGACGTTCTCTACTCCTGCACTCCTATGACTTTCATCAGGTTGCAGTTTATTTGCAGGTTTATGTTTAATAATTAAAGACCGTAGACTTGTTTTTATTTCCGTTGAGTGCTCTTGGAGCATAAAGGACGGCGCGCACCTTCCTGGTCCGTCACTGGGGGCACAAACAGCCCTGAGGGCATTTCCAGGTGCTCCAGTCCCCACGGGTGACAGCTTGGAGCCGAGCGCTTACGCAAGCAGAGCGGAGCGAGGAATCCAGCCCATAACCCTGGAGCTGTCGGCCGGCACTGGAGTGCATGAGTCCCCACCCGGTCTGTGCTGTGTGATGACTTTGATGGACGGATGGATGATTGATTACTAATCAGCAATGAAACAACTAATCATTAATAATGAACAGATAAACAAATGTAACCGAATTGGAGCCATTTTAGCTGTGTGAAGCCTCTGAGGCCTTGTGTACTTCTCTAATTTCCATGAACTACATGACCTGTCCTCGGGGAACCCTGGACAGTCCACATTTTTGCTCCCTCCCAGCCAATCAGGAACACCGAATACCTGGTACAAGTGTGCTGGGAGATGAGAAGAAGCAAAAATGTGGCCTGTCTGGAGTTCAGAGTACTGGGTTGGGGAAGCACTGGTATAGGTAACATGTGCCTGGGGTGCCGACCTCTGAACGTGCCAACTTGCCTGACAGTTTTGCTTCGGTACCTAAATGGAGTACTGGTGGCGGTTCCATGCCAGCTCGGACCGGTCCCGGAGGGCCGGGTAATCAAGGGGTTTAGGAAATTGAGTTATATCTAATTGTCAGATCAGTCAGACGTTATACTGTGGTAAACTGTGGTATGTTGACGGTATTCTCAAAAGCAGCACTATTTCGGTATTTTGAAATCCCGGCGATTTAAATATATCAGAATAGCTTCTTTTATCACTGATATTTCATGATCCTGCCACAGGTCATATCGCCACGCAAGCTTCCCTTTTGACGTCTGTTTATACTTATTTGGTGAAATGCAGTGACCCCGCTGTCAATAGGCCTTATTTCACTCGGGCAGGACCCCCGCCTGCTGAGTGTCGTCCGCTCCCAGGATCTAACTCCTCCCCCCAAAGTACAGGTGCAGTTCCAGCCTTTGTTTAGCTCTGCCGTCGCCTAATTAACCACTTTGACTGGCGTCGCATTATAATGGGAGGGAGGCGTAACGCATTTCTTTGTCAGATTTCTTTTGTAGGAGTAATTTGTGAAAGTCATTCACTCGTGTAACTGTTTCTTTCTGCTTACCCTTTGACATCTTTATTTTACAGATTTGTAGGATTCAAAAGCTTTGTCATCAGGTACAAGTACAATGAGAGGCTTGCTGACGTTCCTCCCTTCAGATGTAGAACACCTGACAATAACAAATGGCAACATAACAGAATGATGCAGGCAGAATATACACTTTTTTTCTTTTAAGTTAACAGATATTATTAATATATTAAAAAAACCCTCAACACATTAGTGTTTCTCCAGGCTGTCTACCTTGACCGCTTCCCTCAGCGTCCTGCGATGGGCCTGCTCTTGTGACGGAGCCCAGCGCTGCCTCTGGCTTCTATCTCTGTGCTCCCCTGCGTTAATGACTGAGCTATGAGGTCAGGAAACCATCAGGAACCACAGAAATGCTGCGGTGCTTGTTATATGTGCACAGATCCAGATTAGAACATCGCATCCTTCTACGTTCCAGTCCCACCTGCCGGGAAATCCCTGTAAAGGAACACCAGGGTAGCTGGGTATGATGTCCCGATTATGTGGAATGAACTTGCCAGACTCTCACATGCGTCAGTTGGGTACTAAATAATCCTCCGATTCCAATGAATGATTTTTGCGTGATTTAAATGCAGCTTCGGTGCTGTGTAATGGCAGTGATCCTGGGATCCACAAAATGCGATTTCGCGTAGAACGCTGCTGTGCACACCCATAGCCTCAGTGTCGGACCAGAGACCCTCGCAGACCGGGGCACGTGTAATCTGCGGTCACGCCGAATTTCAGGCCTGCTCTGTGCAGTTCTAAGAAAGGAGAAGTTGATGTAGGTTTGGCGGTCTTTCATTACCTGGCTTGCCGAGTAACTGCTAGGCTTGGCGATAACCTGCCAGCCTGATTTCCAGCACCTCCCACTGCAATGACATGTTGACATCGTCTCACGCCACTGTAAGGCGCACATTCATCATTAGTCGGGTTGCTATGTGACCAGAGAAATTAACCAGCTCAATCAACAGTCAATTGAAGCAGTCAGGGTCAGTTGGTAATTGCTGTTGCATAATTAGATTGTATAATTGTTTTCTCGTTACCCACCAGAAGGCTGCCCTGTGGTTACCATTTAAACCAACAAGCTCTGACTGCTTTTTTTGGTCCATTTGCTCCAATGACCCAGTACTCAGGCCCTTTTGGGCTTGCGGAGGGGAGTGTTCAGGCAGTGCAGTGTTCCCAGAGCACTCAGGCCTTTTGGGCTTGCAAAGCGGAGTGTTCAGGCAGTGCAGTGTTCCCAGAGCACTGTCTTCACCACGTAAAACGTCCATATTCTCAGCCAGAACCAC
>JAABNY020000025.1:9794631-9806392 GCA_015164015.2 Brevimyrus niger | reverse complement strand
CCGTCTGCTTCACTGGATCTGTCCCGATGATGCAAGGGGGCGGGGCCCCCCCCCCCCCCCCCCCCCCCCCCCCAGCCAGAACAGACCTCTGCTCCACGCACCTGCTGGCAGAGGAAGTGCCGTATGTCTGTCGTCATCCCCTGGTGGGCTAGCACTTCCTGCAGGCCGACAGCTTCACTCTCATGCAAGCAGGAAGCCACCTGCTGGTATACTTTCATTACTGCACGTTTTTATGCTTCTCACTGTTTAAGCTGCAGGCTGTACTGATCATGGTCTTCTTTTATTACAGCTGTGTAGATTTTGCATTTTTAAAAAAGTATTCTCAGAATAAGGCAAGACTAAGTTATAATGAATATGTTGTAATCAAATAGCTTTAAGTAGTTTGAGTTCATCTGGGTTCCTGATGGTCTGCTCCTTAGGGACCATGGTGTGGACCATGGGGGGGGGTGCCAGGTAGACTGACTGGGGGGAGAAGTAATGAGCCAGACATGTAATAAGATCCAAAATTAAACGACATAGCTGACACAGGGAGTGTTCCCCTTTCCTCCCGCTCGTGTGAGTGGGGCGCGTTCCTCCCGCTCGTGTGAGTGGGGCGCGTTCCTCCCGCTCGTGGGAGTGGGGCGCGTTCCTCCCGCTCGTGGGAGTGGGGCGCGTTCCTCCCGCTCGTGGGAGTGGTCGTCACCCGTGCGGATTTTTGGGATTGTTGAGGGACGCCTGTTGCTCAGTGTCACAAGCCGTGTTCCATTGGTCGACCTGATTCACGTTCACACCTGTTTGGGAGTCTTTCCAGCGACAAAAATAGCCAAGTCGGTGTACAAGCATGTCAAGACTGAATAGTATTAGGAGTTTGTTTTGTATTTCGTGCACAAATGTGTTGAGTCAGCACGAGGCTTTGAGATTAGAATGGATTTGTTGCCTCTCGTGCCCCGTTTGAATCATGCAGCATCTCTTAAGCTGCGGGCGAGGCCCTGAAATTCACACAAAGCGTTCTGGTGCGTAGATCCCAGATTTGTAACGTCAGGCCATAGATTAATGCTCAGCCGCTTAGTTTGGTGGAGGCAGAGGTGCCGCCTCTGCAAGTGTCTGGACTAACCGGCCCGGCTGAGTGTGACGGTCTGATCGCACTTGGGTCACCTGCAGATGCTGAGGCGTGACGTACGTGACGTCAACCTCGAGGAAACGTCCCCTCCTGAAACTCGGAAAGGAATTTCTGCCTCACTGACATCAGAACGGACGTCTCTGCTGAATAGAAATATGTGTCCCACATCTGCCACTTTGTGTGGTCAGATGGTGCTTGATTCTTCTGTGAGTGTATTTGGGGGTTTAATAGCGCCTGTCTGCTGGGTAACTGTACCCCCGGGCCCGCCACATACTGAATCATGACTATCTTTGGTCTCTTGTTGGTCTTCTGAAGCCATGCTAAGTGGCAGGTTATTTAAAGAATATCTGAAGTCCTTTAATCCGCATTTCAGTGACTCTGTGGCCGGTTTAATGCCACACGCTTTCCCTAATAGAACTTTCCATGAACTGGATTGTTTAGATTCTTCTCTTGATGGTCTGGAATGCCAGCAAAGCCCAAGGGAAGTTGTTCACTTGTTTAGTTCTTTCGCAAACCAGAATTCTCTCCAGTGTTCCTGTCCTACTCATGCATACCCAGCTAACGATTTTTCATTCTAGGAACATTTACAGAATGTGACAAAGTGTGGAAACGTTGTGTCCAGTTTGCAGATGTTTCACAACATTATCCTGCTACTACAACTAAGAATATCAATGTGGGAATGAATAAAGGGCGTATTAGAGCAGCAGGTAACACTGCGCTTTACCCCTGTAAGGTCATGGGCTCGAGGCTGGATGGCACCTTCACAATATACACATATAGTTCTAATATAAAATATTACAATATTACGTTAAAATAATGTTATTATGCTAACATTAAGAGATCGATCTTGTGAATAGTGTATTATTGTCATTACAGCAAGAACGTTCTCCTTGAGAACTTTAACCATCGTTATGTAAAATTTCCTGGGACGTTCCCTGTTAGCGGGGTGCTGACCTGAAGCTCTGGTGTGTATTAGGGCCGGATCCCTGTTTTTATGCAGATGTTTGCTTTTTCTCCCTCAGGGACATCAAGCCGGACAACATCCTGATGGACGTGAACGGCCATATCCGCCTGGCCGACTTCGGCTCCTGCCTCAAGCTGACTGAGGACGGGACGGTGAGGCCCCACCCAGCTCCCCGGAATGGGAGCGGCGTTCCTGCCAAAGCTTCCGAAGTGACCAGGGCCTCCAGTGTGCAAGCGAGCCTCCCAGCTTCACCTGCTGCTCAGTCACCTCATATGTGGAGTAAAGTTCCTCTGTAGAGCTGTTTAGGGGAAGAAGGACTCCGTTTATGTATCTATGCCTATTGTAAGCCACTTAAATGGGCTCGTTTTTCATACACTTGCAAACGGCTGTAAGAGCTTTACCCTCAAAATTCTCCCATCCCTAAGTGGAAACCAGTCTAAATGTTTAATGGCCCTGTGTGAGAGACTGGTTTGGGCTGCACTGCTTTCTGTGCACAAACAGTGTGGTGCTCATTGAGTCAGGACTCTGCATGTGATCAGAAGGTTACGTGTTCACGTCCCCGAGTTACCAGTGATTTTGCTGCTGGGTCCCTGAGCAAAGACCCTAACCTCTAATTATCGTGCTTCTCAAAAGAGGGCTTTGCTTGGATAAGAGTGCCTGATAAATAAGGGAACGTCAGAGAGTCGGGTCTCCCCAGTCTGAGCTGGTTTACTCCTGGTGATTCTGCTCTGTGCTGCGCTGCATTACTGCCGTACAGACGACACCCTAGAATGACTTGCTGATTCTGAGTGGAGAGTAACTGTCCTGCATCGTTTAACCTTGTTTTCCCTCATTTCTATGTGAGGTCTTGGTGGGAAAGCGGCTCTTAATCGCTCATTTCATCTCCTCCTTATGCATTTATTGTAACGTTACATGTGACACGTGGCTCAGTGATTTGGGACACTGTGCCTGGGACTGGAAGGTCTTTTAGTGGCAAAAACATAAATAAAGATATAACAGAGGAAGGACAGGGAAAAAATAATCACTTTTGAATTTTGGCTATGGTCAGGTGTAGTAATGAAACGCATTTCAGTGAATTCTCTTCTCATACTTGGTAAATAAGCCTTAGTTTCCTTCCTGAGCCAGTCCGTCTGCTTGCCGCGGCAGGTCCAGTCCTCGGTGGCGGTCGGCACGCCGGACTACATCTCCCCGGAGATCCTGCAGGCCATGGAGGACGGCAAGGGCAAGTACGGGCCCGAGTGTGACTGGTGGTCGCTGGGGGTCTGCATGTACGAGATGCTGTACGGGGAGACGCCCTTCTACGCGGAGTCACTGGTGGAGACTTATGGCAAGATCATGAACCACAAGGTGAGCCGGGGTTCATTCCACAACCAGGGGGAACGGTAAGAATGAACATAACGATAACTGTGAGCTTTTAGTACTCCTGAAATGCACACTAAGGGCTAGGAATTGTGGGTAAAATGTCAGCTGTCATCTTTCTAAATAAGGTTACATGAAGAAGTTGGATTGCTAGTGTTTCTCTGAAGCCTCGATCCATTGACTTTCATGGAAAAGCATGATTTTTGTATGGTAGAATGGTCAGAAGATGAGTGAGGATATAAACTGTTTAGCTGTTCTGAAGTGATTTTCTCTGGTTTATCAGATTTACCTGTCTGATTTAACAGCAGTGTCACCAGGGGCATGGACCTCAGGTGAAAAGCTGATTGGCCCCTGAAATACCCCTGCTCCTGTCACTCATTACTTCAAAGCATATGATTGGCTAATGATAAGGACGATCCTTCTTACGCCCTCCACCTTGAAAAAAAATACATAAATAATAAAATTAAAAATCCTAACCCACTGCGACACTTTTGTTGTCCTTTGCATATATTCTTTTGTCTAATTACTTTCTTTAAGGAAAATAAACCTTTTAAGGCACAGATAAATATTCAATATATTTTCTTTGACTTTTGCATAATACTGTATCTATGGTGTCTCAGGGTGCAGTCCTCAAACTCTTTGGCACACAGTGTCACGGAAGACCGCATGACACACTGCATGACAGACCGCATGACACACTGCATGTCACACTGCGCCATTTCCCTGGCAGGAGCGCTTCCAGTTCCCGCCGCATGTCAGCGACGTGTCTGAGAACGCCAAGGACCTGATCCGGCGCCTCATCTGCTCGCGGGAGCACAGGCTGGGTCAGAACGGCATCGAGGACTTCAAGCGGCACCCCTTCTTCTCAGGCATCGACTGGGACGACATCCGCAGCTGCGAGGCCCCTTACGTCCCCGAGGTCAGCAGCCCGTCGGACACGTCCAACTTCGACGTGGAGGACGACTCCCTGAAGAACTCGGTACGCTGCCCGCTTTCGCTTTAATGTCGGCACACCTTCTTTTACTCAGGGCATGGATGGATGGATGGATGGATGGATGGATGCATTTTTTTTTTATCCCAAATGATATTGCAGGTTTACATTAGCACAATACATACTTTTAAATATTAATAGACTATAAGAATAAATAGAGAACAATAAATAGCCCAACTGCTGCTATTATTAGCATGTCTTCGTTGCATTATTCTTATTCGATGGTCTTGTGTGTCAGTTGGTGGCTCCTGTTCTGCCGTGTGTCCGGTTTACATGTCCTGTCCACGTTTGTGGGGGCTTCCTCTGGGTACTCCAGATCCCTCTAATAGTTTAAAAATATGTCCTCAGCCAGTTTCCTAGAGTGTGCGCCCTATGACGGACTGGCGTAACGTCCGTGCCTGGCAAGCTATGACGGACTGGCGTTACGTCCGTGCCTGGCAAGCTATGACGGACTGGCGTTACGTCCGTGCCTGGCAAGCTATGACAGACTGGCGTTGCGTCCATGTATTGATAGCTGGTTTTGGAAGAGTGCTATATGAAGAGTGATGTCACCTGAATTGAGGAGTACCGTGTGTACTCTAGCAGTTTTTAATGTTCATGTTTTATATGATTTAAACAGTAGTCTTATCAGGTTCTTTCTTTTTAGGTAGATATTGTGTAGCTATTGCTCCAATACTCTTCTTGCTGGGCATTCACTGGAAGCCCAGCCTAGCTGCACTCATGCCTTGTTTGACAGCATGTATGCTGGCAATGTGCAGTTTGCCTCTCCTGTTCGTTGCTTTGGACGGATGCGTCTGCTAAGTGTGAGTGTAACACAGCTGTGGTTTTGCTTGGTCAGGACACCATGCCCCCCCCGTCCCACACCACCTTCTCCGGACACCACCTTCCCTTCGTGGGCTTCACCTACACCAGCCGCTGGTCAGTGACCCCCCCCAGGCCCTCGGCCGATTCCCACCGTTTCCCAGTGTTTCCCAGTGTTTCCATGTGCCAGCCATTGGTCCTGGGGGATCCGAGACGCTGCACGTGTTCTACTTGGGAGCGGAAACGCGGACGGATTGAGAAACGCTGCTTTAAGTGATTGTGGACCGTGGAGGGGGGGTCTTCATTAAACTTGGATGCCCTCTGCCTCAACTAAGTGAAGGGCATTAATCGATTTTATTTATTTATGTATGTGTATATCTTATTTTTAATATACAAACCTCTCCTCAGGAACAGAGTAATTCAGAATTGGTGAGATCTTAATGCAGTTTTTAAAATATTTTGCGGTTGAAATTTATTTACTTAATGCTGTGCCTTCAGTAGATTTATTGATCAGGACGACTTAGCAGAGTTTCTTAATAGTAACATAGCTGTATTGTTTCAACTGTTAAATTTTTCTGAGCCATCCAGCACTCACAGGGCAAACTCACTCACATACGCGTTGCTCGCAATTAGCGCCCTTTCGGACCGGGGCTGCCTGCGCGAGTCTGCAGTTCCTGCGCAGATGGACGTGAGAGTGCAACGCAGCTTGGAGGAGAGTCTGGCCACGGAGGCGTACGAGAGGCGACTGCGGCGCCTAGAACAGGAGAAGCTGGAGCTCAGCCGCAAGCTTCAAGGTCTGAGTCGGTCGCCGGAGATGAAAGTCAGTCAGCACACTGGTGCTCAGGATCAGGGTCCAATTCGCTTAGTTAACAGGCCACCTTGGACACCAGTGAATATTCAGTGGCTTAATGATTTTCCTCTGAACGAATTGCAGAAGATTGATGGTGCTAAACAAAAGCTGGTATAATGGTTAACAATACCTGTTAAAATGTGAACAGGGCTGTCAAAAGTTAATGCATTAACGTGTTAGCGTTAAATTCATAATGTGTTATTGTGTTATTTTGATTGAATTAACTTTAATTGCATTCGTTTTGATACCCCAATAGGAAGAATAGCATGAGCAATGATTTTGAATAGGACTGTCAGTATTGTTTTTTAAATTTTTTTTTTACTGTGATTAATTGCACATATAAGCATGTTGCAGTACCATCAAAAATATATTATAATTTGTATAATAAGTATAGAAATTAACGTTAACTAGTAAGGCTGTCATTGGTGATAGTTGATCGCCATAGTTACTCACCAGGTGAAGCCTAACAAAGAACAACCAATGAAAATAGATACAGCAGGGCTGCCCAACGCCAGTCCTGGGGGGCCAGAGTCCTGTGTATCGTGGTTCTTTCCATGTTCCACCACAAATGATTCAGCTCAAGGGCTGTGTGGTAAGAGTTGAATCAGGTGTGTTAAATGAGGGAAACCCAAAAATGTGCAGGGCTCCGGCCCCCCAGGACTGGAGTTGGGGACCCCTGGTCTACAGCCTTGCACAAGAGACGGTGTCAGTGGGGGGGCTGGAGACCATTGTGGGGGTCGAGGGCTGTCCTCTAATATTCACGTGTGCTGAGAGCTCAAGCCATAGCCAGCTTGACCTTTCCTTCTCCTTACGACTGTCCTCAGAGCAGATTTTATGCTGCACTGAGGAGAACAGTCCCACCCCCTGGTTGGTCCTCCAGTCCCACCCTGTTCAATCTTATTGTGGTCAACCATGGTTATCTTCAGGGCTGAGATTACGGGGTGGGGGCGCTACCTACAGAAAAAATGCTGCTGTAATAATTGGGAAAAAGAAATCTTTCAGGTTCCTCCTACCACCTGGGTAGCCTGAAATGAGGTGGGGGGGCCTCATTGAGTTTGACACCTTTGCTCTGGAAGCACCAGGTTATGAATGTAACAATCCTGTGTTCTGAGGTCAAGAAACGGGGGCAGGAATGAAGAGAACGAACAGCTGAGCAGATGAACCTTTGACCTTTTGACTTGCTGGTATTGAGTCCTGCAGCAAGGTGTCATCACCGAGGCCACTGTGTCCCACAGAGTCCACCCAGACTGTCCAGGCGCTACAGCACTCCAGCGGCGATGGGCCTCCAGCCGCCAGCAAGGAGGCTGAGATCCAAAGCCTGAAGGAGGAGATCGAGGCCCTGAAGAAACAAATAGCAGGTATCGCTGTGCAGTTATACCCCCACGCCCTCTTCATGACCGTCTGGAGTTAGAGGCCACGGCACCCTCAGTGCCCCAGTTCCCTCACCTTTCTCCCCCTGTGTGCCTGACAGACTCTGGGCGGCTGGAGCAGCAGCTGGAGAAGGCTAGCTCAGTCCACAAAGAGCTGGAGGAATCCTCCAAACACATTAAAGGCCTGGAGAAACAAGTGAAGATCATGAACCTGGAGAAGGATGACGTTCAGAAGGTACTAGAATGCCTCGTTTGGTTGCAACATTTACAGTCTAGGACCAAAAATATGGTTGCTAAGATCTGGAATGAGGTAAACAAGCCATATTACCCTGGCTTCTCTTCACCTTAGATTAGAAGAGTAGATCAGATTCACACACTAGATTGGCAGTGTAGCTTTTCTCAAACCCAACATTTTCACATTTTTCCTGTATCCCTTTTTAAATAAAACTCCACACCCAGATTAATCCCCTGGTCTTTCCCTGCATCCCTGTGTCACATAACACTGTTTGCCATCTCATCCAGGCCTTTTCACCACCTGACTCCCTTCAAACCCCTTACCAGTGAAGCTGAAGCTGGTAAACACAATGGCCAGCATCACCCAGCTATTCCTCCCACTTGCTATCCCTGACACACTGGGCTGTAGATACCCCTAACACTTAACCCCCCCACCTCCCCCCCAGGAGAGCCCTTTTCACAGTGGGAAGGTAAATCATCTTTTCTTCAATGGGGCAGTTGGTCCCCTGCATTCCAACCCTTTCATCACTCTTAACTGCTGCTATTAATATTTTATTGGAGTTCATAAATTTCCAGAAAAAGGTCCCACTTGAGGTTCCATGCATGATCCCCGGCTGATTGGGGGGACGGCGGCACTTTACAGGGGCCCTTAAATACGCTAAAGTTATGCAACATAATAGGAGCCCAAGGTCACTTTTTCTCAGGGGGCCCAGAATTTCTAGCTACTCCCCTGTATTGACGTACGTGTGGGGGGGCCTGTTACAGGAGCTGCAGGAGGCCAACAACGTGCTAAAGTCACAGGCCAAGGAGCTGAAGGAGGCGCACAGCCAGAGGAAGCTGGCTATGCAGGAGTTCTCAGAGATGAGTGAGCGCGTGACGGAGCTGCGCTCCCAGAAGCAGCGGCTCTCCCGCCAGGTCCGTGACCGCGAGGAGGAGCTGGAGGGCATGTCGCAAAAGGTGGAGGCACTGCGACTGGAGGCGCGCAAGGCCGAGAGGGCGCGCAAGGAGGTGGGTAGCCGGCGGAGCGGGGCGGGGTCTGGGTCGCTCCCCTCTCCGCGTGGCAGCTGACGGATCTCCTGGCTTGGTGGCCTCGGCCCCGTCCCCCAGATGGAGGTGCAGGCGGAGGAGAGGGCCGAGGAGGCGCAGAAGGAGAGGAAGCTAAAGGAGCGAAGCGAGCAGTTCAGCAGACAGCTGGAGGAGGACCTGGAGGTCCTGAAGGTACACAACCGATGACAGACTTAAGCTGTGTTTGTGGGGACTCCTACTGACACCTAATTAACGTCAGGAGTTACTCCCAAAACAAGCTAACGTTAGAAGCTTATGAAAACGAACACTGGCTTATTAATCCCCAAGGGAACGTTAATTATCTGATTAGGGAGTCGAGTTCTTCTTTAGCCTCCATTTGGGTAGGTCCCCACAATGTCTCACGTTCAGGTTCTGCCATGTAGACACACATTCATAGCTGCACAACAGAATAGTGATACTTTATTGATCCCCATGGAAAAAAAACTTTATGCTAAACCCCAACTTACTCTCCATGACACACACGTCCACATAAGCAGGTAAGACCAAGCTTGGGAATCACAGCTCAGGGTCGGTCAGCGTAGAGCAATCCGGGTTTAGGAGGCCCAGCAGCAGCATCAGTCTGCCGGCCTTGGGATTTGAACCAGTGACCTTCTGATCACAGCCCTAACTCACTGAGCCACACACTGTACCCAGAGCCCCTTAATTCCTGCTGGTACACACTGGGGGAGACGCACGCTGGGGGTCATACACGCTCATGGGAGTTTTACTTACACAAAAATGTTCTGAGGGCAGAATGAAAATGTATTAATTTGGAGAAATAACCAATCAGATTGTAGAAGAGGTCGGTCCAAACAACCAGACCAACAAATCAGATGTATTGGTCTCACCTCCTGCAATCTGATTGGTTCTTTTTCTGAATCAATTATTTGCTCTCAGAAAATTTTTGTGTAAGAACCCCCCCTTAGTGAGGCGCACACATCACCCAGACCACCTTCTGGCTGTTTGTCCTGGTGTGCATCTCTCCCTCACCCCCGCCAGTGTAAAGGAGGAATCGTTCATGGCCGTAATTTCCTCTGCGCCCTATTTCCGTGGCGGCAGAAGCAGGCTGGCCGTGCACCAGGAGCGGGGGCCTCCGAGCAGAACCAGGAGCTGGGCCGGCTACGAACGGAGCTGGAGAAGAAGGTGGCCTCCTATGAGGAGGAGCTGTCCCGGAGGGAGGTGCAGCACACTGGCGATCTCAAGGGCCTAAAGAAGGAACTGCGAGACGCTGAGGCCCAGCACCTGACCCTCAAGAGGGAGATCATGATGCTGAAGGACAAGCTGGAGAAGATCCGGCGGGAGAGGTGCGTAAGGGATCCATCACCGCTCCTACACGCTCACTCCCTGCGGGATCCGACACCGCTCCTACACGCTCACTCCCTGCGGGATCAGTCACCGCTCCTACACGCTCACTCCCTGCGGGATCAGTCACCGCTCCTACACGCTCACTCCCTGCGGGATCAGTCACCGCTCCTACACGCTCACTCCCTGCGGGATCCGTCACCGCTCCTACACGCTCACTCCCTGCGGGATCCGTCACCGCTCCTACACGCTCACTCCCTGCGGGATCCGACACCGCTCCTACACGCTCACCTCCTGCCTCTGCTTACCTCCATCAACCTGCGGCTTGCCTCCCACAGCCAGAGCGAGCGGGAGGAGTTCGAGGCCGAATACAAGCAGAAGTACGAGAACGAGAGGGTCTTCCTGTCGGAGGAGAACAAGAAGCTGTCTGGGGAGCTGGAGAAGGTGAGCAGGAACCAGCAGGCTTCCTTAGTACTGCTCTGTAAAGTGATATTGTGTGTCTGAACAGCAGCAGTAAATTACAGCCGGGGTAGGCAGCCCGCAGACCTCCGTTCTCTAGGCCAGTGGTTCTCAACTCTCGGGACTTGCATTTTACCTTGGCCATAACCCCAATTTAAAAAAATTAAAACCAAATTTATTTCATTAAAAAACTAATGCATTATGCTCTATTTTTAGCAGTAGCACAATGCCTTCATGCATTGTTAAAAAAACAAAAAGTATATATACATTGTCTTTTTTTTTTTTTGTTACTTCACACTCTGCAACCCAGTGACAATGGTCCCGGTGGGCTGTCACCCACCAGTTGAGGAAGAGCACTCTAGGCCACTCTGCTTGCTTTGTTTGTGCCCCCTCACCTCACAGGTTTATTGAAGTCACATGACTGACTGCTGTAACTGTGATTGGCCTTGGCTTGTGACCTCACAATGGCCAGGTTACGAAGGCATACTTTGAGGCTGCAGTGTGTCCCAATGCAGCATAAATCTCTGCCTAATTTTAGCCCCTCTCTGTCCATTCTTATTCCCTTTAGCTTTTTTTTTCTATTTCCCTGCCCCTTTCCCAAGGTTCAGGCAGTATTTACGCTTACGTGTGGGAACTGCTCTGCTTCTAGTCTGCTTCATTGGATGGAAGAAAATCATAATAAAATGATGCAATAAAGCATGCGGTTTTTGGGGAAGCTGCGGTCCCCAGCATGCGCCACACTGTCTTTCCTCCTCAAACTGCTAATGGGCAGCTTTGAATGTTCTCCAGCGAATGGTTTGAAAAATCTCTCCCCCTTTTTTATTGTTACCACAAAGCTAATTTATTTTTAAATATTTAAATGTTAGCTCTAATTGACCAATTTAATTAATCTAGCCATATACCTTTTTTTCCTAATTTAACTGTCGCATGCAGTATAAATGTTCCCTGCACTGCTATATGGAAGTATTTTCTAAGGTTTAGGTTACTAGGAAGAGGGTTGGTTAAACCATAACAATATATATTTTTATCTGTCTGAAAAGAATTAAGATGGCAGCAATGGAATTGTATTTAACTCCAATTACATGTGTCACACTGTGACTGGCTGAGTGGACCTCGTTTGACTGCTGGGCCATTTTAAACATTATTTTGGGGGGGGGGGGGGCATGGGGGGTCTACGGACTGGTCGCCTCAGCCTGTGCCCGATGGCGCTCAGGTTCATCCAGCGTCCTGCGGGAAAGAGGGGGGGATACGCTCTGCGCCTCCACAT
>JAABNY020000025.1:9770075-9780948 GCA_015164015.2 Brevimyrus niger | reverse complement strand
GTCATCACCAACTGCACATATTCTCTATTGTTTTCTAGCATTTTCTGTGTCTGACTTTTTGAACCATCCCCTCCATCACCAAGGCGCGCCCCGAACCGGGCCGGTCCATGAGCGCCAGCAGCGGCCTGGGCACCCGTGAGTAACCGCAGGGGGCGGGGCTGAGGGCGGGGCTTGGGGTGTGTTCTGCCTTCCCGCTGGTTTCCTGAACCTCAGCACACAGAGGCAGGCAGCCAATGGCATCCATTTGAGGTTTCAAATGGTTTCCTGGGGTTTCTAACCCCGGCAGTCAGTGTTCGAACTGAAGGGCCCCCCCGCCCCCCATAAGAGCTCAGGGACTCCCCATACGAGAGAAAATATCGGCCAGTTCGGGTCGCCCTCCGTACCATGCATCATTAACGCAGTTTGGGCGCCGAGTGAGACAGCCTGTCCTTTAGACAAACAAGCTTCTTTAAGCTCTATTATAAGTATTATACTGCAGCTAAGGATGAACTGAGCGGGATCCTGACACCCCCCCCACCCTCCCGCTCCCCCCAGGGTCCACGGCCCAGAATGGCAGTGCCCTTCGGCGCGATCTCTCCAGCAGCAGCTATGGGTCACGGCGACAGGCCACCACGTCGCCCTCCGAGGGCTCGCTGTCATCGGGTGGGGGCATGGACGCGGGGGCCGACACCCCCGTCTCGCAGTTCGACAGAGAGGTGAGGGTGTTGAGAGTGGCCCACTCTACCACGTCACGTCTGTCACCAGTGGCCCCCCCCCGGGAGCTCGCGTACTTCTGGGGGGGGGGTCGAGTCATACTCACTCACGGTCACTGGAACTCATCAATCCCCCCCCACAGCTGATTCTGAGACAGGATAAGGAGCAGCTGAGTCTTCACCCCCAGATAGTTAAAATGAAGAATAATTCGCACTTAAAACCACGTAGCCATGCCAGTCTGCTGAGGACGTTTAAGGGATCTGGGCTGGGGAGGGGCCTGCGGGGGTTCGGGTCGGAGAGGCCAGGCCCTCATGGCAGGTTACGATGAGCGGCGGAGTCCTCAGGCCGTCCAGACCCTAACCCTAACCCTAACCCTAACCCGCCATCTCATTTCCCTCCCGCTCATTTGCGATGAGCCCCACCCCCCCATGACACGCCATGCTAAAGCGGCCCGCTGAGTCTGCCTCTCCTCCACAGTGGCAGGCTGTGTCACCGTCGGAGAAGACCCCCGATATGAAAAGGGCGTTACGGACGCTGCTTAGTAAGATGAAGGTAACATCAACACACATGCGAGCAAGCCCCGCCCCTTCAGCCGCCGTCCCTAAGCCCCTCCCCCTCTCCTCCTGCCTGCCCTGCCTTCCCTGTACAGCTAAATGCAGGCCCTCTCGGCTCTGGGATTTTAGTCCCATTTTTCCCTCTAGCGGGGAGCCCTCATAGGTTGGATGCCACACTCATTTGCATGTCCCCTCCCCTGGATGTGGGCTGTGGGTGGGGCCTCTGATTTAAGCCACGCCTCTCCACTCATCCTAGTCTGCATGTGATGCAGGTGGGCAGTATCGAGGGCGGGGCCATGCTTCCCTTTGCGCCGTCAGCAGACAACAAGGCACAGTAACCCCCCGCTGTGCGGGGGTGGTGGTTTCCATCTTGCATGCATGCATGCGTCAGTATAATACCCAGTTTACTCTGCTTTAGGGAAACTGGTGGATTTAAACCTTTCTGTCGCATTTCTCAGCTAGACGCCGTGCTGAAGTTTACAGCCAATCCCGAGAGCCGGAATGGGTGCGTAATGTCATTGTCTCCGCCCCTCTCTCCCCACGTGCAGGACTCTGACTCCCCACGGCACTCGACAGCCTCCAACAGCTCCAACATGAGCAGCCCCCCCAGCCCCGCATCGCCACACAAAACCAAGTCCCTGTCGCTGGAGAGCACAGATCGAATGGGCTGGGAGACATGAGCGGAGATCTCCAGCCCCCTCCTTCCTCCCCGGCCTCCGCATCGATCGCCCCGCCCCTCCCCGGACTCTCCACAGAACGGCAGTGACTGTAGTTGTTAGCACCTTGTTTTTAAGAAAGAAAGTTATTTTTGCGCTACGACCGCCAGGCTGGGAGAAGGAGCCCCCTGAGATCGAATCGGAAAGCTGGCATGAAAGTGCGTGTGTGCATCTGCGTGTGCGACAGGTGAATGAGTATCAGCAATCAGCGGCAACATTACAGATAATCGCTATAGCTGTGTGTCCCGGATGCATTTCTCTAGCTGCCACAAGGGGGAGTACTGCCACTTTATTTTAGTGAGGAAAAACCATAGCTGAAAAAAGAAACTCAACAAAGAAATTGTACGTGCATATTAGACTCCTAATTTTTGAGCAGGTTCCCATTGTGAAGTGCAAGATCAGAGTGAGTCTCAAAACCCCAGGCTGGAAGATGAGATGAACAGGCACTGAGAATTTGTGGGCTTAAATTGGAGAGGAGACATCTGGAGAGGAGACATCTGGAGAGAAGACATCTGGACATCCGAAGGCCCACGAACCCAAAGCAGCCCAGAAGACACTCCTGTTGTCACACATCCTCTTTTTTTTTCTTCTTTTTTTGCTCACTAATTTCAGCTTCTCTGAGGGGGGCTGGTGGGGGGGTTGTACTAATGCCTCAAAAGTTACCCTGAAAATAAAGGCCAGCGTTGTCTTTTTAGAATGATAGTGGCCTATAGCAGCCGGGCCTTGTGTAGCAGCCTCACTGCTTCAGTCGCCTGTCAATCAATCCTGTGTCCCGCCCACTGCATGGCGAATCCCCCCCACGGAAGCGAAGGCCGCTCTGTCATTCAAGAGCAGACAGGGGGTAGGTTCTTCCTTATTGATGTACATAAATGTTAAGTAGAGTATAATATATTGTAAGAAAAAAATGATTGTAAACCTGCAAGAGCAAATTTCGCTTTTTGGGTTTTCTAATTTGGGTCTTTTGTTTTTATTTTCGCCAAGAGTTTATTTTGTCTTAAGTTTATAAGTGTTTTGAACCCCCCGTTTTTTTAAATCATCTTTTAGATTGCTTTGTTTTATAAGGCTTATGGGGAAATGATTCAATTCCTCCCGGGTAGCGTTTGAAATGCCAGGTCAAACTTGAGCTGAGCATTTGAGGGAATTATTATACATTTTTTTTTGCATCATTTAGACACGAGAAGGCAGCTGCATTGCAGGCAGATGAAGGCTTGGAGCGAATGCACACGCGCGCGTTGCCTCTCTCCTGCCCCCTGTGTGCCCCCTGTGTGCTTCCTGTGTTTGTCACAGAAGCAATAATGCTGTTTCCAAAGATTATTTATTTATTTTTAATTAGTTAGGCGACTGTGATATTCCCTCTCTGGTTTTGCCCCATTAAGGGCTCGGATCATGTCTGTTTTTTTTCTGTACACTATATTTATTTGTTTTCTATTTACTAAAAAATTAACTCTTGAACACTATGATGTATGAGGTTGTGTTTAACTTTACTGTCCATGGTGCAGAATCGTGAGGAATTTTACCTGCTTGGCCATGAGCAAAGGCTGGTGCCTGGGCCAGTGTCAGAGGGTAGATGTTAAATTGAGTGGACTGGGACAGGCCAGAGCTGTGGGCCATCTTCCTCACTAGGGGGCGCCAGAGCTGTGGGCCATCTTCTTCACTAGGGGGCGCCAGAGCTGTGGGCCGTCTTCTTCACTAGGGGGCGCCAGAGCTGTGGGCCATCTTCCTCACTAGGGGGCGCCAGCGCTGTTCTCTGGCAGCAGTCAAACCTCGCCTACCGTAGAGGACATGCAGACGACGCAGTGACCAAAATGTATGCCTGTGGGGTTCCCCCCCCCCTCCTTTCATGGTTTTAGTTAACTGGACAAAAAAAATAAAAATAACTTAAACTGACAGTAATTTATTTAAACTTAATGCAGAGGCAGTATTCAAGCATTATTTGGATATATTTTTTCTCTTGTTAATCTTATTTGATAAAAATCTGCTTTGAAGTTGCCAGTTAATGCCAAGTGAGATTAAAGCAGGGAATCAATATTTAAAATATATCATGAGTTCATATCCGGTGATGATGGAATTTTGGATTTCGATGCAGCTGACTTCTCTCATGCAGTCGGCCTGTTTGTATCGAATGTCAGATGTAAAGAGGATTTAGGGAGGGCGCTGTTCTCGCTTGTTAAATGGTTTACTTTTCAGAGGTAAGGTGTATTTCAATGGAAGGGGTGCATTTGAGTTTACAGTTGCCAAATAATAGTGATTTGGTAAATGATTAAATCCATGCTTTTGGAGGTGACGGTCCTAGACGGTCCAATTTCTGCTGTTAGTGTTTAACCCGCCTAGGCTGTGTGTGGTTGTGTGTGTGTGTGTGTGTATATATGCTACCACACACACCAGACACACACACACACACGTACATATTTGTCCCATATTCACAGATGCATTTTTTTTGACCAGGAACGTAATTGGCTGGGTTTTTTTGTGTAACTAGCAAGAAATCCTTAATATGTTAAACTCAGGAATGTGTGAACCAATGATTATTTAATGCAGTACCTAAATTATAAGATGCACTACATAGGAGTAATTGTAGTGTAGCTGTGGAATGAGTAAGACAATTTGTGTTTTTATCATTGTAAAATAGAAATGAATAATGGCCGGTATAATGGACGGCGTGTCTTAATTTAAGTGATTCTGGGTAATGGTGTTAATAGGAATGGAAAAATAGGACAGTCAGGTGATTAGGGAAGAGTTTTACTGAGAGTCACACATTCTCAGTTCACCGAAGTTTCATTTGCCGCCCCCCCCCCTTCCCAGCATTGTTCTTTGCCAATAATTTTTTTCCTTCTTTTTTTCTAAGGATATGTACAGTTTTGGATTTAATGCATTTTCACTCTTTTTTGGGATTCCTTCCTTCACTTTCTTTTGCCGTCGCTTTGAGTTGGACGACCCCCCCCACTACAGAGGTTCTTTTTCACACAAAAAAAAAGCTCGAATGACAAAAAATATGTATGGGATTGGCTGCCACATTTTTTGTGGAAATTCATTATTGTATCAACCTGACTTTGATGTATTTCAATAAAGGGGGAACTGTTCCAATGTCGGCTGCTAAGTCTGACTCTTGTACTTATCATCTGTGAACAAGGCTGCATCTCAGCTGCAGCCGCTGTGGCCTCATCAGCTTCATTCATTCCTGTGGGAGAATCGCGTCTTCGCCCACTTTGCTCTCGGTGACATAGACAGCCAGCATCCGCACCCCTGGACCATTGGGGTTGGGGTCTTGCCCCAGGGCTCTGGAGTGAGGCGTCGGCCTGCTGGCAGCTGGATGGAGTCCCTTATCCGGCACAAGCGAGGTGCGAGGTTCCGCTTCACAAAGTACAAATCCAGATCAAGCAGCTTAGTAACTCTATGAACGTCACACTTTATACTCAACTGGTTAGTGGACAAACTCTTGGTCTGGACCTGAACCTGACCTTTCCATCTCTGGAGTATAATATTTTCACGTAAAAAAAAAAAAAACTCTGTGGCTGAGTCAGTTGCCTTCTTGCTGCATGCCAGGAATATTGACCCTTGAACAAACTGAAAGTATTTCCTGGCTTGAACCGCTATTCATACTGTGCTATACTGAAGTGCATTTACGGCTGTTAGCAAAACTACACCATTTACGGCTCTTAGCAAATCCATCCATCCAGAGGGTAGCAGGTTGCTGAAGTTCTCCAAAGCTGACAGGTGTGCCGCAAAGAGCCAGACAAGACAACACGACCTCGTGAGCCGCTACAGTAACTATTGTCAGCATCAGTAATCACCTGGAGCCATTTTGTTAAGACCGGCTGTCCATCATTTCAAATTGCAAAGCTTTAATAGTAACATTTGAACTCAAAAAGCAGGGAGGGACATTCAATGGAGAGAATTCTTTACAAAATGACTTTATTTCAAAGAGTTACATAACATCTATACAGATTCAACATACCTAGAGTCAAAGTTAAAGTGCTAAAATCTTTTGTACATGTTGGAGGGTGAATGTACAGATTTCCCATTAAAGAAAACGGGCAGAAATTCCTCAGAATTGTCAGCAGTTTGGTTTTGTTTACAGCGTTGAACATCAGAAACCCTCACTGATCGAATGTTACGGCCTACAGACCTTTGAAGACCATCTGTGGTTTGCAGGTGACCTTTAGGGATTTTATTGATTTATGCTTTACTCTGGCATGTCCTACTTGTATAACTACGTTACATTTTGTAATTTCAGTCAACCATAGTTGTGCCAAAAAGTCAACTTTTGAACTGTCACACCCTCACAGTTACCTAGGTAACCTAGCACAGGAGGTAGAGGAACGCTGGTGGCAAAAATCCTAGCAAACTTAACCCATTCAACCTTTTTTAAAACATTCAGGTACGTCTCAAAGCCATGGATAAGAATCTTTACTTGGCAAGTCCAGACTTCAGTGTAACTGCATATTGGTTCCTGTTCATGGTCAATCAGTGCACTGCACTGCTCTACACATCCTGATCCACGCCAGCAAGGAAATGTAACAGGAAGTAGAGCGGAGATCCCTTTGAGGCCAAAACACCTGCACACAGAGGAGCCTCTTGACCTCTGTGGCCAATGGCTGTGTGTCTCCAGAAGGTGGGCGGGGCTTCTGCACACTGCGAATTCATTTCCCGGCTCAAGGGTTCCAACTGTGTGACATCAAAGCTCAGCTACACCAGTAAGACTCACTGTAATTATCCCTCCCTGTTCCCCAGGCTAGGGCGGTTGTCCCATGAGCTGCAACGGCTCCACAAAACCAAAGGGGGGAACAAAAAACGCCCTTCTTGGCATAGAAATGGAGGTGTGGGAATTCGAGTCAGAGAAAAGGGTGCAGCTGGCTTGCAAACAGGATTTACATGTTGGGAAATCAGGCTAGAAGATGGTTTCTAGCGTATTTAGTAGCTGCTCTGTGTTCCAGCCCTGATAATGACACAGAAACGGAGATCTTACATGAAACATTTTTGCTGGTCAGTCACAGCTTCCACAAAGCAGATCTCACACTGAAAAGTAATTCCTCTGGACCTACTCATGTCCACTTCCTGTTTTGGCCATTACAGTGTATCCGTTCCATCAGTGAGGAAGTGGGCGGAGTCCCGTAACGCCCACAACCTCCTCTCAGTCCGGGCTCCCGGCCCCGCCGCACCTCCTCCAGGTGGGCCGAGCTCAAGCACTCGTCCCGTCCTCCTCAACAACCCGGTTCATGCCGCTCCCATGCGTGATGGGAGGGGGCGGGGCACCGCTGAGGTCCCGTACGCTGCTGTGCCGCGATTGGCTGTCCAGGCGCTGCATGCTGCTGTGCCGCGATTGGTCATTCAGGCGGGGCGTCCCCACGTGGGCGGGGTGTTCTTCCACTCCGCGGTAGCTGCAGGGGGTGAACCTGCCGGAAGGAAAACGATTTGTGCTTAAAAAAACGAACTGTGTTGATTTGCTAATCCTGTCCAGCAAGTGCATCCACAAGGGCGGGGTCACAGAGGACACAAGACCTAGAATCATCCCTGTGTCATAGTTTGACTCATGGTTCAATGGATGCTTGCTCAGTGTAGCTCAGTGGGCTAAGCCTCTGGACTGTGGTTAGGAGGTTGCTGGTTCAAGCCTGGCCTTGGTATGTCTGAACTTACTTTTGGTGAAGGGAGTCTAAGGAGGTCTTTCTTATGGGGTGTCAATTATTTCCTTAAGATGCCTGTCCTGTTTCCAGACTGGGGTGGTAGGGAACACTATTGTGGGTGGGGGTGAGAATTGAACCTAGGCCCCAAGTGCTGAGCATCTGTACCGGCCTGTGTGGCTCACTGGGCTAAATCTGTATGCCTGTGGTCAGGAGGTCATGGGTTCAAGCCCAGCCTGTGTGTTTAGAGGAAAATATGGGGTTGTGTATTATTACAAGTTTTGCTGTTCTCACACTTGTTTAATAACAAGATGGAGGCCCTACTCAGTGTGGCCACTTCCTTTATCCTAACTGTATATTCCCCCATTTCTTTTTCTTAGTGGGACAAACCTCTGTACCTGTGATTAGATGGTTTTTGTTTCAAGCCTGGCCTTGGTATGTCTGAGTTTGCTTTCAGTGAAGGGAGACTAAGGAGGTTTTTCTTAGGGGATTAATAAAGTGTCAATTATTATTTCCTTAAAATGCTTGTCCTATTAGTGTTGGACCAAGGTAGGGTACACTGTTTTCAGACTGGAGTGGTGGGGAACACATTACTGTGGGTGGGGGTTTGAGGCATGATCTGGGTGTGTATGGGGGAGGGGTATGGGAGAGGTAATGCTTGAACCCGGGTCCCAAGTGCATGGGAAGGCAGTGCTAACCGCTACACTGCTAGGCGTGTGAACCCAGCTCCCTCTTGGTTTTATCATTTCTTTGCCAAACCACTCACCATAACGCCATTAAAACCTGTCGAGTTGATTGGCAGCTCGGGAAAAACGGTGAACAGAGGAGACCGTATTTTCAATGGAAAAGTCCAGCCTCAAAACTCTGTCAGATGGGTCCATGGACCAGCCCGAGGATATCTGCAGTTACTGTCGACGTGAAATGAGTTTCCACCGAAGTACATCTAGTCCTAAATCCCATATCAGGCTGCGGCTCTTCTCAGAATGATATTATTATTTATTATTTTTCTATTCTTGTTATTTATCTGTTTAGCTATGTGAATGAGGCCAGTCCGTAGGTCCACTCCTGCAACGTTATTATATTATTTATTATAATAATAATGCAAACAAAACCAATTCTTAATCTATAGCTGCTAAATGGCACCCCCCGTTGGGTGACACTAGGGGGCGCCCCACCTGCCGTCCCGTGAGCGGTGCAGGCTGCCATGGTAGCTGCTCATCTTGCTATGGGCGCTGCCGGCACGGCTGCGCTGATCGTCCAGCATGGCCAGGTGCGTGGAGGAGGCGTGCGTGGACGTGCCCTGCGTCGACGTTCCGCGGGACTTGCGCGCGATGGGTACGTGGACGTCACGCAGCAGCGACTGGGCGAAGTCGGGCTCCTGCAGCACCTGCCGGCTCTCGTTGACGCCGCTACTGCATGAGGGGCAGACGCGGAAGACGGGAGCGGCTGAGACGTCGCAAATCCACACTATTATTTATATATTAAACCCTTTTAAGTTGCTTTGCTTTAAAATGGGGAATATAAATAAATATGAAAAAAATATCGCACTGCTACGGCAGTGATGCTAAAACTAATAAGGGAATAAGGGAAAATAAGGAAGGAGCATCAGCCCAGCGAATCAAAGACTTACATTTAACAAACACTTTTAACAAAAGCAACATATAATATAAATCGGTGTCAGACTGTCCCTGGACCAATCAGGAGTTAGGGCCTTGCTCAGGAGCCCAATGGTGAAATCACTCTATTGACCCTGGGATTCGAACCAGAGATCTTTGGATGACAGGCACAGCACCCTAACCCACTGAGCGGTGTCACGGGAAGCGAGGGGGACAGACGCGCCGGGGGGACAGACGCGCCAGGGGGACAGACGCGCCGGGGGGACAGACGCGCCGGGGGGACAGACGCGCCGGGGGGGACAGACAGCCCACTCACTCTTTGTGCTTCCTGCGGCCGTGGAAGAAGCTGGCCCACTCAAAGCAGGTCTTCTTGCTGCCCACCCAGAAGACCGAAGGGATACCCACCACCAGCACCATGAGGTACTTCATGAGGAAGAGCACCAGGTCTGGCCTGCTGGTCTGCTCCACCTGTCCCAGGGAGGCAGAGGGAGAGAGGGGGGCATGATGGGACGGGGAGGTGCATGATGGGACGGGGAGGTGCATGATGGGATGTGCAGTCCATGCTCTTGAATGTTGTTATTTCCTTAATATTTTAATCTTCTGTTTTTCAGTGTATTCCATTTTTGTCCAGTGTACTTTTTAAAATTAAAATTAATGTGCACCATATTTATACTATTTGTATGTTCATTTGTTCTCTATGTGCTGTATACACAATCAAAATAGTTCAAAAATAAAATGTATGAATGCCAAAATGTTTTACTGTTGCCCACCGACTGTAAACTAATCACACACTATAATAAGAATACCTGAATACAGGCAGTCTCCATGTTACGAATGGGATTCCCAAATCTAAGTTTAATTTGTAGGTAAGCTGGAAAAAATAATTACACAGTATGTACATAATAATAATTACGTTTACAATAAAAGTAACTACAGACGGTACCGTACTGCACCTGGAACCGACGAGGCACTAAAGCGGCGCAGTGTTTTCACACGAGGATCACGAGGATCGCATACGTCCGTTATCACGAACGATTAAGGACGGACAAAATGACTTTTTGGGACACATTTGATTCAGTTCACCTAAAAGATTTGTTCTGATTTGTTGATAAACTCTTTCTTCTTATTTGCGTAAAATAGATATATTGTGCACCAATATGTAAAAAAATTAAAATAGTACTGCTAAATACAGTTTGTTATTAAATTTAAATGTTAGGTCTTGCCAACGCTGTACCTTAGCTACTCATGTTTGTTAACCCTAACCCTTACCCTAAGCCTAACAGCTCATAGTCAGTCCAAACTCTAATGTACCTTGGTTAAATCATTATAAACTGCACCATATGGGAAGTTGTCACACACAAAGGCTATGAACTACACCAGTAGATGGTGTATTACAGTCACCAGAGTATGGCTCTGTCAGTCGGATATGACAGGGAGAGTCCTGGTGAATGAGAGACTCTCAGTCGGATATGACAGAGAGAGTCCTGGTGAATGAGAGACTCTCAGTCGGATATGACAGAGAGTCCTGGTGAATGAGAGACTCTCAGTCGGATATGACAGAGAGTCCTGGTGAATGAGAGACTTTCAGTCGGATATGACAGAGTCCTGGTGAATGAGAGACTCTCAGTCGGATATGACAGAGAGAGTCCTGGTGAATGAGAGACTCTCAGTCGGAT
>JAABNY020000025.1:9742181-9753917 GCA_015164015.2 Brevimyrus niger | reverse complement strand
GCGAGCGTCCGGGGGTGGGGGGAGGCGAGGGGGCGGCGGGGGGGGGGGGGGGGGGGGCGGGTGGGGGGGGGGGGCGTTGGGGGGGGGCGGGGGGGTCCCTTCGTACGTGTATATCTACTGCACCCATGGAGTCTACACAGTCCACCATGGCTCTGGGGGCTTTGGGTAAAAAAGATCCTACTCCTGACAGGAAGCGCAGCGGCCGGCCGGCCGTCCTCGTCCGCGAGCCCCGTCCAGCGTCAGCTCTGCAGCGCTACGCTCCACATTGCCACGGCGATCCGCTTCTGTCTGGCCTCCGTAAGACTCCCTGCCTCCCACACGCTGAAAATGTCGCACCCTGACAAAAGATCTCACAGGGACGTTAACCGGCTTACAGAGGACAGGGAGACCTGTGGAAGAAAAAGGGATAAATGTAAGAAAAAGTTCTGGATGTAAAGACAGACTCATTTTTCACATTGGTCTTCACCCTCCAGTTCTCACCCTTGAAGAAGGTGCAGCCATGTCGCAGCATTTCCTTTTCCATCTCCCTGTTCCTGAACACCAGTGACACTTTTCATATTACACACCCTGCAAACTCTGCATGAAGCGCATCGTTCCGGCTGCACTTTCCTCGTTCTTGACTAAATTTCCAGAAATTTTATTTTAATGAAAAGAGATATATTTGCGAGGTCCCTCTGACCATAGACTCTCGACAACTAATAATTAATGTATTTTTCACTGTGCAGTATACATAAAAATGAATATGTCCGTACCAAAATTATTTAGTTTCTACATCAGAATAATGTGCAATGAATGGCTGCTTGCATTACAGCGATCGGTAAGACAGGATCACTGCAGCTGACTCCCACGCGTCTGCGGCCGGCTGGACAATGCGCCATGTCAGCGAAATTCATCGGCAAGAATACAATCCAGGCAAGCTGCCCTAATCTCTGTGCCCTTTACAGAAATAAATCTGCCTTTTACACCGATTGTTCCCTTCTCTTTGAATGTTCATTTCCATTCGTATCGGCCCCCCTGCGAAGCTGCTCCCCATCCCCCCCACCCCGGCACACACGTTTCTATGTCGGTATCCAGTCCAGAGACAGCAATGCTGATAACATGGACGCCGAACACCAGACGGCAGATCCTTCACCTTTTCACACGATTTCGCGAATTCGCCAACAAACAGATTTATCCGGCCGGCTGGACAAACCCATATTGCCTATGGACGGAGACGGAGTCGGCTGCACGCTGACAACGTGACGATCGGGTTTGGGAAATTAAAATAATAGAATTACGTGAATAATAATAAATATATTTCGTGAACGCGTAAGGTAGAAGCAGAAGAGAAAGTAGAAGTTAACCTTGGGTAGAGACAGCTCCAGACGTGAGGCGCTCGTTGCCATGTTTCTGCAAAATTACGGATCGCAGGCTGCTCGCAGTCCAAGTCTTCGGCAGGTTCATACGGCTTGGGCGGGGACGCGCGTGAAACGGGGACGCGCAGCACCGCCACAGGGGTCGGGGGGTGAAGGGGGGTGGGTACGTTTATTTCAGAGCAAAGCGGACCGATCGAGTAGTAAAATGTTGACACAGCTCGGTCGACGTTAGGTGAGGAGTTGCACCGAGGTGTGGTTTCGGCATCCAGCTTTTCAGCTGCAGGGCATCGCTCCTTTGAGCCGTGCATTCAGCACTACCCACGCAGATACCCACTGGGCAATGTTCAGACTTAATTATGGGAAACGCAGAGATATCTTTATTAATGCCGCGTAAAATATTGCATTGGCACGGATAGATTAAGGTCTGGATAAATGCTCCTTTTGAACAAACGAGAAGAAATATTTTAGTATTTTACTAATACCGGTGTATAATATATAGGGTACTATCAGTAGTTGAAACACCTTTAAACTGTAACAAAACACAAACAGCGTTGCGGAGGTTCATCCATATAACGTAGAGTCACTTCCGGTATCAAGGAAGGTCCGGAGTCCGACCTTTAGAGACGCTGTTCCTATGTGATAAACGGCATGGCGACCGCAGCTGTTGGGGGTGCGGGGGGCGCTATGGGGAGCTAAGGTGGGGAGTGGTGATCCACGTTGATCTGAAAGGATGAATATCGCTGCGTTTTGGGAAATCTAAAATTATCTGATTCACATATGTGCCGTGTATATAACAATATGTCAGTACTAGAAAGATGATGATAACTTGTATCCACAATAGTGAACAACTGCAGATGATATTTTAGTTAGGCGGATGTTAAAGCAGGTTTGGTTAATGTAGTGATGTGAGATGCACAGAAAGGAGAACACAATGACATTAAACTGGATGGAGATGATCGTCTCTGTCGTCATCTCAGTCATTCTTCTGATGAACGTAACTTACGTAATTTAACTACGTAATTTAACTACATAAATAAGCATTGGTCTCTCCAGGTAATGGTTCATTCTTTGTGTTCCACTAAACTCAAATACTACCGGAACATACTCATCCCTGGGGTCACAGTGATGACTGCTAAAAGCTAAAAAGAACAAAACAAATGTTGAATTCAATATTTACACTCAGTACTGCATTAAATCCTATTCTGATATAGTTGACATAATTTGCATCCATTTATCAAGACTTCAGAGATTTACAGAAATTTCCCATAAATTGCACAATAACATTCAAAGGAAATCTCTGATATGAAGTCATTATTGTACTTCTACTAATTATATTTAAACCAGAGTTGTTCGTGGGTTTGAAGATATTAACCGGCCTAAGAAAATGCAACACTATTTCATGTGCTGTTAAACATGAAAGCAGCGCAATAAGAAACCAGATAAGTGTTCAGAAGAGGTCAGACCAACTCGCTCCTCTTACTCTGGACTGCTGTTCCTGTTCAAAACCAAAAACAAGTAAATATAAATATAAAAATAAAAGACACCATTTTTTAATTCTTAAGTTATATTTGTGGTCCAGGTCTGCATGCACTCCGTACAAATTATCCATCACTCAATATTAAATTCATATTTAGGGAGACGAGCTCTGGCACAAAGGGAATCACATCACAAGCGTTACGTGTAGCAGGTAGTGTGTCAGGTTAGAAGTGCTGCACTTCAGATGAAATTTTCAAACCTGCTGTAACTTGAAATCTGGAGTCTTTGCCTCAGGTAAATTAGGCAATTCAACAGTCACCCAGAAGTTTGTGAGTTATTATGATACGTAATAAATACATAATTACATGCAGGCAATCGGCATCTATCCAAAAAGAATCTAGAACGGGATATGAAAAAAAGACATTAAAAAACGGTGTGTAATGAAACATTTCAAGTGGAGCTTACTGTTTTTTATTAAAGTATAAATGCAATCATGACATTTGGTATATAAAAAAGAAATCAACACAAAAACAACATGCAAGGATACTACAAAATGCTCATTACTTCATTTAAAATTAAACCTTGTTCAGATTCACGGCCTTTGAAGTTTAGCCACTCGTCAGCTTAAACTCACAACGGCACTGATGTGCCTCATCATCGACAATGAAGAGTCACTGTGGCCTCAGTGCCGTCATCGACAATGAAGAGTCACTGTGGCCTCAGTGCCGTTATCGACAATGAAGAGTCACTGTGGCCTCAGTGCCGTCATCGACAATGAAGAGTCACTGTGGCCTCAGTGCCGTCATCGACAATGAAGAGTCACTGTGGCCTCAGTGCCGTTATCGACAATGAAGAGTCACTGTGGCCTCAGTGCCGTTATCGACAATGAAGAGTCACTGTGGCTTCACTTTCTTGAGTTTTGTAAGGTCTGTAATCAGACAGGTAGTATGAAGGAGTCTCCTTTTATGCCCATAACAAAACAGTTAGGTTCTAAAAAATAAATAAAACATTTTAGGCGAAAGTGACATAAGATGAACACTGTTGTCCCTCCCATTGAATACACAATGTAATATAAGAGCCTGACTTCTTCCTCTGGAAGTGTTTGAACTCACCTCAGATGAGAAGCACTGTAAGATGCTTCATCGCGAAGAATGTCTGCATTATTTGACATTTCATTAGATTATCTTATTGGCCTGAAGAGCCATCATGAGGAAACAAAGTCTAAACACGATGATGACAAGACAGCGATTCTCTATTTAAAAAGGCAAACCCCCCAACGAAGGATGTATCTCCTTAAAGCAAAACTATAGGTCATTATTTTTCGTACAATCGAGGGCATTGCGCACTCCCCCCCCCCCCCCAATTAAAAGTGATGAAATTGCACGGGAACTTTAGCAAGGAAATCTTTGGCATTATTCAGTCTGTCGTCTTTCCTGTGCTGCAGACTCACGGCAGAGCTGCTCAGCAGTTCCGGATCCTCCTGTAAAGTCACATTGTGCATTAATCCACATGCATAGGATTATCAGTCATAAAATAACTTAATGCATTGTCCCTTAACTGTAATGCTAATTGTATGCCTGTAATTTCATATGCCTAACATGCAGATTGCAAAACAATCAAGCAAATACCATTTTTGATGTGGCAATTTCCTATAATAATTAGCATTGCTGACTAAACTAGTGCATCGTGCATTTAAGTGCATATTTCAGGTCCAAAAAGTACCAGACCTATTTTTTTTTCCAGCCAACCCACTAAGCATAAAGAATCACATTGGCAGAGCACTAAACTGGTTGGTTAAAACAAAATCTTGGCCTGGATTTTTATTTTCTGAACTTGAAATGTCCACCTCTGATATGAACATTCAAAACAATCATCTGTTCTGGGGGGGAGGGTGTCTCACCTCAGAGACTCAAGTCCTTATGTGCGGGCAGGTTGGTGCCCAGCAAGCAGTACCTCCTGAGCGGAACATTCTGGATCTTTCCTTTTCCTGATAGCCACGGTCTCTTCCACCTCGTGCTGGGAGTGACGATAGCCGATATTCAGGTTCAGACAATTGGGCATCTGTACTGCATTTCTAACTTTACTATATAGTTTATAACATCACTTCTTTAAGAAACTGCTGTCACCGCTGATAGACACGCAGCTGAGCACAGAACTGGTAGGGCTGCATTTGTTCTTGGTTGTGGGTTTTTTTCCAAACCCCATTTTTAAACATCCCCCACCTTTCCAAAAAGCACATAAGGTTTCCCTTACGCTGGCACAGAGAGGCACCTAAAACTGGCAAAACGCAAATACTGCAGTTGATAGTGTTTCTGTCTCATCATAATCAACATGATGTACCCTCGGTTGTCTCGACGTATTAAGAGAGCAGATGCGAGTGTGTTTCTGTGTTGGGCGCAGCACGGACTGCGGCGGAGACGGACAGGATGATGGGTTTTGTGTCTAGGAGACGGTAGCTGGAGAGGGCACCTGATCTTTCATGTAGCCGTGTCCACAAGGCCAGAGGCCTTGCAGCGTCAATCCGATGATGAAACACCACAGGGAGATGCCAGTCTCTGCGGCGGCCAGAAACGCGCACGGGAACCATAGGGTGAGGGTGGTGTCCTGATGGAGAGAGAGAGAAACACAGTTTCAACTCCACACTCCTACTTGTTCATGAAAATGAAACTATGCTTAATCTGTCATTTGTACAAGCACAAGTAAATTAGAATGCTGCTTTCTGCATATACATAATCTCTCCTTTGGGACATGCAGACATATACAGAATGAAGTTTGTGGGTGAAGAATATGGTCAAGCCATTTACCCAGAATGCCTGGGGGGGGGGTGGGCTAAGGGCCCAACAGACATGTGACTATTTTGCAAAGGGCGGAATTCAAACCAGGGCCCTGGGCTAAGAAGAGAACCAGCGCTGTGATATCGGAAAGCCAGAGTTGTCGCTACTAATCCTCAAAGTAATCCAGCTAAGCAATGAATCTGGCTTCATGATTCAGGCCCCTTGTCACAAGTAGCTAAAAATAAATACTGTAGGCTAAGCCTGTACAGCTGACTCAGAACAGCCAGTACAACAGTACCCAAGGCGGTGGTTCCCAACCCAGTCCTCAGGGACCCCAGACAGTCCACATTTCTGCTCCCAACACCTGTACCAGGTGTATCAGTCCCTTGTTCTTGATTGGCTGGGAGCTGGGAGGGAGAAAAAATGTGGATTGTCTGTGGTCCCTGAAGACTGGGTTGGGAACCACTGACCTAGGGACATGGACTTGAATCTCCCAGATTACCCATCCAGTCCTTAGAGTTTGTTTATGTAGTAACCGTGAATTATGCCAATCAAGTAGTACTTTTCGTATTTTCCCAGAATTACTCCAGTAAAGTATCCAACTGTGTAAATGGGCTAAGCTGACTAAATGTGCACTGAGGGAAACTTTAAGTATTAAGCCAATCTCAGCACCCGACTAACGAAGTCACTGCTGGCTATACAGCGCATATGCGAAGGCTGGTGGGGGCAGGCTCACATAGATGCGGGTGGTGTCGAAAGGGCAGTCGGCCACGATGGAGGAGCGGGCCCCGGCGGGGGCCGAGGTAAAGTTGCAGCCCTGCATGAGGCTGTGCCCCCCCCCGTGGATGGTCAGGCTGATGGCAAGGAGGAGGCCCACGGTACAGGCAGCGGAGAGCAGGGTGTTCAGGAAGGAACCCACCAGGAGGCCGACTCGCTGCAGCGGGAGGAGAGAGGCGGAGAGAAGCGGATGGAACCAGACAAGAAAAGGCACCAAGAAATCTGTGGGCAAAGTTCATGCTTTTAAAGAATTTTATTTTAGAAATAAAAAAAGTCTTACCAGTTTTCTATTAAGAAGATTTCTTGACACCAGAATTGCAATGATACCAGTTGCAATACTCTGAAAGTAATTATTGTATTAATATTTGGTTAAGAAAGTTAAAAAAAAAAACAAATAAACAAAAAAAAAAGGCAGGAGCATCACGAGAAATTTATGAGAAGGGGACTTAAGCCCACACTAGGGTCTGATTTTTAATGTACATAAACAGTGTGGTTTCATTTTATCTAATTAGTCTACATTTATTTGGGGGATAAATTTAAAAAGCAGCCTTAGCAACACCCCTGGTGTTTCAGGTCCACGTGAATACAGTTATGCCAACTGGTCTAGATCATTTATACAGACTTAGACAAAAGCGTTTATTTTTGGTCATTTATGTATAGTTGAATTCTATACCTGAATAGCTAACTGTTACCTCTATATACATTTATACACACACACACCAGAATTAACTGACAAGCCATAGAAAGAGTCTGCATAACACAACGTCTTACCAACAGTCCAGACGAAACAGCGATGATGTTAACTGCTGAATATTCCGTAGTGATTCGGCCACTGGGTTTGGAGATATGCCGTAAAACCGTGCCGTGCACGATGGCTCCCAGGATGAAGTTAATGTGCCCAACTATTATCAGCGCTATACCTTTTCTCATCAAGCGACGCGGACCCTTTTGTTGATCTATAAAGACATATTAAAATAGATTTAAAACAGAATATTATGCAGAGTAGAGTCTAATTAAGAATTAAGAGGCGAAAGGTACACAAGTCATTATTTCATCTTGCTATAAAATTTCAGTCGCCCTAAATTATTAATAAAAATAATGTTCCCAGATTTATCACGATTATCATAATATATATCTTTTACATATGTAAACGCTGCTTCAGATGTTAACTTTTGTTTCCACTTGGGACATGCGACTTCCTCAAGTAGCCTACGTTTCACCCAGGCAAAACTGCACGAAAACCGCTTAATTTTATTTGCACAGTTAGTTATACGTGGACCGTATCATGAGGCGAAATGCTCCTCCCTAACATGATGGGATAACAACGTTAATAAATAAAATTGCATTAGTCTTTCCTTTTCTACGAATGTGTTTCTGCTGTGCGACAAAAGCCTACAGAGTGAACACAGCGCGTGGATCCTCTAATCTGTGTTAAAACAATACTGCTGAAATACTGTAAACCGACTCACCGAATGCGCACATTGTTTATATCTTTCTTTCCGCAGACAATGTAAAAAGCAAAAACCTTCCCTAGCGTCACCATTCGCCGTCTTTTTGCTTCTTTCTATGTCTCAGGACTAGACTCCTCTATGACGTCACTTGCTCTTACCTGTAGGGCGGAAGCCCAGTCGCATTGATTAAACAAAGGTCATTCAATGCAAATACTTCTTAGTAGATTAACCCCATCACGGTAACTCCAAGTCTTTTTGCTTGTATAAAATTCTTAGAAGTGACAATTATTATATATTTTTCCCGTAAAACTCAAATCATCTTACTAATATATATATATATATTGTAAAATATTTTATCTTTAAAGTTTTAATAGCAGTTTAGTCTCAACTACACGTGAAAATATTTTATTGTGTTGCTACACACTGAAACACAGCGAGCATGTGTTACACCATATGTGCAGAACTCATAACTTATTTCCAGAGTTCATAATGATTGGCAGTCTTTGGTGCAGATAGTAATCCGAGTCAGTGGTATAGATATTCTCTGGATGAATTCCCACCATCCAGGTACGTAACTTTCGAGTTTCTGGCACTTAATTTATCAGGAGATAATCACCAGCCTTACATTTAGGTAAAACGACAGCCTTGCGTCGATTTGCGTTGTCATTTGTGACCGGGACCACCGAACACAAGTCAATTTGGGCGTATCTCGAGCTTGTAGCTCCCCGACGTATATTTAATACTGCATGCTATTTTACAAGTTAAATATTGACAGTAGGTCATTACACTGCTGGCAGCGCTTCCCATTCTCCTGCACTTGTTACACTAAGCGATCCGCCTGCTAACGGCAGTCGGACGTGACTCGATCAGGAGTGACGCAACGTAAAACCGTATAAAGCAAAGTAAGCGAACTGGGAGCTGTGGAACTTTAGTTGTTCTCTGTAGCCTTAGTAGGTGGCATCAAAGAAATGCTAATCTCGAGAAAATACCAGAGGTGGGCATTTCCGGTGTTATTCCGAAAAACGCATCCCTGCCTTAGAACGCATGCGGTGTTCTGACGAGCTGAGCTTTTAAGGGTTTTTTGGGGTTATAGGATAAGAAGAGACAGATTGAAATTCGTTCGTAATCAACATGTTATGGAACACCATAAATCAGAAAGAGACCATGCGTTTAAAATTCTTTACTTAAGGGTGTGCTATAAAATTATAACGATTCATGCGTTGCAGAAACACAATCTGAGCATAACATAAATTGTTTTTCTTTAATAAAAAAAAAAAAAACCTTAAGCTGTCGCAAACAAAAAGTGACCGTGTAATTTCATGAGTAACTAATCTCCTCACGCAAAATACGAATGGATATTCCTTACACAACACAAACTAAAATCAAGTAAAATAAGATTAAATTCTACGCAATCGTACTGCAATTAATCAGTCACAGATCCAACCTTTTGCTTGATAGCATATCGGGTGGACCAAAGGTAGATTTAGTGAGCTAGCTAAACATCACGCTTAGCTTTGCCCTAACACACTTATTTTGGGTAGTACAGGTATACGTATGTTGCGCCAGTGTTAAATCTGGGGCGTATCGTTTGATCTTTCTGTACTTGAGAAATGTAAACATTACTCAACGGTACAACCGCTGGATCCAGAAAATGTTTCTTCACCATTTAGTTTACATGCATATGCTTGTGTATTAGCTGGACTTCATTAAATGATGGTGCAGCTGCCTTTGGATTTTGGGAAAAATTATGCTGAATCTCTTAATGACCACAGGATATATGTAGAGTGAGTATTGTGCAAATGGGACAGTTAAACTTTGCAGTTAATATGTGTTCAGTAATACTTAATTTTCTCTTCTAATGTCCAAGGGACATTAATGTATTTAGAATAATCTCAAGTTGGTATTCCAGACATTGATATGATTTTTCCAGAAAGGAATTTTTCAGTGTCCAATTTTAACAATACTCCCCCTAACAGGATATGCCACACACGCTCTACAAAGCCTAAGTTAAAAAAAAATCAAAAATAAAATAATTCTGAAAAATCAATAGCTTTATACAAACCTCTGTTTTGTTTATAAAGGAATCTTAGAGATATGTTTGATAGAAAGCAGAAATGCTTAGAATTCAAACTGGCACTATACAAATTTCAAACTCCAGATGAGCATATTCAGCAAACATCTTAAATCGATCAAATCTTCAAAGTTTCAGTTGATTACGGTAGCTTAGACTTTCGGGCACTTTGCCTTTCCTTGACATTAATTATATGATCAATGACTTGCCGAGTGAAGCACCGTTCATCCTAAGCAAGAGATCAAATGATGCATGTAACATGCTGAAGGAATGCAGATGACCACACGCGGTGTTGGCAAGCACTGTATACTAAAACTGTGCTTATACTTAATGCTATATAACCGCTTTTGGCTGTAAATACACTTTAAAGTATAACACTCACTTTATATATGTATCAAGAAAAATAGCGGGAGATACAGCCATGCTCTCCCCAAACAGTTAGCTAGAGCAATGGCCGACAGCTTGTAAGGTCTTCTTGAAGTCAGTGACATGCCCCAAAATCCTCTACAGGAGCCAATCAGTCTGTTGCTTCAGTTGAGGATAGTCGATGGGCACCAGAACCGTAGATACTAGGATGATACAGTGACCGGGTTATAAGAACCGCTGCGGTTGTAGAACTTGCTGAAGGCCTCTTCTAAAACGGAGGCCAGTCGCGGCTGATCCATCTGCGAGAGAAAGGAAGAAAGGGCGAGGTGAGCCATCGGCGGCCTGCTTGAGGCGCGCTGCCGCTCGGCAGGCCTCCGTAGGTCATGATCAGAGCAGCAGCATCTGGGAGGCAGGCCAGAGGGTGTCAATGGAAAACACCAGCGCATGGTTTCTGCAAAAGGTTAACGAGATCTTTTGATGATAGCAATTGCACAGTCTATCAACTTAAACACAGGCTTGATATCATTCTCAATGAAAGCACCATACAAATTAAAAATCTATATTTAGATTGGAGGTCGTCAACAAATAATTACTTGATAATAGATCATATCGGACCCATTTATCAGTAAGGAGGCGCTGTAACAGCCATCCTCAGTGGGCCGGTAAAACATCCAGCTTTGGATAAAAGCATAATACTAGCAGGAATGGAGAAACCCCCAACCCCCTTTCTGCTGGGTCCTGGTCACCCCTTTATGACCTCATAAGGGAGCAAACAGGCCAGCTTTAACACTTTACACACAATTGCACTTATCTAAACAGGCTGGGAGCTACTGCAATGGGCAGAGGGGCTCGGTGCTCCAGCTCAGAGCAGAGTTAATCCCTTTAAGTTGGCTTGGTTTCGCTTCCTACCTCGCTGACGAACCCCAGCTGAACGAGCTCCACAGCCAGCTCCTGCACGTTCTCGTCTGTGCGGAAAAGGGACGAAATAAGAATTTAAAAAATATAGTAAATGTAGGCTTTTCACACAACTGAACAATTCTTCCATGCAGTCAAGGCTGTTTAGTCTCTCAAAGGCCGACATCTTGAAGGAAGCTCATCTTTGGGGGCGTATGATTCACAGGCTTCCAACAAGCATGTGGGGACATATACAGACGCTACAGTCTAAACAGACGAGCCACTTAGCCAAATATAGCCAACGGTTCTGTTTGTAACGGCCTCCCATCTGTTATACAAGTAAACTAACAGGCAGCCACCAGATACTATAGTCCAAACTAATACCAAAAGATGTCCTTAGGATTTGCATGTTAAAAATGCTTAATGTAGAAAATCACCCTAAAAATAAGTGATAATGTCATTCTAGGAAAATGTATACATTTACTTACTGGGTAATAAATCACAGCTTAGATGCCTGTTAAGCTTATCCTCAAGCTTCAGTAATAAAGTAAGCTGTAAAAAAGGAAATTTCA
>JAABNY020000025.1:9692483-9709553 GCA_015164015.2 Brevimyrus niger | reverse complement strand
AGTTGGACTCGCTTTATCAGGAACACCTAGCTAGTAAGTTGGACTCGCTTTATCAGGAACACCTAGCTAGTAAGTTAGACTCGCTTTATCAGGAACACCTAGCTAGTAAGTTGGACTCGCTTTATTAGGAACTGTTCCTTTTCGACATTGTTTTTGTGCTGTAGGTATTCAGTTGTAGCCCATATGATTTGTGTTCTATTTAATATCAATATTTAATTACATGCACTCAGCATAACTCAGTTATTAGGTATTATTAGGTAACTGCTTGCTATTGCTCCACCAAACCAGTTACTGATTGCATATAATCAAATTTGATATAAAATGAACACAATTTAACAAAAAACTTACTCCATGTGGGTTTTTAAAATATGTTCTTAGTCTGGCTTGGTTTCGTCTAAGATGCCCTCTACATTGAGTAACGCATTTCATGTAAAAGAGAACACAAAAAGATGGTCTCCATGTTCTCTGCCCACGGATCTTGTGTTGAGCCCTTGAACCTAACATTTGCATTAAATCTTACATGGCACCAGTCAGACCAGAGATACATAATGTAACGTCAGGAGATGTATATACCCTGCTGTATCTATGAAGAACGGGCAGGGCAGCCTGGCTCGATAATGCCGGTAAACTGAAAGCGTCAAGCAGATTAATGGACACCTTACGCAGAATCACCCCAAGCCTGCCAAAGGTCTCCTACATTGGCGTTTCCCAACCAGCTTTTCGAAGACCCCGGTAAAAAACGTGAAACGTCTGCGGGTCTGGAGGACCGGATTGGGAAATACTGTCCTACATCCTCCCGCAGAAACTGCTCGCGGTGACCTGTCCATGACATCATCAACGCCCAGTGCGACGGACTCACCAACGCCGCTGGCTGTGCTGTACGTCACCATGGGACTGCTGGCACTGCCCGTGTCCGTGTTACAGGTGACCTGGAAGAAGAAGGCTGCAGGAACACAGAGCTTCTTACAGAGACGGAAAGCCAACACTGACTTCGTCTGTAAGGCTGGCTGCTTAATACTCAGCGGGAAAACCTACACCTCCTTAATAGGTAACAACTTATCACACAAAATCAAAGCTCTTTAGCATAATAAATAAGCAAAGAAAGACCAAAAAGAATGATAGATAGATAGATAGATAGATAGATAGATAGATAGATAGATAGATAGATAGATAGATAGATAGATAGATAGATAGGTGATCATACAGGGTAAAGGCGCCGTCTCATTCGTGGTTTAGTGAGAAAGTCAAGGTGTAAATTGTTATTTTGGGATTCTGACGTTCAGAACAGGGAATACTTTTGTCAGAGGTTCGAGGGATGTGCAGTGAACTGTGGAAGCCGCTGTAGATGCGAAGCCTGTTCTCCTGCAGCACAAAGTCCCTCAGAAGGCTGTTGAGAGCGAAGGAGCTCCCCCAGTCCAGGAACATCGTGGTCAGATTGCTGGTCACCAGGAAGGGAGCCAGGTACCGTGGCACTGGGCAAGGAGGCCGGGGTCAGTGAGGTCAACCCGCTTCGACAGCTGAATGGACGGGCACAGACAAAACAGGAGGTGGGCCCAGCAGGACCGGGCCGCGGCACTGGGCGCACTCACGCTCTTTCAGAGTGGTGAAAGACGTCCACTTGGAAGCAGTGCTGCCCACGTTGTTGTAGCAGACCACGCGCACGTCATAGCTGGTGTACGGCCGCAGGCCCGTGACGTTGACGCTCCACGCTCTGCCGAAGTAGCTGATCTCCCAGGTACCTGGTGAGCAAGGGGAGGGCACCGGCTGGAAGGGCTGTGGACAGGAGGTACGGGTGTGCACCTCATAGCTGTGGGGGGGCAGAGAAAGGGGAATGAGGCTGGGAGGGGGCATGACCTGGCCAGCAAACACAACAAAAAAGTAAGCCTTGTGCTTTAAAAAATGCCATATTAGGCCATTCTTACTGAGCTGTAAATACACCACAACAACGGGAGATTCCTTTGATATCCCATAATCCCATATCACAGTCATTACATTTAGCTTATATATAATAATTTATGATTCAGTTTTCAGTAAGCAGATGTGTTATGTCATCATCTGGGCTACATTTGACCTTTTCACAGTGCTGAGAATTCCTGACAATTTGAGACTCATAGACTAGAATGGGGCTTTTAAGGCAATTTGATACATTTTGTCAAAGTTGAACTCGTCATAACATACTGGGCAAGATCAGGAAATGCAAAAAAAACAAAAAACAAAACATAAATAAACAGACCAGAAGCTCTCTGTGAACTTCGGGGTATGAGAGGAAACAGAAGCACCCCCCCCGGTGATGTCAGGAGGTGGCGATTTGTAAACGCACTAAATGCCAATTTATCACTTTGAATTGGAAATCCCCATTAAAAAAAAAGAGACTCAGAAAAAATTGCCTTTGTAGGTAATAAAACAAATGAGTTGCTTTCATTCTCCTCCACACGGGTTTCCCATAACTGGCCTATATGAATTACTCTGGGATATATGCTTCTTACTCATTTAATGCTCGGCCCTGATTGATCGCAGGTAGCGCTCGCATTTGGCAGTAACGCAGCGCTTCCATGCGTGATCCACGGTGCAGAACGCTCGCATTTGGCAGTAACGCAGCGCTTCCATGCGTGATCCACGGTGCAGAACGCTCGCTGCTCCGACACTCACTCATGTCCAGCCATGGATCGGGGCCAAACTCCGGGCCCATATTGCAGCACGGGCACCCGGCAACAGGCACGCGTCCAGCGCATTCCGGAAAGGTGCCCGAGAGGGGTGCCCTGGCGCGGGGCGGCGGGCGGCACACGCCACCCCTCAGAGAGAGGGTCTCCCCCCATGCTGCAGGGCTCCCGGGAACGGCGAGGAAACGACATGCCCTGAAGTTTGACCTCAGTCTGGCCTGTAGGATGGAGCTCTCAGAAGGTCTCGGGTCGAGTCTCTCTGGGGGACCAGGCTACCCGTTTACATCGTGCCGGACCGGTAGAACTTGCCGACTGAGGGGGGGGGGGATGGGGGCATCATTCGGCATGACAGATTTAATATGTTTAATATTAATAACTTTTGGAAGAACTCCCACTGTTATTCCAATCCCTAGTCAAACCTGACTGGCAAGTACAACGGAAATGATATTTAAAGTGTCTATGAGTTCTTTTGTCTCTCCCGCATCACCATTTCCACTCCCAGCATCTCAGAACATCCTGTAACCAGATATCTGTAACATCTCCACTGCTTCATGTGCAAGACGCCCATCCAATTGCACCTCAGTCTAAAACCTGGTGTCCCTCACTTAGTTAATAGGGAATTTAGGGCAGTGTTTCCCAACTTGGTCCTTGGGGACCCCCCTACTGGTAGAGAGCTGGGAGGGAGCAAAAAATGCCTGGGGGTCCCTGACTGGCTTGGGAAACACTGTTTTCAAAGAATATCTAGAATATAAATTCTAATGGATGAATAATATGGTCAGTGTTCCTCCAAACGGTCACCGGGGGTCGGTAGAGGGTATGGGTACCTCTCGATGACACCATTAGGCGAGAGGGGCTCATCCCACTCCACCAGGGCGGAACGCGAGTTGACGGCGAGGGTGCGGGGTGCCAGCTGCTGGGCTGGGGCTGCTGGCTGGGTGACCAGCTCCCGGGGGGGGCCTTGGCTGCAGCACTGAAGGCAGGTACAGACCTCCACTCTGACAGTGTACAGTGTGAAGGGGCGCAAGCCGTGCAGTGTTTGCCGGAGGGATGTTCCTTCCGATACCTGGTTGAGAAAACGGGGATATGTATGGGGTCAGCGCTCTCCTCAATGCCCCCACAAAACAGCCAACAAATACCTTTAACTACTTTACCTGACGCTGTTACTCAAACCCACATAAAGCAGAAGGAAAGGTTACAACTTGTGTGTGCTTCTGGGGATTTGAACCCATGACCTTTGCAATGCCCTAATTATTGAGCTACAAACACAACAAGTACAACCTGGGCCAAAAGCATGAGGTTTGCATGAACCTCTGGAAGAATTCACTGTGGCCAAGGTTGTACATTAGAAACTTGGAGGAATCTCTGTTACCGTGGAACTGCAGGGAGCTTTAAAATAGCCCCAGCAGATGTTATTGCAGTGCCTCCCGCTCCCTTGTGCTAATGGTTGGCACCGCCTGAGTACAGCCCTACAAAAATGAGCTAAAGGCAAATTAAAAAACGTGGCCAATAAGACGACAAGCAGAACCAGGGGACCTGGCAATTTGGCTGATAGTTCCTGTCGTGTTTTTCAGGTACTGAGAAAGCCAATGGCGCTTACAGACTGGACGGCAGCCGTACCAGGAGCTGTGCGTCCTTACTCTCAGCAAGCACCCTGTAAAGGCCGACCGGTCCATTCGGCTGGGTGGGCAGGGCGATCTCCACCACTGCTGATGTGGCGTGGATCTGCAGGAAGCTTGGGGCGAGTACACCCTCAGGGGGAGCTGGTCCAGACTGGCCCCGGGCCCATGGGCTTCCGGTACGGCCTGCAGAATTCACTGCCCACACCTGAAGAAAAGAACGCTGGTAAGTGACAGGAAGCACTCCTGTGGAACTGCTGGCTTTCATTTCGGTGGTGAACACCATAACAAACCAGAGTACAGGATTCAAGCCTGAGGGGACCGTCTCGTTCACCACTTGGAAAGGTCATGAACCATCTCCCCCTACTGGTATCCAGGTGGGATAGTTTAAGGTAACGTTTCCCAACCCCGTACTCAGAGACCCCCAGAAAGTCCACATTTTTGCTCCCTCCCAGAAAGTCCACATTTTTGCTCCTTCCCAGCTCTGAGCCGAACACCGAATACCTGGTATAGGAGAGCTGGGAGCGGGGAGGAAGCAAAAATGTGGAGAGTTGGGGGGGGGGGTCCCATGGAACACTGGTTTGAGGAATCCAGTGCACCCAGTCACACTAGAGAGGAGTTAGGTAAAAGAGTAGATGAAGCTGCCAGGCTGGGAGTACGGAGATAGGCAACACCATCAGGGGGGGGGACACCCTCCAAGTCACTCAGGCTGACCTCCGCATGCAGCCCACCACTCAGGCCCGTACCTCCGGATGGAAACGAGCCATTAACCACCCACACGGGTTTGTCTTGACGAAGCATTGTCGGCATGAATAATAGACGAACATCAGCACCTATTAAACGAAGTCCCTCGAACGAATCTACATGAAAATTAGATTTCACCTTCATCAGCGAGCAGACGAACACATGGAAGGTGAGGTAATCTTATTTATCGAGGAGCATTTGTATAATTACACACGAATTCCATAAAAGGTCAGCTCAGGTCTGGATTTGCATGAGTAAGTAATTTGTCGGTTGTCAGAAGTAACAGAGGCGGCAGATGGATGTACCAGCATATAGGGTTAAATTAGCCTCAATAATAGGCAATTACACTGTGATCAATCAGGATGATAGATCTAAGTGGCAATACACAGGGACTGCAGAAGGCGTCACAGGAATTCACATTCCTGTCGGACCTCGGCCTCCCGGTGCCAGCATGCCTGTGTCAGCACTTGTGCAGGGTCACCATAAGGCCGTCTTGTCACCCAGATGCAGAAAAGGTCACAGAGGAGGGAGGGGCAAGTTCGGGGGGTGCGCGGGGGGCCAAGATGACGGCAGGATGAAGGTTTGATCATGTGGGAATCTCAGCTTTAACTTCAGCTCCGATCACGTTGATAAACAGGGTTTGACACCGACGACCAACAAATTAAATCAAATACAGATTAAACATATTGAAAATACTTCCACTGAAATGTATTGTGAAGAAACAAAATACTGTTATGGTTCTTGCCCCAGTTACTCGTACATTACATCTATAATTTATTTCTTATATGTGTCCTTTAAGGAGTACAGGTAGGCCTGATTATGGACGTAGAATCACAAACATGCCCTCAAACAACAGGCTTAGCTCAAGTCTGGTGGGTCCTTGTAGTCATTTTTGTTACTTTTATTTTTGTAAAAGCTCTCTGAAGTCCTTTTTTTTTGCCATGTCCTAGATTGTTCGTCGCTTGATTATTCGATATGAGATTTTATGCCCCGAGTTTGAACAACAGCACTAGAAGAAGTCTGGGGATGACTTTGGCGGTGCTGGATAATGAAAAGGTTGAAGGTGAGCCCCTCTACCCGCCCGGAAGCTAGAGAAACAACCCCCCCTCCTCTCCCATGTGTCCTTGTGTCAGGAAAAGACTAACTACAGATTTAATTATGGTAATTACAGCAAAATAAAAATATGCCATCTCTGGGCACTCATTGACACACTTTATTAAAGTGGATGCAGACTCTGCTCATCTCCATTAGTTCAAGGGTCCTGTAGGGGGCAGCAACAACAAAATCGAAGAAAGACGGGCACTTCTGCGAAAAGTCAAAAGTGAGCAGCATAAAACTGACTCATCATAAACGGCCTTTGCGTTGACGTTCAATGCATAGATACTGCAGGCTTTGACGATGCAAACCCTAACTTCATATATCACAAAATATTACAGAACTACTGGATAAAGAAACAAACATGATAATACTTTGTAACGTTCTGCTCTGTTAACAGAAAAGCCCTGAAAAACAGCAAAGGAATATGATGATAGTGCAAAACAGAATTCCTTATTAACAATAAAGTGCTACATGTCAATGACAGAACTGAATAATAATATATGAAAGCATGGTTTATTAAAAGTAAGAGGTAAATACTGCATGACAGGATTCTTGGTCATCGGTAATGTACTATATAACTATATAACCACAAACAGGAACAGGATTACACTATAGCAGCATACTCCATTCGCAGGAAAATACTGCATAATACTAAAGGAAGTAAAACTTTAATGCCCTAGAGGAGGAACCCTGATGTACTCCTACACTGAGGACTAACAGCTATACCTAAAATTCACCTTGAGGAGGTTTTTCCTACTTCCTGCTAAATTTACTCCAACTTTCCTTCACTGACATGCACTCCTGCAGTTTTTATACTCTTATCAAGCACATTATATGTGACCATTTTCTTGTCTTAACTGTTTCTCTCTACTGTACTCAGCCGTTACAGTGGCTCTTATTCTAGAACACTGCATCTCCCAAAACACGGTGTGGAGGAGGTAGTCACATGGAAACCATGGACAGGGGGCCTAAAAGCGGCGGCATACTGGGCACCTCGTAAATGGCAGTAAAACCCCCCACCAGTCACTCCACCTCGTCCGGTGCCCTGCCGCTTCAGAGCACAGTCAGCGAGCGCCCCATGTTAAAAGGCCTTCCCGGTACTTGTAATTTCTGAGGGCAGCGGTTAATTCAATCGGCTCGATCCTAATCATTAGCGCTTTGCCGGGCCCTGATTTATGGCGCTGCCTGCGGTCCGTCGTCACTCAGCTCCGCCCGCCAGGTGTCATAAATTACACCTCATAAATAAGATGAAACAATCAAGGCAAACTCTATCAATTCACCGTCGCTCTGCCCGTGCCGCTCAAGTCTGACGATCAAATGCTAATGTTGTTTTGTCCTAAAGGGTAGGCTGTCAATTAAGTAAGGTCTTCGAGGGTTTGCGAGCGCTATGAATATGGGACGAGATTAAATACCCGTCTCGGCAAATGACTGCTCTGCGGTGATCAGGAAAGTGTGGCCTGCAGACGGCTGGGTCCCATTACTCACAGCAGAAGCAGGCCGCTGATGCCAAAGCATCTTAAGTGAACGGACCCGATACCGCAAAGCTGAATGACTAATAAGAGTCAAATATGCATCACGCCAAGAACAACACCCATCCATTTTCAATAAGTGCTTTACCGGGGTGTAAGAAAGGGGGTACTCTCCGGACGGGACACCGGTCACGCCGTGCCGTGTGATTTAGTGTCACTGTTTCACCTGGACGGCATGCCTTTGGGACACGGAAGGAAGGTGAAGCTAACAGCAACTCAGAGCTGGATCCCGTTCTGACCCATAGCCCTTGCTCGTGCTCAGCAGTAGAGCCATCCCATATTCAAACCCATAGCCCTTGCTCAGCAGTAGAGCCATCCCACGTTCAGACCCATAGCTCTTGCTCAGTAGTAGAGCCATCCCACGAGCAAACCCACAGCCCTTGCTCAGCAGTAGAGTCATTCCACGAGCAAACCCACAGCCCTTGCTCAGCAGTAGAGCCATCCCATATTCAGACCCATAGCCCTTGCTCAGCAGTAGAGCCATCCCACGTTCAGACCCATAGGCCTTGCTCAGCATAGAGCCATCCCACGTTCAGACCCATAGCCCTTGCTCAGCAGTAGAGCCATCCCACGTTCAGACCCATAGCCCTTGCTCGTGCTCAGCAGTACAGCCAGCCAACGTTCAGATCAATGCTCTGCCTCATATCAATCATCTTGTTAGTGTAAGAAGACCTTCACATAATCATATCATATGCTTAGCCTGCTACGGTGTCAGTACCTGATACTCGTAGGCAGTGTTGGGCTGGAGTTTGGTGTCATGATACGACGTGGAAGCATTCCTGTACACCAGGTTGGCCAGCGGGGTGGCAATACTGTCTACTACCAGCCTCCTGTATAGCTCAAAGTGTAAAATCTTCCCATTGGGCTGTGAGGGTGGGGGCCAGGAGAGCAGGAAGGTGGTCTGCAGTCCGTTCGTGTCTTTCTGCAGCTGTAGCGTTGGTGCCACCTGGCCAGCAGGGGGAGCCTCCAGGGTCTGCACGGCTACCCAGTCGCTAGAAGCACAGCCCAGCATAGTACAAGCCTCCAGTCTAACCTCGTATCTGAGAAAAATCATGGGAAAGAAACAGCATCTCACTGATGGTAACAATGAGCATGGTCCACATGACAATTATAATATTCAAAAGCCACATGTCCAGTCAGGGCTGCAGATCCCGGAAGGACATTCTGAACTAGAGTCCACAGTAGGGCCCTCAAACTGACTGGCTTGAAGTCCTTTGGTTGTGAGAGAAACCTAGGGTGCACAGAGGGACCTAGAGAACAGTTCTGAATTTGATTCACGCTGAACCCATGCAGCCACTACAATGCAGCCTAAGCCAGGTCACATCCCACAGATATAACAATGCCGGAGTCATTTCTGAAGACACTGTGTCGTAAGAAGAAATGACATCCGCCATCTTGCATTCATAACGGGAGTTTTCCATCTTTTGCCAATGCTGTTGGATGGAGCGCCTCAAACGTGATTGAGGAAAAGAACGCGGCAGCTTACAAACATGCTTTAAATGAAAGCCGCATCTACAGTGCTTTCCGACGCCGACTGTGCAGAGAGGCAAGGTCCTTTCTTCAGCTCGGGTCTTCCAGAGGGAGAGGAGAGGCATAGAGTACAATGGGGAGGAAGGTCGTTTGGCTGAGGTCGCCGATGAGCTGGTGATAACGCTGATGAGCTATTATTATCCGCCGCTTATCTGAATTCCGGTTCAACATATGTACACAACGAGGGCCTTTAATCATCGTTCATTTGAATGGTCCCCTGTCTTTGTCTGGGTCAGGAGATGGAAACATGACCAGAGCCTCAAGGTTATGGCTCTTCCTCTCCGTCACCTGCTCTCTCTCTCTTTCTCCACAGAAAGGGCACAGCACTGGGGATGTCATTAGCACTTTCTTTGGGGAGAAGCTGCTTTCTCTCGCTAATGTCATTGCTGAGAAGAAGGACATTGCCTTCATCCTCCCCCACGTCCTCCTGCGAAGGCCACCTCTGCTTCAAGCCGGCGTCCTCGCGAGCTGCTTGTAGCGCTGTCCGTTCCCAGCAAAAGATTGTTTTGAATTAAACAGCAAGGAGATGCTTGAGACTGTGATTGCGTTCGTGAAACATCAGCCTTGGCCTTTCAAGTGTCATGGCAGCCTAGGGTAAAGGAAACGAGACTTACCTGTGATATGGGTTCAGGTCTGAGAGCATGACAGACCGACTAAGGAAGGCACTGTGGTCTGAAGAGAAGACCAAGCTCTCCGGGCTGGACTCAGCGGGGTCCCGGCAGTAGATGGTGTAGTTGACGATGTTTCCATTGGCTCGGATGGGAGGTTCCCAGACCACGAGGATGTCAGTTGAACTGGATGGCTGCAGAGTCGGTGGCACGATGCCGGATGGTGCGGATGGGTTGGTCCTGGCCGTGGCGGCTGAGCTGCTGACGCTGCCCTGGCTGTTCTTGGCAGACACGGTGTAGCTGTACTCCACACTAGGCAGCAGGGTGAAGTCATGGAAGCGAGTTTCCATGCCCGTGTATATGAGTACACCGTCTCTCCTGAGCTCATAAGCGGAGATGACCCCGTTTGGGTGCTCAGGTTCTCCCCAGGCGACCTCCACTGACTCGGAGCCCGTGACCCTCAGGGCCGGCGCGTGCAGGCCAGTGGGCGGAGCCTCTCCTGTGCGGACTGAGACCGGCGAGCTGGGCGTGCAGCCGCCGTTCGAGCAGGCGATGAGGACTAACAGGTAACTTGTGTACGGCTGGAGGCCGGAAGCCAGTGCATACAGCTTCGTCCCTCTGTAGCACTCGATACCGTCTAACTCCAGGGAGTAATGCGTGATCCCCCCATTGCGGATCGGTGGTTTGGTCCAGGACACATTGAAGTGTTGTGTGGAGATATCAGTCACCACTGGAGGATCTACCACAGCGGGGGGAGCCTCTAGTGTTCTGATTTTCGTGGCGGGGCTGGTGACACAGCCTGCCGCAGTACAGGCAGTAACAGCGTAGCTGTATGTGGTGTACGCCATCACATCCTCGTCTGTGAAGTTCAGGACGCTAGAGTCCAAGCTGAAGAGGAAGCTGGAGTCATCTCTCTGGATCCGGTAGGATAGGAGGACCCCGTTGGTCTCCCTGGGGGGCGTCCACGACACAACCACCGCATTTGGCCTTCCCTCCAGGTGGGTGAGAATGGGCGCCTCGAACCCTTCCGGAGGGGCCTGTTTGGTCTGCACCATCACATGGGGGCCATCGAGATAGCCGGCCCCGTTCGTCACCCGTACCCAGAACTTGTACGTTGTCCAGGGTTGCAGGCCGGTTACGTTGTGGGAGAAAGTGTGGGCGTTGGTCTCCTTCTCGGTAAACAGTACATTTCCAGGGGCATCTCCCTGAGCCGGCCACCTTAGGCCCATAACCTGGTACTGGGAGATCTTGCCATTTGGTCGAACTGGGGGAGACCAGCTGAGCTCCACGCTGCTCGACCCCACCCACTGGGCAATGGGCGGGGGCTGGGAGGAGGGCAGGGCCTCCACCGTGGTGACGCGCTGCGGGGCTGTTCTGGTGCAGCCTGCCTCGGTGCAGGCTTCAAGCACCAGGGTGTAGAGAGTGTGGGGCTCCAGGCGACGGAAGAGGAACTGACGGGACAGACCGCTGAACTCCAGACCGCCCTCACTGTAGATGTTATACATCTGCGGATGGGAAAAGTTATGCAGTAAAACATACAACTAAGTACTTTAAAGGCATCCAGCTGTTCTGTTTAAAAAATATGACAGCAGTAAGTAAAATGCAAAGACCACCCATCACCAATCTGGGGAAAAGTACACATATCTCTATATTACAGATTTGGCATCACAGTGTAGAATTATGTGAACATTCTGCATATTACGTCATTCTCATGTGCGTGTCCGTTAATATAGGGGGTCTGCATATTACGTCATTCGCACGTGTGCGTCCTTTAATATAGGGGGTCTGCATATTACGTCATTCGTACGTGTGCGTCCTTTAATATAGGGGGTCTGCATATTACGTCATTCGTACGTGTGCGTCCTTTAATATAGGGGGTCTGCATATCACATCATTCTCACCTACATGTCCTTTAATTAAGGCGGTCTGTATATTGCCTCATTCTCAGATAAGTGTCCTTTATGAGGGTGTGTATATGACCACACGTCTTGAGGCCGAACCCGGTCGGTCGTACCTTGATCACCCCGTTGGGCGAGCTTGGCGCGGCCCAGCGCAGCAGGAGGGCACGTCCGTCTCCGCGCTGCTCCACGGTTAAGTCAGCCAGGCCGCCGGGCGAAGCCTCCAGAGTTTGCGTTGAAGCCCAGGGGCTGGAGTGGCTTCCGGCGCTATTCACAGCCACCACATACATGCTGTAGCTGGTGTCGGGGTCCAGGCCAAACAAATGGGCCTCCAGCTTGCTGCCCTGCATATGAAGGAAAGCAGAGGATTGACCTGTGTGCCACTCATTCATTGACCTGTGTGGCACTCATTCGTTGACCTGTGTGCCACTCATTCGTTGACCTGTGTGCCACTCATTCGTTGACCTGTGTGCCACTCATTCGTTGACCTGTGTGCCACTCGTTCATTGTGCAGCCAAATAACCACTAATGCAAATAAATCAGCAGAGTTCTTTAATAAGTGTATCGCAGCTGCAGAAACCCAACAAAACTTTGGTGTCCAACTGTATGTAAAGCCATGGAGCTTAAAACATAAACCAAACTAAAGGGATGAAAACTAAAGAAAACTTCAGAATGAGAGCAGCTCGGGTTTATAGGATGCGCAAAGGGGGGCATTTCCGCGGTGATTCTGGACGTGCCCATATCATACACATGCATACCCAGTCCAGCAGGCCCCTGGGGCATGATGACACTGACTTGATAGCTTCCATGCAAAACCGCGCTGTCAATTTTCAAATCGATTAGCACCAGAGTGACTCTCTCTGGGAAGATGCAGGCCGTGCCCCGCGCCTCCTGTTCGGGGAGGATTAATAGGGCTACTTTACAGTAGTCAGCCAGCCCACAATCCCCGGCCACGCGGGCAGAATTTGCATAATGTGGGACGGCTCTTAAGATCACAGAGAACAAAGCTGGCAAAATACAACCCGATAACATTTTTATGGTCATTTTTTTGCCTGTGTTTTTAAAACAGCAAACAAGATTAATAATTCCCCTCCGAAAAAAGAGTGGGGGTGGGGGTACAGTTCTTTTGTAAATGCACCCACTTACCAAGTGCCAAAAAAACAATGGCATAAGCTCGGACGCAAACAATAATCTTTTCCTGACAGATTAGACACCAAATCCATTACAATGTGGGAAGCTCTGGGACATTTAAAGGTATCTTTCATGCTGTGAAATATGGAAAGGATGCGGATTATAAAACATAAAACATATGCACATTGTCAATGGCAACAGCTGTTTCATTCTGCTTTATTTCAGCACAGAGACATGTTTTCTGCCCCTAGATGGCAATGCTATCAAACACTTTACTAAACACGGATACCTAGCCATTTACAACCCCCCCCCCCCCCTACTCTCCCAAGCCACTCAAGACGGCCATTAAAAAACGACTAAGAGAATTGATTTTGTTATAGATTTCTAAATAAATGTTTATGGCTTAGAACACTAAAAGTGGAAGTGTTTAAGTTTTCATTAGTGGAATATCCTTTACAATTAAATTAAAACATACAGGCAGTGCTGTCAGGCGAAATAAGGAAAAAAAGCCAGATCCGCTGTGAATATGTGTAAATATATATGTGTACGTTTTTGTTAATGAGCAGTTTCAGGAAATTAGCAATTCATGTTTTTTTTTTCCCTCCCAGAAAAGCACAACATTCCTGCGCATAAATAATGCAAATCTGCCGGTTCTGAAACAGGGGTGTCTGCTCTTCAGAATATGACGCGTAAACCCAAGCACAATTTTGGCAGAGGGTTGAAAAGTGATGGGGCTTAATTTAGATTCTGATTGTACTGCCAAGACTCAAACACTGGAAATAGAGAAAGCAGCCTTTTTAGGACACAAACTTGGAAAAGGCTAATATCTAGGTACTATAGCTGTATACAGTACATGGGCTGTTCCAGACTAAATCAACGGAGTGTAATTTCACAGAAGCTACGCAAGATCTTCCCACAGCTGATTCCAAATGTAAACACATTTCTGTAGAGACACACAGACACGCTGCATCACCAAGTCTTTTAATTAACATACTAAAGGAAACGTCAAAATGAGCCGAGCGGGGCTGCAGTACGTTCACACGTCAGCTCTGAGGAACACCTCGCTTGTTTGGAGGAAAAGGAAACCTTTCAACCTTTCTTATGATGTTTCTTTTTTTAATGGTGAACGCTGGTCAGCCCTGCTTCATCGAGTCTTTGTATATATGTTATTTTAGCAGACAGCGGTGGGAGCGTATCGGACCAGAGGATGATTTTAATTAAGAATAACCATGTGTATTTGTCACAGCAATTATGCTGATTAGTTTAAAGGAAAGATTTCTGACCCTTCAAAGGTGCACGACTGACTCGTTTAACATACAAACCAGCAAAGCCATACTGGTTTCATTCTGGCTCAGAATCTTTGGTTGGGGGGGGGGCACATATGGAGTTTACCTTTTTTCATATCATTTTTCTTATATACTAAAGGGGCAGCTGGTTTGTAAGTCTGTTTGAAATTCTATGTTAATTACAGAGTAATTAATACAATTTTAGTTATTGCAGTTTCCAGGTCATGTGACTCTAGCATCCTCCAGTTGTACAGAATGAATAACAAAGAAAATAAAAGTAAAATATTTAAGGCAAATGTGAAATTCTGAAAGACAGAAATGCTGCACACACTCCCAGGGCTCACTATGCCTGAACTGTGCAGGTATCCACCAAATCTTAAAATATGTGACTTCGGTTTAAAAGGAAGCAGTGAAGGCAAATTAATTTTTGGTCAGAGGGTGCAGCTCCCACTGCCCTGGGAAATGTAAATAAAGGGCAAAAAGGTTCAACGACGGAACAAAGTACAGATAATAGAGAGGTAATGGAATCCATGCGTGTGGCTGGATCCTGCCATGAAGCAGGCAGAGGTGCGGATGCTACAGGACCAGGCGCTTCCCCCGGCAGAGACGGGATGCTGGGAGAGAGGGGGATGCTGGGAGAGAGGGATGCTGGGAGAGAGGGGATGCTGGGAGAGCTCACACGGCCATGCCTGCCTCACACTGGCAGCCATGATTGTTTTGTCTGGAGGCTCAGGGGTGCTGGACAGAAAGGCAGGGCCAAGGATGGCAGCAGGGCTGTTTAATTCTCCCAACAAGCACCTTACCAGCGCTCTCCTCTCCAATGTGACCATGGACGAATGCCAGTGTGACCTTGCCGTGGTGCAGGGTCGCTTGCCTTAAAATTCCCATAATGCACCTCACCCGTTTTACCACGGGGCTGACCCTAATAAAACATTTAACCAATCTTTCTTCCAGTGACACAATTAGTCTTCATCTAAGCAGAAGGTGCTGCACTGAGACTCATGGACTGGATTCGCACCTTTGCTATAGGTGATGGGAAGCTAAAAATACAATGTGCAGTGATAGTCGAAAACAGTTATTAAACAGTAAATTATCTATTTTGTTTTTGTAAGTCAATTTTTTTCATTTCAGATTTTTTCAGCACCATGGAAAGCTCAATTATTTTGCAAGTGTATAAAATCACAACATAGCTCTTACTTTTTCTTCACCGTAAACACGGACGAGCAAATCTGTGAACTGTTTTCTACGTTAATTATGTGCTGTGTATCCATAAGGCGCGACGGGCGAGAGCTTCAATCACATAAAGGGCCCTTGAATCAGAGAGGCAGCCCAGCTGCTTCTGCCGGCCTGCCGGTCTGGAGTGGCTACACTCCCTCAGCCTTGATGAAGATTCGCAGCCTAATGGACCCACTCCTTAGAACCCTCACAGGAAGCACACAGCAGCTCATATAACCGGCCGCTCAATCCAAGGGCAAATAATTTTCTTTTCTTTTACTCTTGAATCAGGAAGTGCCTCTTCACCCTCGAGAGGAAGAGGAGGAACACAACTATAAACATTAGGGGACTAAATACCTGGAAAGGACACAGCAGCTTGCAGTGTTGGTATGTGATTTATCCTGGGGAAGGAAGAGCCTTTGCCCTGATTTACACATTACTGATTACAGCTCTTAAAAACGCTGAGAAAAAGGCATTCGCCCGCAATACATTGCTGCATTTACGGCGCACCTCCCTTCAAGTGCAACAGACAGGCTTCTCTCTGAACTGTTAACTTCACGTCTGCCATTATTTACATCTGTTTAGGTAAAGAAGCATGTAAATTTATCCAACGCCTCCACTCCACCTGTGCCATGGTACAGCTTGGGCTTCTGGGAGTGTCACGCGGGCCGGGGGAGGGCAAGATGGATGTCTGCTGCGACAGTGACCAGGACTGTCCTCCCAAAGGAATAATATGCCAAAATTGGTGAGATGAAAAGGTGTAGGAGAGAGTGTGATAACGGGACGGATGCAGCTTAATGATTTAAATGTGAAGGTTTTTGGGGGGTGGGGGGAACTAAAAAAGGCAAATTAAATATGGGGACCGGCACATGTCCCCCAGTCCTTACACCCCTGGTAAGACACACTGACAGCCCATTCGGGCCAACACTGTGATTTAAACAAGTGTGGAGCCCCCTTCAACAGCTGAGGCAGCCCAGAACGGAAAGGCTTATCGCTGAGCGTTCCTAGTACCTGTCTGCCATTCTGCTCTTTAACCACAATTCTTCAGATGTTTCCATGGTGTCTATGGTCCAGTGAGCGGCCATTATGTTTCAGCAGTCCTCACTGTGTTCTTAATGATAAACTAACAGATTGTAAACAAGCAGCCAGCATCCCTGTCTCTCTCTCTCTCTCCCTCTTTTTTTTCCTGGATATTTTTTAAACAATGTCCTTCATGTTAGAGTGGTTACAGGCGGCAGAAGGACATCATTAGAGCAGTGGTTAAACTGTAATTTACACCATTAGGAAGGCAGGAGCAATTTTTATTGCCTAGTAAATTTCAGCGCTGAAATATTTGGACCATATGGCTCAATTTGTGTAATAACCTTAATTTCTTGCACCCTTCAGGTCCTCCTGCTTCTGCGGCACTCTGACAGGGCCCCGGTTCTGCGGGAAAAGGCAAACTGTCTATAGAGCGAGAGTTGAGATTAATAAGGTGTCACGTCCTGTTTCGGTGAAGGCGTTGGAACGGCGTCCAGATGGTATCTCGGCAAATGACTGTCAGGGGTCCTGATCTAATCAATAGGATGTATTAATACATCTCCCAGCGCTGACTCCTCGCTGGGCCGCTGTGCAACATCTGGAAAGATCAGCCGGGGGAGGCAAGGGGGAGAGGAAGGGGGGGGTGGCAGGGAAAAAAAAAAAAGGGCCCCCCCGCACTCACAAAACTCAGCCCCCCCCAGAATCCAACCGGGCCCCAATAATCTTGTACGTAGG